>VXAX01006753.1:72374-83882 GCA_013399835.1 Leptocoma aspasia | reverse complement strand
CCTCTCACCTGGATGAGGGACACGGTGCCGTCGGGGTTGCTGAAGGTTTGTACCACGGTCTGGGAGGGCACCAGGTGGGCGATGCTGTGCGTGGTGGTGGTCTGCGGGGTCTGCTGGTCCTCGAAGGCGTAGAGCAGGTCCTCGCGCCCGTGCTGCTTGTAGCAGTTCTTCACGATGGTCCTCAGGGCCTGGGTCCAGGACACCTTCCAGCAGGAAGGAACAGGGGACAGTCAGGCCAGGGAAGTGTTCCAGGGCTGGGATTTGCTGTTTTGGCACACAGCTGGGATTTGGGATGTTTGTCTTGGGTTGTCGGGTGGTTTGCAACAATTCACAAACGAGCGACACCAATATTTAATCTCCCTCTGCTCATCCCCTCCTTTCCCCAAGGAACTCACCCTGGAGAGCCACCTGATCCACTGAAGATGTCCCTGCTCAGTGCAGGGGTTGGATGAGAAGACCTTTAAAAGGGCCCTTGCAACCCAAACCATTCTGTGACTCCAAGCTGAAAACCATGGTGATTTGGGAAAGCACCAAAAGGCTGCCAACAGCACCACCTCCAGCCTCCCCACCCAACCAGCCCTGAACCAGCCTGCACAGGTCCTGCTGCCTCCACACCACGGTGGCTTCCTTTGGTTATCTCTGTGACAGGCTGGTAGAAACTTTACTCAAGACTTTTTCACCCAGTTCTCTCATTTTTCCTGGCTCCACTGCACATCCATGACTCTTTCCTTTAAGCACAAAGCTCCCTGCTGCTCTGAATAGGACAGCATTCCTTCCCTCCTTCAGGAGGCCATGACACACACTCTCTCTTCTGTCCCCCAAGGCAAAAACCACTCCCAAAAACCATTTGGAGGCAGGCAGGGAGACACCCACCCGCTGCTTCTGCTCCTCCGTGCGGACATCGCTGCGGACGTTGGCCCACGGAATGTCCTCGGGCCACCAGATGGGCTTGCAGCTCTCCTTGCCCCAGCCTGGCTTCCCACGACCCGTGGAATACTTCAGCATCTCGGGGATGAAGGCTCTCAGCTGCGCCTGGAACAAACAAAAGGTTGAGAGGTGTTTAGGAATTCACATCTCTGTGATGTGAACGCACTTTGAGATGCGTTGTACAGAATTATTGTGTTCAACTTCCTTCTTGTTGGAGCCATCAACTGCAAGAGGCCTGAATGCCCAAGGAAGGTGGACAGTGCTTTGCCATCTTCTCCCAAAACTCAGCTTGGCAGCAGGTGGAAGGGAAGAAACAAAATTAAATCAGCCAAAACAAAATTACAACACCAAGGCACAGCCACTGTATTGACACACCACAACTCAAACACTACCAGGAAGAGAACGAGCCAACCTGAAATGGGAAAAAAAAATTCACAATAACCCATTAAAAACCCCTGACTCAATGTCCCTACAGTGGCAGGAAGTCAGGCATGAGCTGATGTATCATTTACAAAGACGCTGCAAGGGGATAGAGCTTCAGTGACTGCTGAAATGTGGAAACCACAATCTCACACTTCTCCAGCCCTGTCCTGCCAAAATAAAGAAAGAACTCACACAGGGTTTTGTGACAAGATTGGTTTTGTACCAGGGACTCCAAGGAGCACCAGGAAAAGGCTGGTTCAGCTACAGAGCAGAGCAGGAAGGGGAGAGCTCTCCTTATGTCGAAGGAAAACACATTTAGAGCTTAAAAACTGCATTTAGGAGCTGCTCCCTGCATCCCTTCAGAGCTTTTAGAGTAAATTATTTCATAGAACCACGGAGTCATTTTGGTTGGAAAAGACCTTTAAGTCCCCCAGCACTGCCAAGGCCACCACTGCCCCATGTCCCCAAGTGCCACATCCACAGGGCTTTGAAATCCCTCCAGGGATGGGGACTCCAGCCCTGCCTGGGCAGCTGTGCCAGGGCTGGATAACCTTTCCATGAAGGAATTTTCGCAAAATCCACCCTGCCCCTGCCCTGGCCCAGCCTGAGGCCGTTCCCTCTCCTCCTGTCCCTGTTCCCTGGGAGCAGAGCCCGACCCCCCCGGCTGTCCCCTCCTGGCAGGGACTTGTGCAGAGCCACAAGGTCCCCCCTGAGCCTCCTTTTCTCCAGGCTCAGCCCCTTCCCAGCTCCCTCAGAAGTTCTGCAGACCCTTCTCCTTGTGCTCCAGCATCCCCAGCTCCGTTCCCCTCTCTGGACAGAGTCTGGATGTTGCATCCATTGGCTCCAAGCTGTCCATGAACTCATTTCAAGCTGCCTTTTCCACCTTACACATGGAATATGCACCAAAGCACCTTTTTCCCAGCCTGTCCATGATCCACCTTCCACTGCAGGGCCAACACTCACCCTGACATGCCCCAGGTTCCCTGGATGAAGCCTGGTAAAGGGAGAAGAAACAATTCCTTCACAGAGCAGTTTCTTTAAAAATATATTGTTCATAATCCAAGGCAGAAAAGAATTTGTTTCTTCAGAAACACTGCAATAAACAGGGCTGAGTGAGCAGAGTTAGGGGAAGGAGCAAAAACCAGAATGGAGCTGTGAAAGGCAGGGAGTTCACTCCCAAGGATTAGTATCTAGCAGTAACTCTGCCCAATAATTTATTCAAATAAACCTGGTAGCAGCAGGTTTGAGTTACCTGGTGCAAAAACAGTTAAAAGCTCCTTCCCTGCACTGCCATCAGCAGTGCTCCTTGTTTCCAGCTGGATCAATTACTGGTCCATGGGAGTTCAGGGCTCAAGCTACTCAAGGTACTTGTTAAGGAGGGTTTGTCTTTAATCCACGGGGGAGACAATCAGCAGCACTGTCAGGAGAGAGGACTTGGCTAATTAGTGCCCTAACGAGGCCGGGGCTCTGCCACAGCCAATGTCCCCCACGTCCCTCAGGGCACAGGTGGAAACATTCACCTGCAGGAGCCACGGTTCTGCTGACACCATCCAGGAACCACCCAAAAATCAAACATCTGCTGAAAAAAATCCAGTGGCACGTTCCAGTTTGTGCCCTTGGCAGCTTGGAAAGGGCTCAGGTAACCCCCAGGATGGAGGATTTGGGAGAAACTGTGAGAAACGTTTCTTTGCCACCCTTTGACGCAGGCTCAGTGTTTTCACTTTTAACATTAAATTCAAGAATTAACGGTACTGAGCTACCCCAATCCCAAATGCAACAGCCCAAAGCACTGCCAGCTGTATTCCAACTGCTCTCCAGAGCTGGAAACAACAAGGAAAGTGGTTTCTAGAACAGAGCAAAACCTGTGGCTGGGAATTTTCTACACACCCCACAGCTCAGCCTCGGGATCTCTGGGAAAAGCAAAGTCCAGTCCATGCAGGACCTCGGCTGCACCTGGAAGTGGGAGAGGGAAAACCAGCGACTGCACGAGAGCTGGAAGTGAACACTCATCCCTGAATCCATCCCTGCTGCACTTCCCAGAGCTGGAAAACCATAAAACCATCCAGGTTATTGCTCAGCTGCATGGGAGCTGGTTCCAGCAAGGATTCTCCCCCTGGCACGTGCCCAGGACCACCTGGGAGAGCAGCACTGCAGGAGGTGAACAGGCACCACCATGATTTTTGAAAAACTTTTTACAGTTTTTTCTGGCTTGTAGGAGCCAGGAAAACTTTTACTGGCTCCTATAAGCAGGTTATAAATAAAGCAGGCTTAAAAAAAGTCAGATTAAAGGACAAATCACCTGTTCATAAAACAGTGAGAGCTGACTGAAGCACTGACCTCAGCTTGGTTAAGCTCAGATTACCCAATTTCACTCCTCAATCACACCAATGAGCAGCTGAGAACATGTTGAGGGGCAAACTCAGCTGTCACCAAAGTCCAGGAAGCACCAAGATTCCCCTCTGTGAAGGCTGAAAATCCCACTGCAACACAGGTTTTCCTGCCCAGCCCAGGTGGGTGATACTCTCCATTCCCAAGGTTAGAGAAACATCTCTGCCCAGGCAAATAAAGGCTTTATTTCCCTCAAGACCACTGGGGAAGCAGAGCAATTAAAAGGAGAATTATTTTCACCTCCTCACTGATGACACCTCTACACCTGCCTGCTGGCACCTGCTGAAAGCAGAGGCCTCATTTTTCCAGTCCCTGCCATCCTAATTATATTTATATTCATTTTTGTTCCAGTTTTCCATAGGGTTTCGTGCAACTCAGTTGCAAAAAAGCTGATTTTTTTTACTAGAAAACACAAATAATTATACTGGAAGCTCTGGGAATCAAGATTGCCACAATAAATGATGGCACCTCTGTGCATAGCTCAGGAGAAACCTTTCCACAAAGCTCTTCTGAGCTACCTCACTGTGCTGGAAGGATGAGGGCCATTCCTAAAAAGATCCTTGTTTTTCTACCACAAAGCAGCAGGAGAGGATTTGAAAGAAGAGGTTCTACATCAGCACTTTGGGCTGGCTGAGCAAAGGCCCTGCAGGACAAGGAGGAGAAAAACATTTCCATGGGGAACTGTTATACAACAAAAGCTGCCCATGAGCAGCTCCTGCAGGTGCCACCTTTCGTAGGAGTTTAAAGATCCAAGAAATAATTTTTGTCTTATTTGTCAGGGATTGGGAAAATTATCTGTACCAGCCAAAGCACAGTAAGCTTAATAAAATTTTATTACGAGTGTGAGCTTGTCTGATTCCGCTAAGAAATGGAAATTTGAGCAGGGTGTGACCTCTGCAGAGCACAGAAAAATCTGCACATCTTTGCCCTGCTCCCACACCTCTTTGTGTGCTGCCCTTTCCACCTCACTACTCCCTTGGAAAAAAATTGCCTTTCAGCATTTAAAACTTGTTGTGGTGCCTCAGAGTGGGTGTACCCAGAGCTTCCTGCAGGACACACCTGCCTGAATTCAGGTCCTGCATCCCTGGGGAAGGAGATTTCCTTCCAGATGAAGCATCTCTGGGGAGTCCCCCCCAACTTCTCCCAGCAGTGAGGTCAGCAAGGAACTGGACCTGGAAAGAAAGGCAATCTCCCACATGCCCAGGGCAGATAATTCCCTGTCTCCAACAAAAATACCTCGCTCAGGGTCTGATCTGGGGTTAAACCCTTGGCAAACTCCCCTCTGCTCCAATCCACAGCAAGACACAGAGGAGGGAATGAAATACAGGACACAGAAAGGTGTCCACAAGTGACCTTCCCAACCTCAGTGCCTAAAGATTGCAGCAAAGTGTGGAACAACCATTTTCCCTGTTCCCACTTTCTGGGAAGTGCCAAAACCAGCTCAAAGGGAGTGTTCCCAGCAGCCTGAGCTCTCCTCACCAGCAGTTTTTTCACAGAGAAAATCAGCACCACTAACAAAGCTCCAACAAAAATATCCCACTCAGGTCTGATCTGGGGTTAAACCTTTGGCAAACTCCCCTCTGCTCCAATCCACAGCAAGACACAGAGGAGGGAATGAAATACAGGACACAGAAAGGTGTCCACAAGTGACCTTCCCAACCTCAGTGCCTAAAGATTGCAGCAAAGTGTGGAACAACCATTTTCCCTGTTCCCACTTTCTGGGAAGTGCCAAAACCAGCTCAAAGGGAGTGTTCCCAGCAGCCTGAGCTCTCCTCACCAGCAGTTTTTTCACAGAGAAAATCAGCACCACTAACAAAGCTCCACATCCAACCATGACCTGAGCTGTTAGAGCCCCAGGGGAAAGAGGAGATCAGAGCCGTCCCCCGGAGACACAGCCACACAAAACAACAGGATGTGACTGCAAGATGCCAAACACCCCTCTCCTCCCCTGCCTCTGCCACGGGTGCTGCTCACCTGGGTCATCTTGTCCACGGAGACGGGGATGCCATCGATGGTGAGGGGTGGCAGCTCCGAGTTGACCTCCTGAGGGGCCGGAGCGTGCTCGGCCAGCGCCGACTCCAGGTCTTCCAGGATCGTGCTCTTGTACTTGCGTACCTGTGGGGAGTTGTTAGGCTCAGGTAAACAAGGTGAGCAGCACCAGGAGAGGGGCAGGATGCAGGCCCAGCCACATTCCCCAAGGTGCTGCAGAGCAGGAGGAGCAAACAGTGGCACAGCTGGCAGGAAACACCCGGCGGCCCCCGAGACCCAGCCCTGCGGAAGAGCTGCTGATGAAACTTGAAGTAACGCTGGCAAGGGAAGAATTTGGGGGATGAAAGGAAAAGTTCTGAAGGAAGAAGCTGTCCTGGGCAGGGGCTGCAACAAGGTGCAGGAGCTGACAGCAGAGCTGAGCTCAAACATGTCATTGTTTGGGGTTGTTTAGTCTGGAGAAAAAGGGGATCAGGGGGGACCTTGTGGCTCTGCACAAGTCCCTGCCAGGAGGGGACAGCCGGGGGGGTCGGGCTCTGCTCCCAGGGAACAGGGACAGGAGGAGAGGGAACGGCCTCAGGCTGGGCCAGGGGAGGCTCAGGGTGGCACCAGCAGGAATTTCCCCATGGAAAGGGGGGCCAGGCTTTGGCAGGGGCTGCCCAGGGAGGTTTGGAGTGCCCATCCCTGGAGGTCTCCAGGGAATTCCTGGAGGTGGCACTCAGAGCTCTGGGCTGGGGACAAGGTGGGGATCAGGCACAGCTTGGACTCAATGACCCTGGAGGTCTTTTCCAACCTCAGGGATTCTGTGACCATGACCTGTTCCCTCTGATTTTTAAACCAGGATATTCCCCCAGGTGAGATGTGCTAGGCAGCCATTCTTGCAGAGAAGAGAGGACCTCAGTGCTGCCCTCGTGTCAGGGAATCACAGGAACATTAAGGCTGGAAAAGAACTCTGAAATCACTGACTCAACCAGGTCCAGCACTGTATTCCATAAAACCTAAACACTGTTTTCCAGGGTTTTTAACATGCCCTTCAGATCCCTACCAGTCTTCCAAGGCTGCCCTGGGCAGAACGAAATCTGCAGAGAAAGTGAGGAATTTCTTTCCTCACTTTCCTAGGGACACCTACCACGTTCTCCAAGGGTGCAGCACCGAATACTTTGAAGACAGGGTTGGGTTTGGAGGGTGAGATGCAGAGGACGATGGCCTGCTGCCCCACTCTGGTGGTGTACTCATCCAGCGTGGCCCGGAGCTTCCTGAAACAAGGCAAAAATGGGAAATGGGCATCAGCTGAAAGCCCTGCAGAAACACAACCCCTCTGACTGCCAGCTCCCTTTCACAAAGCAGGTGAGAAACGGAGCCCCAGCTGCTCAGCTTGGCCACATATTGAGTTTGTTCCTCTGCTCCACAGGCCTGCTGTGCTCCCTGCAGTCACCCAGCAGCTCAAATGTCAATTATTCTCCCCTCTCTCCTTTTCTCATTGATGTAAAAAGAGAAATCACCAGAGCAGCAAAGCTGGGGCAGCAAGAGTCTGCACTTCCACTCTGTCTTAGCAACACAAAACTCGTGTTTTGTTGAAGCAGCTGAATGATTCATCAAAAGAGGCCTGCAGACAGAGGTTGTTTTACACCCAGATCATAGCAGGGCAATTCCCCAGCACCAAAGTCCTGCTCAAACCAGATCTGTAGGAATTTGAGCTACAGGATAGGCAAGAACTGGAAATATTGCAACAGCTCAGCACAGGAAACCCAGGTGTCCCAACACCTGCCCCATCAGCAACTCCCTTCGGAATTAAAACGTTCCACTGGATATTTTCTGCCTCTTATTCCCTTTTAAACAGTGCAAGAGTCAGAAATGGTAGCAGAAACTCCAAAAGCAAGAGAGAAGTAATGTTTTCCTCAGAAAACCTGAGCACTCCATGAGGTGACAGCTCAGTCCCTGTCCTGGTCATTTCAGAACATGTTGTTGCCAAAAAGCACCACCAGCTACTCACAGATCCCACAGTCAGGGGTTTGAAACTACCACTTGATTCCCAGTGGGTGAAAATCAAGCACAAACACGTGTTCAACTGATCAGAGTGGGAAAAAACATGATGTTTTGTCATTATGTTAATGTAGTAAAATGAAGTAGTTGTGCGAAAGGAGAAGAAATAATTCCTTCACTGAGCAGTTTCTTTAAAAATATATTGTTCATATTTCAAGGGAGAAAAGGATTTATTCCTCAGAAACACTGCAATAAACAGGGCTGAGTGAGCAGAGTTAGGGGAAGGAGCAAAAACCAGAATGGAGCTGTGAAAGGCAGGGAGTTCACTCCCAAGGATTAGTATCTAGCAGTAACTCTGCCCAATAATTTAACATTAACTGCCCAATGAGATCCCAAACAGCATAAAAAGCAAAAATTGTTTTTTTCCAGAAGCTAAGGAACAGTAGTGGCAGGCAATATTCACAAATGTTTCCAGAGCATGGAATTTCAGGTGGTGTCTCCAGGGCTGTGCAGTCCCATTGGCTCTGGTGTGGCTCGGGGGCCATCAGGTGGGCAAACAGCCTCAGAGCACCTGGAATGCAACACCTGGAGGGCTCTGGAGGTCTGCTGTCCCCACAGGAAGTTTCTAAAGCCAAAAAAAAAGTGTTTCAACTCAGGCAGGAATCTCCCCTTGACTGTTCTTCCTAAAACTGTGCTCTAAACCCTGCAGTCTTCACCGTGGGACTTGTCCAATGGCAAAGGAAATTTGGATATACACACTGAATTTATTCCCAGAATAGTTTGATCAAGCAGAAAAGACTTTTTTTCATGATGCAGATAAATCCTTTGCAGAGCTGGGATATGGATGGAGCTTCAATTTCTGCTAAGGCCACTATGGATATCTCTCAATGTCACTGTGACAGACTTAACTGGTGACCAGTGGGGTTGAAACAGAACAATGGATCCACCAGAGTGTCAGTCCTGGTGATCATAAAATCACTTCAGAGATGAGCAGCGCTGCAATTTAACCCTTTAATGCAAACTAAAACACAACTCTCAGGTTCCAGAAAGACGCTCCCAAAAAAATCCCCGAGCTGGGTGACTTCTGGGCAGCCCTCGGTGTGACCACACAGGCCACCAGAGCTGGCTGGAGGACACTGAGGTGGCAGGGACAGGTGAGTGCTCACCTGAGCAAACGTGTCTGCTGCCTCTTCCGAATGGAGGGGTTTGACTCAAAGACGTGAGGTCGCTTCCGTTTTTTGCCCGTTGCCACGGCAGCAGCTGCTGCCATCCCCACAGGGCCTGGAAATGAAACCACAGAGGGTCAGTCAGCACCAGCACCTCAGGAGGCACCCTGTCACTGTGCCCCCCAGCCAGGAATGGGTGTCCAGGATGTCCCCAGCAGAGCCAAGTGACACAAATCCCTCCCTGAGCTCTGCTCTCCAGCACTGCACTGAAAGGCTCCATTCCCCAGGCTGGCAAATCCCAGCTCAGCCCCGAGTGAAAGTCACATATTTCAGCCTGAAGTTGTCCTTCCACTCACAGAATTCTGAATTTCATCTTCCAAACATGCTGCAAAACTCCCAGGACTCTGAATAACTGACTGATCTGAGGGGATCCTGGTGGATGGGAAGTGGAAACCAGGTACAGCTCCACAAATCCTGCTTGGACACCTCAACTACAGCATCAGGAGTCTGAGGCTTTCCTGAGGGATTAAGGACCTGTTCTAATGGGAAAGAAATGTAAAATCCAGAGTTCCCAGCAGTGTCCTACCAGGGAAAGAAATGTAAAATCCAGAGTTCCCAGCAGTGTCCTACCAGGGAAAGAAATGTAAAATCCAGAGTTCCCAGCAGTGTCCTACCAGGGAAAGAAATGTAAAATCCAGAGTTCCCAGCAGTGTCCTACCAGGGAAAGAAATGTAAAATCCAGAGCTCCCAGCAGTGTCCTACCAGGGAAAGAAATGCAAAATCCAGAGTTCCCAGCAGTGTCCTACCAGGGAAAGAAATGCAAAACCCAGAGTTCCCAGCAGTGTCCTACCAGGGAAAGAAATGCAAAACCCAGAGTTCCCAGAAGTGTCCTACCAGCATCTTCTGAAGACCACCCAGGCCTGAAAATCCTGTGTGTTAGAAGGGAAGGGGAAAGAAAAAATCCTGCAGGATGGGAGGCTGGAAAACTCACAAGCAAGGGGCATGGGATGCTCAGCGGGTGGTGGAACCTCACAGGTTTGGTCTAAAGCCTGATACAGAGTCAAGCCAGACTCAGTGCTCAGTTATCATTTTTCTGCTAATGTAGAGCCACTACAGGGCCAATCTGGAGGACATTGGCAGGAATCTGTGATTCTGAAGTACTTTCCCAGTCCAGATATGTCAGGATCTCCTGGGCGAGGCCTACACGTGGCCTCCCTGACTCAGCAAGGCCGCGCTGCTCTCCTGGGTTATTTTTTGCTGTTGTTTATGTGGGGCCTGAAATAATTTTTGCTCTTTGACATATTTGGTATTTTAATTTCGTTACTTGAGGCAGCATTTTAGCAGGGACCTTTGTATAAAGCAGCAATTCCAGCACCTCTGTGCTCCACACAGAAACAATGCAGGACTCAAGCGGCCAGAAGAGCTTGTGGAGAAGGGAGGGAGAATTTCCTGTGGAATATTCCTGTGGGTGGGATGGACCAGTAATGCTTCAGGATTTAGCTTTTTGAGGCAGAATTAATTTAAATTGGTTTTTTCACAAATTTTTTGATATGTGTTATTGGGAGTTTGTTTTTATTTATTATAAAAATTATGTGTTAGAGATAATATTGGAGTTATCTTTGGATAAGAGAATAATTTTAGTGATTAGAAAGGTATTAAAACTTTTAAAAAGTTTAGGGATTAGAAATATATGAAGGTTTTTTGTTTTGAGAGATATAATAAATTTTAGTAATATGGTTATTGATTGTTTTATTTTATTATAGAGTAGATAAAACTAAAAAGTAGTTAGTATAGGGGTTTTTTTGTTTTCTTTTAGTTAATTAAAACTAAAAAGTGAAGAAGAATTTTGTTTAGTTGTCGATATATTGTTTTGTAGAAGTTGGAATGTGGAGGAGGGAAGAATAAAGTGTGAAAATAAATTGTGGGTTTCATTGATTTTTTTTTTTGTTTTTAGAATGAACTTTAAAGGTGTAAAAACTTATTTTTTAAGTTATATAGATGAATGGGGATAATGAGCTTTATAAAGTCAACTTAGGATATTTTATTCTTTATTTTTATATCGTTAGATTACTACTAAAATTAATATATATTCTAATTTTATAACTTTAGTGTATAACTCTAAAACTCCTTAGCCTGCCAGCTACTGTTCTGCCATTTTATTCAGACAAAACAATTCCTCTCTAGGCCTGAAACTCAAGGGGATCTGTCTTAGGCCCTGAGAGATGTAAAAATTGTGGGGGGCAAACTGGGAGTAAATTATTTCATTGACTGAAGCTGTAAGTGGAGGATTAACCCCTGATATGCAAATGGACCAAACTTATAATTATCTGAAAAACTCATGACCGTTGTCCATCTTGGGCGTAGCCTCTGGAAGGCTTTTGCCTGCCCAAGGTGTACCTCTTGCAGGCCTCCAATAAATATCTGCTTTTATCCTCTTAATTTTGCCTAGCCTCTCCAATTTTTAGGTAGCCACTCTAAGGTATTGGGGAATTTCTTGTGGAACAAGGCCAAGCTTTGCCCCTAAAAGAATTAAACAAAGATGCTGTGCCCCTAAAAGAATTGAACAAAGAGCTGAACAATTTTGGCCTCCAGAACAGCTACTTGTAAGAACAGGACTATCCTGGTCTGTAGAACA
>VXAX01006753.1:56753-71659 GCA_013399835.1 Leptocoma aspasia | reverse complement strand
CCAGGTGTGCAGTGACCTCACCAGGAGGTGACAAGGTGGTGGAGCAGCCCCCTGGCCTTACCTGCAGCCGCCAGGTGTGCAGTGACCTCACCAGGAGGTGACAAGGTGGTGGAGCAGCCCCCTGGCCTTACCTGCAGCTGCCAGGTGTGCAGTGACCTCACCAGGAGGTGACAAGGTGGTGGAGCAGCCCCCTGGCCTTACCTGCAGCTGCCAGGTGTGCAGTGACCTCACCAGGAGGTGACAAGGTGGTGGAGCAGCCCCCTGGCCTTACCTGCAGCCGCCAGGTGCGCGGTGACCTCGTCGGCAGCCGTGGAGTTGAGGATGTCGGAGTCGTCGTAGGAGGTGTCCTCGGGCGAGGAGGGCGAGTCCTCGTCGGCGCTCAGCATGCTGTGCTCCGTGTAGGTGGCCACGTGCACCTGCTGCACCTGCTGGGCCACGGCGTGGGCCTCGATGGTAGCCATGTGCTCTGCCTGGGTCACTCCGTGTTCTTCCATCAAGAGTCACTGGCAGAGGGGACAAAGAAGCTGTGAGCGCGAGGGGCAGGGATCACCCCTCCCCTGGGGACTGGGGGTGTCTGCAAGAGGGGAGTAACAGCTCTGCTGGGAGTTAGGAGAGGAATTCAGGTTAAAGAGTTTGGGAAAATCCACACTTCCAAAGAGAGCACAGACACCGTTAACTCTGCTGGAGGCAAGGTCCCCAAGGATCCTGCAGCCCTGAGGTTCCGTGTCCCTCACCCGCACGGTAAAGGGTCAAAGCTGGCTCTTGCTTTTGTCACGTCAAGTTCAGCTTTCAGGGAAGAGGCCTGAGGGTGACACAAAGTCTCCTCTAGCTCAATAGCTCAGGACACAAATGAGGATGCCAGTACAGAATCCCAGGATCAGTGAGGATGGAGAAGATCTCTGAGATCATCCAGTCCAACCTCTGCCCCCTCCCCAGCCCAGAGCACCGAGTGCCACATCCAGTCCTTCCCTGGGCACCTCCAGGGACAGTGAGTCAGTCCACCATCTCTTCCCTGGGCAGTTCCAAGGCCTGACCCCCCTTTCCATGGGGAAATTCCTGCTGATGCCCACCCTGCCCCTGCCCTGGCCCAGGCTGAGGCCGTTCCCTCTCCTCCTGTCCCTGTTCCCTGGGAGCAGAGCCCGACCCCCCCGGCTGTCCCGTCCTGCCAGGGAGTTGTGCAGAGCCACAAGGTCCCCCCTGAGCCTCCTTTTCTCCAGGCTCAGCCCCTTCCCAGCTCCCTCAGCTGCTCCAGACCCTTCCCAGCTCCGTTCCCTTCCCTGGACCTGCTCCAGCCCCTCCAGATCTTTCTGGAGGGGCCCAGACCTGGACTCAGAGTCCAGAAATAGGCAAAGCCATCACAACCCAAGCAGAAATATCACAGAAAGCTGATTTATTTAAGGCGTCCAGTGGTAAAGCACTGAGCAAAGCAGCAGCTTACAGTCAGCAGGGCCCTGGGCCACACACTGGGAACACAGATCTGTGCAGAAGGAGCAGCACGGGAGGTGCAGGGATATTTTCAGTCTGTGCCTGCTGTACATTTGTGGAAAAGAAACAGCACATCCCTAAGATATTGTCAAACAGGAGAATTAGAACCTCAACCCTCAAAACATGGAATCTGTTCCAGCTCAGGGCAAAGAGCAGAAAGAGGTGACCAGCTGCAGGGAATAAGAAAATAAACAAAAAAAGATTCTGACCTTGTAAGTACAGCCATGGAATTACAGCTCCTGACTGACACCAGATCACAGAATGCCACAGAGGGGTCAATGAGACAGGGGAACCCAAACCATTTTGTCAAGAGGGTTATTTTGACCAAACAAAAAGGAGATTGCAGCCAGGTGGGTGTTGGTCTCTTCTCCCAAGCCACAGGACAAGAGGAAATGGGTTCAAGTTCTGCTGGGGAGGTTTAGATGGGATTTAAGGGAACATTTCTTCTCCAAAAGGGCTGTCAGTGGAACAGGGAAGTGCTGGAGTCCCCATCCCTGAAGGGATTTAACAGACCCTGGGGACATGGTTTAGTGGTGGGATTGGCAGTGCTGGGGAAGGGTTGGAATATTCCAGCCTGAGGGACAGCAGAATTGTTGTTGTGAGACTGTCACAAACCTACTGAGGCAACAGCTAAAGCCAAACCAGCTTCAGACTCCCAATCCTCCCTAAAAAGCTGCTGGAGTCTGATGTTGCTGTTGTCCAACCCTGTTTACAACTTGGGTTGTAATATTAGAACCATCCAAAAATAGCAGGAGCTCAAACTGTGCCAGTGAGGAAGGGACTGAGACGCTGAGCTACATTGAGACAAACTGAAAATTTCTGGTGGAGAAACAATCAGCCCTAACCTCCCTCCAAGAAACTCATTCTGCCATCACCAGAGAAAAATGGGTGGGGAAAAAAATATATCAAGTAAATCCTTATAGACCAGCTTAACAGATTTCTCATGACACTGAGCTTTTGCTGAAAGGGGACATTGCTGCTTTTCTTACTGGAGCAACACAGTGTTAGGTATTTCTGTCAAAATTTTAACAATCCATGGAAAAACGTGATTAGAATATGATTGACAGAGCACAGTGACTTTAAAGTCCATCAGGAGACAAGACCCCACGACAACAGATGAAACCACTGAAGGAAACCTTGCACTCAAAGGCAACCTACACCTAATGCCACAAACACTGAAACCTTGGGAAGCCATTACCACGTTCCAATTATTCCCAAAGGATTCCTGACACCAGCCAGGCTTTGTGGGCCAACACCTTGACTGGCAGGTGAAGGTGTCACCAAGCTGGCCCAGCAAAGCATCCCTGTGCCACATCCCAAGGGTGGGGCTTGGATTTGAGCAGGGATCCGGGCACAGGGGTGAGAGGAAAGCTGATCCTGGTCGGCTTTAGAGATGAGCATTCACCACTCCAGAAAAGGAATGTTGATCCCTGGTTTTCTCCCAGAACCAGAGTGGTTTCAGGTGCAGGGAAAGCCTAAAGACACAGTGGTGACTGCAAAGACATTTCCTGGTAGCCGTGGCTTGGTCCAGAGGGTTTGGATCATAGCCAGAAGTAGTTATAGCATCATTTAAAGTGCTTAGAAAAAATATGAGGATAAAGTCCCTCTCCTCACACAGTGCAGTTGCCTCACAAGTGTGTCAGGGGTTCCTCTGTGTCCTGTCAGCCCTGACCAGTGGCTGTTGACACCATCACTGGAGGAACACCAGCACCAGGAGGGAACAGCAGAGCTGCACCACTCAAACCACCAGAAAACAACAGCAACTGGTCGTAAACCCCATAAATTCTACACCAAATTTACACCCACGTGGATTGAAATGAAGGCCTCTGTGGTGTGATTGTAACAAGTCATAACTCAACCTATGAAAAACCCCCAGACATCATCCTCTACTGCCACCATCCAGGTTAATGGGTGCTTAAAACTGAGCCCAAAATAAAAATTCCACACCGGAAAAAATCATGAGGAACAGCAGCACGATGGAAAAACTCCCTTACACAGGGAATTATTTCAAACCTTTGTCCCACTGAAGAGGTTTTGCTTCAGATGCTGCAGGAGACACGGCTGAGACAGACTGAACCTGGAGATGAGCATTTATCCTCTGCAATGTTAAATCATGGTGCCATTTTTACCAACTCAGCCCACACCTCATTAATTTGAAACCCTGCTCAGATCAGCAATAAATAAAAGAATCGCTGGGTCTCGCTTCTTTGGTGGTTCAAATAATTTTGAAAGGAAGCAAAATAGGAATTATATGGAGATTTTGAGAGACCTGCTTGCTCTGTCCTCTTGAGAGGATGAGAGGATCCCTCCTAGAACCCAGCCATGAAAGGGGCCTTGGGGAATGCAGGGGCAAAGTTTTAAATGAAATTGGGTAGATTTAGGTCAGACATAAGGAAGAAATTCTTCCCTGCTGCCCAGAGCAGCTGTGGCTGCCCCTGGATCCCTGGCAGTGGCCAAGGCCAGGCTGGACACTGGGGCTGGGAGCAGCCTGGGACAGTGGCAACTGTCCCAAAGCAGGGGACAGCACTGGATGGGCTTTAAGGTCCATTCCAACCCAACCCATTCCATGATTCCACCATTCTGAAATAGGGTGGGAGCAACCAACGGCATCCAAAACAACAAATATAAGGATCTCGTGCTCAAATTGATCAATCAAGTTGATGTTCTTACAAAATTTGCTTCTCTGCTAATTATCCTGATGGTCAGAATTCAGCCTTCATGTTTTCACATCGAGAGTGAGTCATTCTGGGTGGAAAACCAAACAGGAAAGGTTCCCCTGCATTCTGTACCAGCATCAACATGAAAACAAATACAACATTTCATAACTAAAACTAAAATTTTGTAACTAAAATGCAGGAATGAGCAGATCCCAAATGCCAAATGGAGAGAGCAGCTCCCACACAGCCCGCTGAGGGTGCACAACCTTTCCCAACCAAAGGCTTTGGGAAGAAGGAAATCCCATCCCAGCAATGAACATTATTGGATGGATGTCCCCAGCTCAAGCAGCAGCTCTGAGGAGCTGGAAATTACAGGGGAGGAAAAAGAGAGGACTAAGGAAAACACATTCTGAAAATCCAGAATCCTCTTCACAAGTGATCAACATCCCCAGTTAGTTTAACAGACACATTAACAAGGTCAGGGGACTGTCCCTGGTCTCATTTCAGGCTGGTCAGGTCATGGACCTGCTCCTTTTCCCAAGCATGAGACTCAGGAGAAAGGCTGCCACCCTCCAAAGGCTTTGAACCACTGAAAAGATGGTATCATGGAATAATTCAGGTTGGAAAAGCCCTCTAGGATCATCAAGTCCAACTGCTGTCCCCCTACACTGCCAAGGCCACCACTAGACCCATCCTCTGGTGATGGACCCACCCAAACACACAGGGCAGGACACGGGGGGGGCTCGTGGTCTGTAACACTCTTGTAGATTAAGGCTTTTCACATAATTTCCCCCAAAATCATGCCTTGTACTCAGCAGAAGCACGGAGAAAGGAAGAGAAGTCAATGTTGTGGTTGCTCAGTCAGCTCAGGGGACGTCAGATGCTCCCGGGGTTTTTAATTTATTTTGGTTTAATTTGCCTTGTTTTTTTAAAGTAAATAGTTTAAAGGGCTTATTTGAGAGGGTCAATCCTACACACTCAGGAATAATCCCTCTGGTTTGCTTCCTCGTTTCTTTGAAAGGAATGAAAACACTCCTGGTTTCCCTTTCCCAAAGCATTTTCTGTTTGATCTCTGCCTCAGTCAGCACCAATTCCTTACTGACAACCCTGCTCCACCCAGGAACTCAGCACCGAGCACTTTGTCTGCCACGACACCGGAATCTCGAAAGAGAAAGAGAAAATCTGGTTCATTATTCAGGCTGGTCCCACTCCTAGTGCTTTCACTTCAGGGAAATCCTGCTCCAGGTGTTTTCCAGAAAACCCGCAACACCTCCTGCCTTTCTTCTGCTCTTCTGTGAAGCTGACAAGCATCTGGAGTTTAATGGATTCAAGCCTCTGCCATAAATAAGTAGTTTTCTGTGCATTAAACAACATCACATTGGCACTTTTGTTCTGGGAGGGCTGCAGAGCTCCTGTGATGCACACGTGGTCCTTCTCCACGGTGTTCACCCCTCCCATGCACCTCTGTAGGAAATCATCCTCCAAACCGGGTTCTGGCCGCTGTTTGCTGTTCCCCTCGCTGGGAGGGAGCCGTGCTGCTTCCTCACTAAATACTGCTTCACCTCCACGGGCCACGGAGCAAGGCTGGAGCACTTTCCAGCTTTCCAGCCCACCAAGGTGCTGCTGGTGGCACCCAGGACCTCCCAC
Source organism: Leptocoma aspasia (assembly GCA_013399835.1). Classification (NCBI taxonomy): domain Eukaryota; kingdom Metazoa; phylum Chordata; class Aves; order Passeriformes; family Nectariniidae; genus Leptocoma; species Leptocoma aspasia. The sequence goes on along the minus strand of VXAX01006753.1, from coordinate 65,870 downwards.
CTGCTCCTGCTGAGCTGCTTCCTCACTCCCAGCAGGGTGAGGAAGACCCCACTTCCATTTATTTTAAGAACTACCAACTGTTTGTGGCCTCCTCCTCCTCCTCCCTGCCACAGCACCATTGGCACCGCTGGCAGCTCGTGACAGGGAGGGATCAAAAGTACCTTTGATGATCTGGGTTGACGTGATGTGAAGGAGATTTTTCAGCCAACTGGGTCACACTTGGTGGATTCAATCAGATTAAAAAGCATTTCCTCTGCACTTAGTGCTCAGGAATGTGTTATTTAAAAAGTTGTTCCAAACTTCCAGCTGCACATCTCGACATACTCCAATTTCCCTGCAGAGGCAGCCTGGGATAATTTTTAAGTGAAAACTGATCTTAGCAAGAAATCAATCACTGGCCATTTACTAATAAAATCAAATCCTATTTGAGTGGAATTATACCTTTGAAATTGTCCAGTCCTGCTTTTCCTGTTCTGGCATGGGACCCTCTAGGCAGTTTTTCGGGAGAGCGGGTACATCCTGGTTTATCACCTGCAGATTTCTGACACATCACATTCTGACGGTCACAACCACAGAGAGCCAGCCTCATCTGGGAACAAACACAAACCCAGGGATGGTATTGCATGATTTTCACCAGGAGCCGTGACTGAAATCAGTGGTGTCCACCAAACCTTGTTAAGTCTTGAGAGATTTGTGTCTTCCCTCCGGTGAAAATGGCCAAAACGAGCGGGTTTTGGTGGTTCCTGGGATGGTCTGAGTTAGAGGAGCTGCTCCCAGCTGAGGGGAGGATTAGAGGACAACCTTCAAAAAGGAGGAATGGCCATTCCTGGTGTTGTCCTGGCTCTGTTTCTCCTCCATCTGGGCCAGCTGGTTCCTGGCACCTCATCCCCATCCCGGCCGGGGCGCGGAGCTCCCTCACAGCATTTCCTGATGGTGCTGGTCAACAAACAACCTCCAGGAGAAATCAGAGCTGCCAGGAGCTCTGTGCCAGCCAATCCCAACGGCACCAGCTCTCGGGAAAGCCCAGGGAAAAGCCCCCACTCCCATCACTCAGCAGTGCTACCACCACCGAGCCGGTCCCAGACCCTCTCCTGGCCTTTTCTCCACGGGGACAGGAGAAGGAGGATGTCCAGCTGTCCCTAGCAGGTGACTCCAGACTCCCAGTCACAGATATGCAGCTCCTTCTGTGATTTCCACGTTGCACTGGCATCCCTCAGCGGGTAAATATCATTCATTAATTCGTATTTAGGGTGAATTGGAGACCAGCCCTGTTTAAAACTGTGCCTAGAGGGAACCACCCCTGCGGGTTTGATAAGCAAACAACACCATCCACCAGGATAAGCTTGATTAATATCTCACTTATTACCACAACTCATTGAAAATGCACATTTAAATACCAAAATCACATTTTCCATGGGAAAAAAACAAATGCTCCCTTGTTCATGGGGAGAACTTTGAGGCCTACACCTCATCCTGATAAAAAACAGCTTTTTTATTCCAGTGGAGCACCTGCCCCTCCAGAAGCTGCCCAAGGTTTTGGATGGGAGAGACTTTTCAGGACTGGAGACACTGACTCTTGTCAGCAGCACAACTGATACCAGCCACAAAGCAAGATAAGACACTCCAGTTTATTCCCCTCCTATCAAGACTGAAGTGAACATCTTATTTACGTGCTTGGCACAGATACGGTGACTCAAGGAACAACAGGAACCAGCTCTCGTTCCACAGCGTCCTCCTGTGGCATAACATTAGTAAAATGATCCTTTTAATTAGCATGGGGAACCAAAAAAAAAAAAAAAATCCCAATGCTCCCGGTCTCAGAGTGAAAAGCCCTGAAAACAAATGGCTCCTAGGAAACAAAACCAAAATTCCGTATTAACACTCTCTCTTTGTCACAATCTCACATTAAAGAGCAAAAAAAAAAAAATCCCTCTGCAGGAAAAACTTCACATGTGGCAGGTCTGGAAAAGAAACAAACAGAATTTCACAGGTATTTATTAGGATAATACCTCCTACTTGCTGCTGAGAGCTGCCATTGGGTACTGTCACAGGACACATCACGGACAATGTGACTTGCAATGGGTCCTTTTTGCAGCTAAATTTCATATATTTAACACCAAAAACCAGCAGGAAGTCACGGGGTAAACACAAGGATGAGGTGGATTCCTGAGTCCTCTCGAAGACTCTTCTCAAGCTTTGGCACCAGGAAATAATATCCCAGTGGAATCAGCCCTCTCCAGGCAGACCCCCCCAAAAAAGGGCACATTTTGTGCTGGAAACCCACGGGAAGGGCACCACCACATCCCAGCCTGTGCCAGCCGAGTGTAACCCAAAACTGGAAGTGAAACTGCACCCCAGAACAGTAAACCACCGGATGGAATTCTCATTTAGCATTCCCAGGCTCTGCAGGTTTCACAGGAAGCATTTGGGGTGACTCCCCTTTACCAGTACCCACCAGAAGCACCTTTGTCCCTAAAATCTCTGCAGGATGTGTCGTCTGCCACAAGTTTAGGAACCAGAACACGATACATGCCATTCCCTGAGCTAATACTTTATCACTTTACACACTCTTGCATTTTATTTAACAGAAATCCCAATTTTAACCTATTTTCCTCAGACCTGCAGAACCCAGGAGTCGTTTTAACAGCGTGAAGCGAGTTACTCATCTTTAGTCAATTTTAATTTTTTAATTAAGAGGCAAAAGTGGTCTGTTAAGAATTCCTAACCGAATAAGCACAGGCTGCTGTTTGCTGCTGGCTGAAGCGTTCCTGGCTCAGCACAGAGGTGCAGCCCTTGGGATCACTGCTGGAAAAGACAGAGCCTGGCTGCTGGAAGGTGCAAATGTTCCCAGGTTTAATCCTCTTTTATGGAGAGAGAGGATTGGTGGCTATGCTGGACTACCACAGGAAAAGAGAATGGCAGTGGGTGACACAGAAAGGTTTGAGCCCTTGGGGTGGTGACAGAGGCTCCGGGGTGTGAAGGATCACCACGTGTCCAGCATGGACCAGCTCTGCCCAGCCCTGGCTACAGCTGGGAATATCCTCAGCTGGACAGGATCCACAGGATCATCGATCCAACTCCTGGCCCTGCACAGACACCCCAGCAATCCCACTCTGTCCCTGGCAGCGCTGCCCAAATGCTCCTGGAGCTCTGGCAGCCTCGGGGCCCGTGCCCATTCCCTGGGCAGTGCCCAGCACCCTCTGGGGAAGAACCTTTCCCTGATCTCCAACCTGATACCCAACCTGACCCTCCCTGACACGGTTTAATGCCATTTCCTCGGATCCTGTCCCTGGTCACACAGAGCAGAGATCAGAGCTGCCCCTCCTGAGGAAGCTGCAGCTCCCAGTGAGTCTCCCCTCAGCCTCCTCTCCTCCAGGCTGGACAAACCAAGTCCCCTCAGCTGCTCTTCCAGCACTTTCCTCATCCCTGTATCCCTCCTTTGGACACTCTCTTAATACCTTTTTACCCTTTTTCTATTGTAGTGCCCCAAATTATGATGAATCACCTTAAGGACTGGGTGCTCATATGGCATTAACTCAGCAAGATCAGCACATGGTAAGAACAGACAGTACAGTCCTAACCACGGTTAATTATCAAGCTTCCACCCAAAATGGCAGCCAGCCCCTTCTTGAACTTCAAGTGGTTCAAGAATGCATCTGCTTGGCTGCCCTGCAAAATATGCACTTAAGGAGGAAAAATCCCCCAGAGAATCCACTGGGAACTAATGAACATAAGGACCTGGAGCTGCTGGAGAGAGCCCAGAGGAAACCCTGGAGCTGCTCCAGGGCTGGAGCCCCTCAGTTCCCAGGGATCCAGGCTGGGAGAGCTGGGGGTGCTCACCTGGACAGGAGAAGGATCCAGGGAGAGCTTCCAGCACATTCCAGGGCCTAAAGGGGCTCCAGGAGAGCTGCAGAGGGACTGGGGACAAGGCCTGGAGGGACAGGACACAGGGAATGGCTTCCCAGTGCCAGAGGGCAGGCATGGATGGGATATTGGGAAGGAATTCCTGCCTGGGCTGCAATTGCCAGAGCAGCTGTGGCTGCCCCTGGATCCCTGGCAGTGGCCAAGGCCAGGCTGGACACTGGGGCTGGGAGCAGCCTGGGACAGTGGCAGGTGTCCCTGCCGTGGCACGAGATGAGCTTTAAGGTCCTTCCAGCCCAATTCCACAATTCCATGATGACTCCAGGACCCTGAAAAGGGAACTTGACCCAGTGCAAACAGCACAGCAGGTACGTGAGAAAACCCCATGTCACCATCACAGCCTGGCATTCTGCACCACCAAAATTTGTGGTTTTGGAGGGGGGCAAAAAGTGCATTTCCAGCCCAACTACACCAGAGAGATCTGCCTGCCAGTCTTTCAGGTCTAAAGCACCTCCAAGCTGGGTTTAAATGCTGATGCCACATTTCCCCCTCCACACTGACAGAGCCTGCTGAACAGGCCGGGTGCTCTCTGTGTCCCCTCGGTACCTGGCTGCCTCCCACACGGGCAGAGGGGGCTCTGCAGACCCACAGGGAACATCCAGAACTGAGCCAGCCTGGAATTCCAGCCCTGACCCACCCTAACTCTGTGCTTTTCCTGCTTTGAGCACGGTATGCAAATCCTGTGGGAATTCCAAGCTTTCACAGCTTCTGCAACAGCCCCGCGCTCCACACGCTGAAAATGGACCGTGGATTTTTATCTGCTGCTGCATTTTGTTCTTCAGATGTCTTTCACCTCTCTCCAGCACCACCTCCATCTACATATGCTTCTGATTATCAGGGCTGAAGTATCCCAACCATTCCCAGGGGAAATTCACCGTTTCCTTCTGGATCAAGGGACCAAATGCACTGATTTAACCCTAAATCCGTGGGAACGCTCATGATACACAATAAATAAACCTGAAAATAACCCAACTTTCAACCCAAACCAACCACAAGGAGAGCTCTGGATCCACCAGCTCCTTCTAGGGAAGGAAGGGAGCAGCACTCCCTTCTCCTTCCAAAGGGAAATCAGGAGTTAAAGGATTTTCCTGGTGCCCAAGGAAGCGGCTGCAGAAGCAGCAGGAGACTCTAATGGCTGACACCAAGAATAAACTTCTTCATTTACACAGCATTTCTCAGCATAAATAAAACATGGGCACTCTGGGCTGTGGTTTTGCAAGTATTTTTGACCCAGAGTATGAAGTTTTCCAAGTCATCCCTGTTTGATTCCTTTAATTAGATGGTTATGTAATGAACAGTGGGAGGGACTCAGTTACTTCTGGATTGGTCACACTGATCACAAGCAAACGTGGTGTGTGAGTGAAAACATACTTCCATGGGTTTTCCCTTCTGTACTTGAGGTCAGGTGAATTTTGTGGGACTGAAAAAGTTGAGTTTCCCTCCGAGTGGCTGCAGGATCTGAGCAACCCATTTATTATTTACAGGCACCACAGGCAGCACATGAACAGGTGAAACAATTCACACATCTGCCAAACAAAAATAATGTGCTCTAAACCAAGGAGACTCCTGCTTCCATCCTCCACCACAAAACCAGGCTCCACACCCTGGCAAAAGCAGCACAGTCCCCAAGACAGGGTGGAAAACACTGGAATTCCCAGTCCTACTGAGATGGAATCCCCCTGCCATCCAAAGCATCCTAAGGGATTTTGCACAGCTAGACCTTTTTTTCCAGGAGGGAAAAAACCAAGATGGAATTTCACTGACATCAAAATGTCAGCATGGATCAGGACAAGCTGCGAGCTCCACCAAACACAGCCTGCAGCTCCCCAGGTTCCATCTGGCAGCACAAGGGATTCCCTCTTGGACTTCTTCTTGGATTCCTTCTCGGAGTCTGGCAAGGAACTCATCCACAACAAACCCAGAGCAGCCTCAGAGTCCTTCCCAAAAAACTGGAATGCAGCCTGAGCTCCAAAGCCCTGGGCACCCTCTCCCACTCTGGTGAAACACAGGGGCTGCTCCTGGCTGTAGCTGTGATATTCCCAAAGGATAACAGCTCTGAGGTTTCCCAGAAAGGGGACAAACCCCAGCCAGCCCTCCCTCCCAGTGGGACTCTGTCCACCTGGCAACTGGATCAGCCCCACCAGTTTTTGGGGGAAAAAAAAAAAGCAGAAGGATGAGAATTGGGGAAGACACAAACATTGAACCCCCATTGCAATTGCTGCACTGGGTACAGAACAAAGGTGAATTTCCCCAAAGCTGGAAGGTTCTGGATGGTGCAGGTTTAGCCTGGACAGGTGAGAGGTCCCTCCACCCCTGCCACAAAGCCTTGCACAACTCTGGACCTCAAAACTTTTCTCACACTCCACTGCAGCCTTTAGGCTGGGAAGTGGTGAGGGCTTCTGCCTGAAGTTCAGTTTCAGGAAATAAAAGACACCAATGGTGTTCTGAGTTCTATAGCTTGAAATACCTGGAAACCACAGGGGTTTTGCCAGGATTTATTTACCTGGTCTGCATTCACAGGGAAAATGAGCTGATGAAGAGATTCATCAGGGCAGACACACAAATTTAACCACTAAAATAAGTGATAAACAGATCAGGGCAGGGGTGTGGATGTGCACCCAACACTGGGAATGTGGGAAAGCATTAAAATGACCTAACAAAAAGCTGAATTCCAAACCCTAAGAGGCTGGATTCCCTTTAAACACACACAGGGACAGGGTGCCACTTTATCCAAGGGAATGACTGGAGCTGTGTCAGGAGGTTTAGGCCAGATTTTGGGAAAAGGTTCCTCCCCCAGAGGGTAGTGGGGCACTCAACAGTACAAGTAAAATCCCCACTGTGCAGCAGAAGTTATTTTAAACCCCCCCAAATAAAGTGGTTTAAAATTATTTTATTAAGTATCTTGGGCACTGGGTAATGGGTAGCACAAAATATCTGAACTGTGTTTTTTTCCCACAGATCAGCTTCAGAAGCAGCCTAAGGAAGATAAAGTCCAAGGCTGAATTTCACAGAACTCCCTGCACCGAAAATCATCAACACAACCCCACCACTCCTACTGACAGCACAAAATGTTCTTATGTAGGAAAGTCTGGACTAAATTTTCTTGGTAAAAGAGATTCAGGAGCACAGCAGAGTTCACTGTGCCCTGCTGCCTTCCTGGAAGACACTTTCCCAGATCAGAGAAGGGTAATGCATAAAAAATAATAATTCCCAAAGGCTTCAAGAGAGAGGAACTGCATGGAAATCCCCCTCCTTTGGAAAAACAATGGGAATATTCCCAGAGCTTGTGCATGCACATGGCACAAGCTGGACAAGACCAGCCTAGAAGGGACATGGGCACAAAGAGTGCTCCCAGTGCTCCCAGTCTGGGCTCCTCCACTCTCCTGGGGTTTCTTGGTTTCCCTGAAATATTCCAGAAGTTAAATTGCCTAGTTTAAGGCTGAAAAAGGCTGAAAAAAGGTGATCCAGGCTCCTGAGAGACAGAAGAGTGATGAAACCCCAACACGTGAAGAACTCCTGTGGGCTGCAGGTGTCCATCAGGCATGGAGCTTCTGTCCAGGGAATTCCAGACAATTCCCTGGCAGGAAAAACCCCACGGTGGCCAAGCTCCCTCGGCAGCAAAGGAACCATGGAATTGGTAAAGCTGGGACATCCCTCTGAGAGCAGAGCTCACCCATCAGCTCAGCCCCAAACCACGGCCCCAGTGCCACATCCACAGGGTTTGGAACAATTCCAGGGATGGGGGTTTTTCCCTGGGCAGTCCCCACAGCTTGACCCCCAAGTTTTCCATTTTCCTGATGGAGCCACACAGAGGTGCAGCCTCCAGCCCACACCAAGGACTCCCACTGGTACAGCCGGGTGTTCCAGGATGGTTCAATTTCACTTCTGGAATGGGGAGGTTTGTTGTGCTGGCCAAGTTACCACACATTTCCTAAATCCTAAAAAGTTGCAAGAGCTGCACAGAACCCATGGGATGAGAGGGAGGGCTCCCAGTCGTTGTGTGTACGGCCTGTGCACAAGAAGTCATCACAAAACCTCACAAATATGATGTGAGACTTGTGAAAAACAACCAGGGTGCAATAAAAACTCCATAAAAACCAGCTGAGGCGCTCTGCAGAACACCAAACCCACGGAGAAATTAGAGAGGATGATGAGAGGATCTAAATGAACACTGCACTGTGACACTTCATGGCATGGTTTGGGTTGGAAGGGACTGTAAATCCCACTCCAGCCATGGGCAGGGACACCTCCCACCATCCCAGGCTGCTCCAAGCCCCATCCAACCTGGCCTTGGATATTTCCAGGGATGGAAGGGCAAGATTAAAACCTCAGAAAATTAGATGCTGCAACCCTCAGCTTTCCACAGGCACCATCATCATCATGCACTTCCTCTTTCACTCCTCACAGAAAAAAAAAAAAAAAACCCACAAAACATTGCTCCCAGTTTTACCACCAGCACGAAAATTTCAATTGAAAAGATGAACAATTCTCTCACCTATTTCCTCAGTATTTGGGAATTAAAAGTTCACTGTGAGAGGGTTTGCAAAGGAGCAATTGTGGTGTGGATGAAGGAGAAGAAAGGCTCAAGTGAGGATGAACATCAGCTCACATCAGGAATCCTCTCAGGATGTGGGAAGAGAGTCTAAAACCCTGCTCAGAGACCAGCAAGGCTTAGAAACAAAACCACAACAACAACCAGGCCCTGCCTGAGGGATTAAAAACGCCAAATTCTGGAAATAACAGTTCAGTGAAGGAGAAAAAAAATAATAAAAACATAAAGCAGAGCTCCCAAACTTGAACAAAGATCTCCCCACGCAACGAAAATCATCTGTAGCTGCAAGAAAGCTTACACTTGGTAACCTCAAATGCAGGAAGAGTCTTGAGCTGAATTATTTCTATCCCTTAATTATTATTTACACTAAAAAGGTCCTGAGCACCTCAGTCACAGCCAGGCCTGTCCTGACCCAGACGTTTTAGAGCCCCTTTTTTGGGTATTTTAATACATACCCAGTTACACCCCTTTTTTATAGCAATTTACACTCCTTTTTTGGGTCTATTAAATGGAGGGGAGGTGAGTGATTAACATGTTTCAACTCGCTCCCAACCTCCTGTACACGGGGAGGAAAATTATACATGTACAAAATGTAAAGGGAAATAAAGGGGAGGGGGGGGAGGGGGTAAAAGGGGAAAAAAGGA
>VXAX01006753.1:19468-48231 GCA_013399835.1 Leptocoma aspasia | reverse complement strand
TTGCTTATATTTATTTATTTCTATTTATGTCTACCACTCCCAGCACAGAACTCTCCCCACCCACAAACACCCCAACATCTCCTGTGTTTTTAACAGCGGGGCTCTGGTACACAACTTCCTGCAGGAAACGTGAGCCAACAGTGGCAGCAGAGCACAGGAAACCCCAACACTACAAAAATTTAACTCCCTGCAAGGCCTGACACACGGAACACCACGAAGTTCCCTGTGCCATAAAAAAGGGCACCTCCAGCTTGCAGATTCCCCTCACAAAACTCTTAGTGGATTTGGGCAGAGCAGGATTTATTCGTCATAAACTCAGCTTAAATCCTGCATGCCAGAAAAGCCCGTCCTAGAACCAAAGTCTTACAGGTTGGGACAAAGCAGAAATAGCTGCAACTGTCACCCTGTCACCCTTCTGTGGAGTCACATCCACAGAAGTCATGGCACAGCCTGCAGCACTTTTCAGCAAATCCAACCATTAGAAGTCCAAACTTTTCTTTAGAGATGTCCTTTGCCCTTTATTAACTACCAGGGAGATGGATTTACATGCGAAATTCAGCTGACAGGTAAAAGGAAAACTGAGGGAGAAAAAAAAAAGTGTTTCATTTCTCAGTTTGGGATTTTTGGGAGGGTTTTTTCATCTGCTGTCAAAGAAGTGAATGGCAACTTTTGAGATCCACTGGAAAGCAGAGTCTTTGTCCTTTGCACTTCACTGGTCACCATCTGGTGTATTCAGTGGCATCATGCTGAAATCAGAATTTTTGTTAAAGAGAGAACAAAATTATTATTTATTAAATATTCCAGTAAATTTTGGATACTGGAGTTTTGAAACCATTGTAGCCCCGGTTTAGCACAGATGTAAAACTGGCCTTGCTCACTTTTAACCATCCTTAACCACGTGAAGCTGTTCCTGCTTCAGTGCTCGGAAACATCTGTCCCTAAAAGCCCTGTGTGGTAAATACATCATACAAAAATCTAATATTTTGGGTTTTTAAATTAATTTCTTAGCTGGAGATGCTGAATACAGAGGTTGCAAGGGATCTCTGGCTTTAGAAGGCTGATGAGTGGAGGAAATAGCTGCGAGCTGCTGTGACCAGAGACTTCCTGGTGGGTGGTGGGGAAGCGAGGACAGGAGAGAAGGCTGAGGAGGAGACGTAGGTGCACAGCTCAGAACGAACTGGTGCTGCAAACCACATCCCTGCGTCATCAGAGCAGGCCAGCTGCAGCAATTAGCAGGGAACCAGGAAATCCAGCAGCCTGGGTGTCCCTCCTGAGCACACCAGCTATGCTGAGCACGGTGCTGGGCTGAAAGATCACACACAGAGTGATAAAGTTCTGGAATGGCTGCCCGGGGAGGTGCTGGAGTCACCATCCCTGGGTGTGTTTAACCAAAGCCTGGATGTGGCACTGGGTGCCAGGGTTTAGTTGGGGTGTTGGGGCTGGGCTGGATCTTGAAGGTCTCTTCCAACCTGGTCATTCTGTGATTCTGTGATGGTTGGACTTGGTGACCTTTTCCAGCTCGGAGCTTTTCCGTGCTGTGATTATTTTCTTGACACGTTGTTGTGAGAGACTGAAGTGGTTCGTGGCTTAGACATTGCTAAAATCATCAAAGAGCTTTTGCCCACTGTAGCAAACTGCAAAGAAGCTGCTGTCCATTTGTGACCGCCAGAGCCACCCTTCCCCAAACACCCCTACTAACGGGAATGTTGGACTTTGAACCTGGGATAAGACAAAGGTGGTACTTTTGTCCAATTATCCCAGGTCTGGGAAGAAGAATAGATCCACAGGGGTATTGGAAGAGAGACTGTGATGCTGCCAGCACATTCAGGGGGCAAGTTACGATGTGCAAAGGAGCACAGCCCAGCTCGGGCTACAAACTGATAAGGGACCCTTTATCAGGTCTGAACAGGGCACTGCCTCTTTGTCCCTGCTCGAGGGAACTCATGGGATAACTGCCCTGCCCTGGAATATTGGGACATTCACAGGTGTTCACCTCGGGCCATAATGGGCCATAGTGGACTGACCTGTGCTGATATAAAAGGCAGCTGCATCATTTTGAAGGTGTCAAAGAGTCCCAAATTGTCCCGTTACCCACAAGTTCCATCATCCAGGGTGGAACTCCCCACTCCAGGGGAGGCACCTGGGAGCTCCCACTTGAGGCTGAGTGAATATAAACCCAGATTTTGTGTTCTGTGCATTTCTCCCACCACTTCTTGGGGATTTCCCCTCATCCCCTGGTGGATCCACTCTGTGACCACCAGCTGGACCAACAGACATTGAGGTTGCAACAACTAAGTCTCATCATGAGACCTGTGGGTGGTGAGATTCTTTCTCCTCTTATCCCTTCCCTCCCTTTCTTTTCCTTATATCACATTTTCTTAAGTGTTATTTTTGTTTTCATATTATCATATCGCTACAGATAATACCAGCCAAAATGGCTACATGGCCGTTTTCCTCTGCAACCAAATTGCTCTAAAATAAACCCTTCATATAAATTTTTTTTTTTCCCTAAACACCAGTTTTACCCTTGGCTTTCTAGGGTGGGTTGTACCACACACAGATGAACCAAACCCAGTGGAATTTGCAGCAAGCTACAAATGAGAGCAGCTGGCTGACAAGCAATGCCACCAATTCTGATTTTCCCTGTCAAAACCTCCTCAGAGAGGGACTGTCTCAGGCTGGAGAAACAGCACCAGGATTTCCAGGCCTTTATTGGCTTGGGCCGATGATAATTGACTGTTACCTGGAACAGGAAGGTACCTGGAAGTCAGAGTGGTGGAAAGGTCTGGGAGAGATGCACAGCTCCTCTCAGCGTGGTACTTCATGATTTCCCCAGGCTGTGTTGAACACCCGTGGAGGAGATGCAGCAGAAGGGCTCTGAATGTGACACGGAGCTTGTGGTTCCAGCCAGGATGTTCTGGCTGAGAATGGCCACAGTGAGTGACAGCCTGGGGGTGGGGGGTCATCACCACCTCTGCTGGGTGTAACAGAATCCCTGACAAAGCCTAAACCACGTTCCCAGGATCATTTGGGATGGAAAAGACCTCTAAGATCATCCAGTCCAACCTGGGACTGACCCCACCTTGTCCCCAGCCCAGAGCTCTGAGTGCCATGTCCAGACATTTCTTGGACACCTCCAGGGATGGGGACTCCAAACCCCCCTGGGCAGCCCCTGCCAAGGCCTGAGACCCCTTTCCATGGGGAAATTCCTGCTGGTGTCCACCCTGCCCCTGCCCTGGCCCAGCCTGAGGCCGTTCCCTCTCCTCCTGTCCCTGTTCCCTGGGAGCAGAGCCCGACCCCCCTGGCTGTCCCCTCCTGCCAGGGACTTGTGCAGAGCCACAAGGTCCCCCCTGAGCCTCCTTTTCTCCAGGCTCAGCCCCTTCCCAGCTCCCTCAGCCCCTCCTCACACCACTGACTCTGTCAGTCCTTCCTGAGCTCAAGGAGGTCTCAGGGACACGTCCATCCATAAGGAGTGGCAGCAGGGTGGGTAAATCCAGCCCCAGCACAGCACTCCATTCCATACAGACCCACAGGGTGAAGCGCCACAGCTGAAGTGACAATGGCACAGTGTCCCCTGCCATTTGTCACTGTGCATGAGCTGCAATAAAAGTGTCTTTGTACAGACGCAGCAGCGACCAAGAAAAATATTTGAGCTGAGCACTGCAGAGGTCAGGGCAGGTTTAATCACAGCAGAGTGTTCACCAGGGAGTTTGGTTTTCACTACTTTTTCTTCCCCTTCTTTTTGAGAGAGCCAGGCCAGGGATGGCCCCGGAATTGCAGGAAGGCAGCAGCATTGTGAGAGATGTAGTAAGCGTTGAGCATGGCAGCTGGGCTGAAGAGATCCACGCCTTGCACACCCTTCTTTCCACCCTTTTTGGAGCCTTTGCCTTTGTCAGCCTTGGGTTTTTCAGTTTTGCCTGCCTGCAGAGAGAAAATGCCCACAAACACACTCAGTTTTGGATCTCTGTTGTCTCACTTTTGGGTAGAGGACTCCAGGCTGAGAGACTGAGAGAGCTGGGGGTGCTCACCTGGAGAGGAGAAGGATCCAGGGAGAGCTTCCAGCACATTCCAGGGCCTAAAGGGGCTCCAGGAGAGCTGCAGAGGGACTGGGGACAAGGCCTGGAGGGACAGGACACAGGGAATGGCTTCCCAGTGCCAGAGGGCAGGCATGGATGGGATATTGGGAAGGAATTCCTGCCTGGGCTGCAATTGCCAGAGCAGCTGTGGCTGCCCCTGGATCCCTGGCAGTGGCCAAGGAAAGGCTGGACACTGGGGCTGGGAGCAGCCTGGGACAGTGGAATGTGGTTGGAACGAGATGAGCTTTTAGGTCCTTCCAGCCCAAACCATTCCATGATTCCAAGACATCCCAGAGCAGCTGTTTTGTTCTTTCCCAGTCCTTTCATTAGCTCAGAGCCCCTCACCCAGACCTTAGTACGTGGTGGTGGTTTTATGTAAGGACTCACAAGCATTAACACAACTTTCACCCAATCCCTGTTTGCTCTGCAGGCTGTGAGAACCTCTAATGCCATCAGTCTGAGCTAATCCCTGTCCCCATGCTTCCATCTGGCTAAAAAAAGGTTTGTGCACAATGGAAGTCAAACATTCTCTTCCACTGATTGTTTTTTTTTTAATAACTACATGAGGATCCAATCCTGAAGTAACTTGGCCTGTGCTGATCCATTCCTGTGTGCCTGCTTGGATCTTAAACCAGGAAAGCAGGACTCCCTCTTACAGCTCCCGTGGGTCTGGGGTGGAGCTGCTCCCCCACCACTGCTGGTTACACAAATCCAAACCCACGTCCGTAGCGTATTTTCCATGTTATAATTTCTAAAAGCTCCTTTCACAGCTCAGCACTACTCAGTGCAAGAGAGACAAACATTTCTGCTCTGAGGTGTGAGAACAGAGTGAAGGGCACAATCCTCAGAATCAGTTGGGAACACGGTGGGAAAGAAGGTGGACAGGTAAAGGAAAATTTAAAAAAATAATCAAATTTTCTATATAAAACACACAGACCCTCTATTACAGAATAAAAAGAGAGAAGATAAGAGCAAAAAAGAGAGAAAATAAGAGTATAAATTGCAGCTGCTAGCAGATTATTTGCAGAATGACATTACTTGAGCTCAGACATATGTTTGAGATGGCAACAAGCCTCTTTCACAGACCTTAATTGGACAGGATTTGTGGAATACTTCACATGCTGGAATGTGCCCCCTTCTCAGGGACATGCTTGTGCCAGATTTTGCAGCCAGCCAGTCACCTGAGTCCCACTCCTTGCTTGCCCAGGGTCTTTGGTGGATTTTGTGAGCACTTGTAGGTTCCTGGTAGGAATTCAGCCTGTAGCTGATCTTTCCAAATATAAAAGATGCTCACAGGCTTTATATGCTATGTACAAAATTTTACAGCCTGCAGGCAAGAACAAAAAAAGCTAAAAACCAGAATTAGGTTTATACTTGCACACAAAGTGAATTTGGGCAGGTCAGTTCTGTCCTGCAGCTGTGGGAAGGAACCTTTTGGATATTAACCCTTTTCCTTAAAAAAGTGTTATCAACAATTCTGAAGGATCAAAGGTGTTTTACCATAGCTGAGTCTTTCTATGGAGCAGCCAGAATTCTACATCAAGCCCTGGAGATGGACCCTGCAACACAAAATTACATGGTTAGTTACACAGTGTAAAGCACCTGTGTCTGTGTCGGTCCCCATTAAACTTTGAAGAGAAAAAGGGAAAAATAGTCCCTTACAAAAACAGGCTGAGGCGGTCATCCCTAAAAGCTGATACTCACCTGTGAAATCAGCTGCTAATTGTCAAATTCCAGGACTCTGAGCTTTTCAGCAAAGCCCTCGAGGTTTACAATCACAGAATCCTGGACAAGACCTCCAAGACCAAGTCCAACCGTTCCCCAGCACTGCCAAGGCCACCACTGACCCCAGGTGTCCCCAAGTGCCACATCCAGGGGGCTTTGAAATCCCTCCAGCGATGGGGACTCCATCCAACCCTGCAGCTCTGCCAGGGCTGGACAACCCTTTTAGGGAAGGAATTTTCTCAATACCCAGTGTAACCCTCCGGCACAACTTGAGGCTGTTTCCTCTTGTCCTGTCCCTGTTCCCTGGGAGCAGAGCCCGACCCCCACTTGCTCCTGTCAGGGAGCTGTGGCGAGCGAGCGAGCAGGTCCCTCCTGAACCTCCTTTTCTCCCCCGGCTGCCCCAGTCCCACCTCCCTCCCTCACCGCCCCGTGTAGAAACGGCAGAATCTCACCCTCCTGTCCCCACACCACCGCGGCGCTGAGGGGGCCCCGGCCCCTTTTCCCCCACAGGGCCACCATGGCGTCCCCTCCTTCCCCTCAGCGTCGCGTTGCCATAGCGACCCTGGGGCGGGGGTCTGACGCTGATTGACAGCCCGGTGTCCAATCCGCTGCTGAAGCACCCTCCCATCGCCCAATCAGCTGCCGGGGGGCGGTGTCCGCGCGCGCTACCCGCCGCTGCGGTCGTCGCGGGGAAAAGGGCGGGAAAAGCGGTGAGGGGTCTGAGGGGAGCGGCCGCCGCCATCCCCGCCCTTGTCCCCGTCCCTGTCCCACCCACAGCCAAAAGCCCCAGGGAAACGTCACAAGGGGGCGAGAAAATCCCCCACCACAACGACTTCGAGCTGAGAGGAGAAGGGGAGCAAGTCGTGCTTTCCAAAGGTCTTGGAAAGATTGGCGTTTATTGGGCTGTTATTGGAATATTCACGTTATTGCTGCGTGACACGGGGAGAGTCTCTGTTTAAATACCTGACTCAGCCTCCTTCACCACAAAAATATTTAAAAAACAACCTCTGCTTTGCATCCTTGCAGAGCCACAGCCCCAGACATCAGGTCCTGAAAATGATGTGTAATTGAGGTTGGATATTCCCAATAAATACCCGTAAACTGAGGCCTGAGACACAGGGAATCGATGGAGGTGGAGCGGTCTGAGGGAGGGATAGGGACAAGAAGTTCTCTGCGCCTTTTTTAGACACAACAATTTTATCCAAGTGTAGTAATGCTTCTAAAGGCGGGGCTCTAAATGCTTCTAAATTTGGGAGAAAATATGGGAGTGAGGAGTCTCTCCTGCATCCCTCAGCACCAGATTTTCACTTGCAAAGCACTAAAAAAATAAGCACAAGGGAAAAATATCTGTAGGAGCTGAATTCCCTCACAGAAAAAAAAAGCTCATAATTTTAGTATTGCCAAACTCCAACAAACACACCAGCGAATCTGCCTAGATCGTGGGTTTATTTTTACCTTTACCATTAACCTCTCTAAATGTGCCCTCTGCTGCATAAGGAAACCTCCTTCCTTCTTCCCTAATAAAAATACTTGGTAGTGTAGCTCAGGGAAAAACATCTGCAGATTTGGGAGCAAAATTCTCTTCAACGAGCCTTGGATAATGAAAGAAAAAAAACGAAAAAAAAAATTTATTTCCACTCTGATGAGGGAAATTTTTTGTCATTTGTATTAACAAACTATACAGCATAAAAGAAACAATCATAATTACAGTAATTATCTCATTTTAGCACAGGCAACTGCTAGGAGGCTACATTATAATTATTGAGGCAAAAATGTTCAATCAAGGAGACAAAAACCATCTTGTGCAGTCAAATGTTGTGTTTTGTGGCAGTGCTTAGACCTGGCTGCAGAACAAGCTGCTGTTTACACATGCAAGGCTTTGATAAATAATTAAGGGAAGCTTCTCAAACTCCAGAGTATAATAAGCCTGACCTCATACAGTCACTTCTGTGGTTACAAGTGGATAAATACAGAGTCAGGCAGGCATCTCAGTGTTGTTATTTTTATGGAAATATTCACAGGAGAAAAAGGAGGGATATTTTTTTTTAATGCTGCCAAACTGAATGAATAAAGGCTAAATCCCACCCCCCCCACTTTTTTGGGGGGGGATCGCTCTCTCCTTTCATAACCCTGAAAGGAACTTTGTAGCCTTTTATCCTTCGCTGAAATTTGCATTAAATTCACTAACCAGCTCGAAAGTTGCTTAGAGAAGACTAAGAAATTAATGACTCAATTCTATATGCTTTACATCCCTAGGAAACAGGAAGAATTGACAAGAAAACAGAAGAATCTGTGCTGAGGTGCTGAAGAAAAGGACTTACCCACAGCAAAACTTTCAGCAGCTACCTGTAGGGTGAAAACAAAACAAACAAAAAAGTTCTTTATTGCAATTACAACAAGAACGGGGAACACTGGAGGGTTCCTGGAACCAACACTCCTGTTGGGGTGAGATAACAAATGTTCCTCCAGCTGTGCAGAAACCCAAAACTTCATTCTGAAACTGCCTTGCTGAACATATAAAATGATTATTCCTTAATTGCTCGCCCCCAGGTCTTTTAAGAATTTTTAGGCAGGAGAAAACCCTTATTTTGAAGAAAAAAAAAAAATTGAAACTGCTGCTTGCTTGCCAGGATGGGACATAAATATTTCAAATAAAGGTGTAGCCTTTCCCTAAGTCACTATTTTAATGCAGAGGTTCAGGTTTTCTGTGGAGATCTCTCTCTGGGAAGCAGAAAACTTGGTGGTGATGCTGTGAATAAAATGTAATCCAGGATAAGTTGATACCATCCTCCACCACCCAGACATTCGGGTAAGAATTTGTGCTTCTAATCCCTCTCAGTAAAAATAACAGGCACTGAAAAGCACTATTTAAATATAAAATACAGAAAAATGCACATTGGGTTATTTTTTTTTTCAAAATATTGTGGGGAAAAAGGACACTTTGGAGGGAAAAAAGGTTTGAGCCATATACCAAGGGGGTTTTCTAAGTTTCCTTAGTAATTAATTCAATTTTGCCTTGAGTGGAGATGGGCAAGGGTGAGGGCTGAGTTTGGGGGATGTTTTTGTCCTTAAAAAAAAAAATAAAAAAGAACCATTTAAATTAAGACACAGGAGGGAAAAGCTTAAATAAAGAGGTGTCCTTTAAAAGTTGGTTTATTTTGAACAAAAGCATATTTTAAAAGGTTTTAAAAGGCTTAATGCCATTTCCATGAACAAGGCCTTGGAGAAACCCCATGAAGGAAACATTCCCAGGTTAATTAATAATTCAAGCAATTAGCACAAATCCTGCCATAACAAACACTTGTTTGTTTAGGGCTTCCCTGCCCTATATGAACACATGATGCTTTGACAAATGCCACCCTCATGCAACACAACTTTACCCAAGTGTAGGGTTCATTATTTAAGTATTAAGTTATTAAATTGATAGAAAGTTTACAGCTCAGTATCCTATTCATTCGGAAAGTTATGGACCACAGAATGCACTCTTTTCCTCATAAATTGTTCACCGAAGCACTTCCCCTCCCCACCCCAAGACCTGGCACAGACATTCCCCCAAACAACCAAAAATCCGTGTAAAAATTGGGTTATTTAACGTGGTGTTTGTTGTCTCCTCAGGGCTGGAAGGGCTGAAGAGGATGTGGGAGAGAAATGACACTCAGGGAGAGAGAAATGGGACATCCAACCTCCACAGCTCTGAGCACAGGGGCGGTTTAATAAAGGTGAGTGAAGGTGGAGGAAAGCAGAGGTGAAAAGGTGACCGGTGAGTGTCCAGGGGACATGCAGGACATGGTGGCACCAGGACTCTGAGCTGGGCTGTGCGACCCCAGCAGCAGCAGTGCCAGCCCAGGGACAAGGCAGAACGCTGTCTCCATCCCAAGCCAACCTGTGTTCCTGGTATCCCAGGGTATCCCGGGGGTGGCAGGGTGGTGTTGGGAGCACATCAGCAGCCAGCCAGAACCAAATCGATCCAAACAAAGGAGGCGCAGCGTGGGGCGTGCGGGAGGGATGGAATTCCCAGCTGGTAATCCTTACACCAAGCCACAAACAGAGACAACCCGGGCTCTGAGCTCACTCTGCAGCCAATGCCTTATGATCTCCAAGAAGTCACAGGATGACCTCCAAAAAGAGGTGTCTGCTAGGCATAGAGAGGCTTGGTCTCTTTGGAAAGTTTAATTTTTTTCTTTTCCCCAGCTGTGCTTAAAACCCCCCAGATCCAACCCAATCCCGCACCGCCGGCACTCAGGGCGGCGGGAGCGGGGCAGGTGGGGGCGCGGCTGTCACTGGCAGTGCAGCAGCTCTTCCCAGCGAATGGGCTGCGAAAACACCTCCCGCTCCAGCCACAGCTCGTAGGAGTAGTGGAAGTCCTCGGGCAGCTCCAGGCGCTGGCCCAGCACGCTCTGCAGGCAGTTGTCCACCGGGGCGAACTCCGAGTCCTGCGGCTTGTCGTACCTGCGGCTGTTAAAGGCCTCGATGTTGGCCCTCAGCGTGCATTCCTCAGCCTGGAAATCCCAGGGCCGCGCGTCGATATCTGCAGTGAAGGAGGGTCTTAGGTTGCAGGATGTGGGTGGGGGTGTGTGTTCCATTCCCATCTGTTAGAGGTGGGGCAGTTATCTGCTGTTCATTGGGCAGTTTGCTTTATCTCTTTTTTCAAACCGAGACAAGGAGGAACAACACCCAAACAGTGTGGGAAACATAGCTCTGCCAAGGTTCGAGCAAAAGAAAGGCTGAAGGTTTCACGTGAATTAACCAGAGTCACTCAGAATTATTATTATTCCTAACCAAATCCCATTATGTGTGGGATTAAATTAAATTAAATTTTCATTTAAGATATTCCATAAAAATGTAGTTATTCCTGCTTTAAGGACTCTCTATAATTAGCCAGCCCCTGCTTTTCTTACAAAGACTCTACCACTTTTACTGAAAATCTCCACTTACCACTGAAGCAGGGATCAAGATTTAAAACATTTAAAACCTGGTGAGCTTATTATGAGCTCCTAACACCAATTTTTTTAAAATTTGGGCAAATGTAACTATGAATGATATTGAAAAGCTGCAATAACCATGATGTTATGTTATATTATCTAAACATGTAACATGAAAAAAAAATCCCAGTATTTTCAAAGCTGGCTTTCATGAGTGCGGTGGTTTTGCATGCACCACACTAACTGGTACACTGGCTGAAAAAATCTCAAACTGGCTAACCAAAACCACTGCAATGAGCTCTAAATCTGACACAACGGTGCCATAAAACTTCTGGAAAAAATCCCCAACGGTGACAACAATGTTAGAGGCTTTAGGCCACAGCAAGTCGAGCTGATTGCAAAGCCACAGGCAGAGGGACGAGGCCGGGCAGGACTCACCGTTGCCGTAGGCCCAGTCGTCGTTCATGCGGTGCCGCACCTTCTGGTAGATGGCAGACATGGTCTTCATGTTGCTCTTCCTCCACTGGCGCCCCAGGTACTTGGTCTGGATTTTCAGCAGCTTGAGCACGTAGAGCTGCATCATGGCCTGCTTCACCTTCAGAGCACGCTTCAGGATCGGGGCTGACTTAAACACCACCAGCATCTGCCAGGAAATCAACACCGACGGATGCAGAGTGCTCAGGGAGCCACACAGACTCTGTCTGGGCTGCTCTGGGCACCAACACCTGGGCCTTGCACACCACAAACGCCCAGGAGGGAGAACAGGAGCCACACAGACGCTGTCTGGGCTGCTCTGGGCACCAACACCTGGGCCTTGCACACCACAAACGCCCAGGAGGGAGAACAGGAGCGTGCAACACAACCAACACTCTCTGCACAGGGCTTGAGGGTCATAGAAATAATGTTATTAGCAGGAAAAAAAGTATTTCTGCATTTAAAGCTCAGTCTGTGAAAGAAAAAAGGGAAGATGATGAAGAAAAGAAGATCCGGCGCTTCCACAAGAAACCCTGAGCACAAGGCTGGGCTGAACCCGCTGTGTAGAGCCAGGGACATGCTCCAGGTGAAACGCTGGAGGGTGTCACTTACCATTGTCCTCGAGTGTTTCCACTTGGTCAGCTTGTTGAGGATCCTCAGCAAGTTAATGCAGGAGAACAAATTCCTCCAGCAGAACTGGTTGTTGTCTCCGGCTTCCTGCAAGGGGAGAAGTGCAACCCTGACCACAGCGTTCATCAGCAATGCCACAGAGATGTCCTTGGGCAGAAATCTTTATTTTTGTTCTCTGCACAACTCTTATTTCTGAGGGAGGACAAGCAGCAGAACTTCCTCCTCACTTGGGTTATCATCAGCAGATTCTGGGGAAAACCATTCTGAAACACTCCAATTTTAATCTGCTTTTAATTTAGAGTAAGAGCTAATAATGGGATAAGTCACATTATTCCATGGGAAATATATTTTGTGGTAGATTTGTATTCCTTATTTACAGCCAGAGAGCAAATTTCAGCCTGGTGATCACCACTGCTTTTGGTAACTATATAAATTAATTCATGCTTAGAGCACACATTACAGACCAGTAAAAGGAAATCACAAATCAACACAGGATAACAAATAGCAACATTTGTATCAAGATGATGACACCCTTCTGTAACAATAATCCCCTCCGGCTGAAGTGCTGCTGAGACATTGTTTTAAATATTAGGTAACTGTAAACACCCTCAGCTCCAGCTTGAAATATTGCCCCTGGCACTTTGAGCGGTAATTCCACCACTGCAGTAACTTGCTCTGTGTTTGAACAACTCCAAGCACAGGAGAAACATCCCACAAAACTCCTCTTTGGGGATTAGTGCAAAACAAGAGCTGCTGAATTTATAAACCACTCACAGTCAGCTATAGACTTCTTAACTCAGGGCGAAAACTCAACCTATTCCAGGATCTGGGCACCCTCGGGAGGAGTTTGGGGGAGCCCCTTCTAAGAGTGTCCAATCCAGCTTTGAAAGCAGATTTACCCAAGAAAATCCCACCAGCACAACCTCTTTGCTTTTAAAGGCAAGTGCCAGACAGAATCAAGGAATCACTGAGGTTAGAAAAGACCTCCAAGGTCACCGAGTCCAAGCTGTGCCTGATTCCCACCTTGTCCCCAGCCCAGAGCCCTGAGTGCCATGTCCCCATGTCCAGGCCTTCCCTGGACACCTCCAGGGATGGGGACTCCAAACCTCCCTGAGCAGCCCCTTCCAATGCCCGAGAGGCATCCAGAGGTGGGATGTCACCAGAATGTCACCAAGGTGCTCATGGATGCTGTCTGGTGCTTTGGGGGCTCCAAACTGCAGTGCTCCTGCAGTGTCACATTGTGCCCAGGCCTAACCTGTGTCCTCTACACCAAGTAATTTTCCCAAAGATCCCAGTGGAATAAGCCAATATCCATTTCTTAGGCTGATGGATTTGTTTGTCACCAGTCTGGTGTTGTCTCTACAGATTCAAGGAGGGGAGGGGCTTTCCATCAGATTTATGGAAGGAGGGAACAGGCTAAACAGGCTTTAATACCCCTTCTAAGGGGTGAGTTAAGACCTTTAGAGACCCCTCTGGAGTGACAGGAGAGGGGAGATGGGGACTGGCCAGGATTTGAAGAGTCTTTCCCTCAACAGGGCGGGTGAATCCCCCACCACCTCAGCCACTCCTGATTTACACCAGGTGGGGACAGCAGTTACCCACAGGCCCCTCCTTGGGGGCTTGGTTCTCCTTGGGATAACCCAGACACACATCACTGTGCTCAACCCACGAGAGCAGAATCATCTCTTACATCCTCTAAGAAATGCGTTATGCTGGGATGTTTAAAATCACTCATCAGAGTGGTAAAAAAAAGCTAAAACAATGCATGAAATGCTGGCTGAAGAAATATAAATACATGCACAAAGGTACACCTCGAGTACCAGGGTGTGTCTAATTCCTATTAAATCCTCACTTCCACGGTATTCTCCCAAAGATGAACCCTCGTGGTAAAATTCAAGTTGGTTTCTGCATATTTTCTAATTCAATTGCTCTCCCTTGAGGTTAACATCCATGTCTGCTGGAGGAAAAGTGAAAGGTGCTGTCCTTGAAAGCGACAGCTCTCAAACCGTCCAGACCCTCCTGGGAATATTTTCCCTAAAAACGTTCAGTTTTCTCCTACAGCCTTGAGGCTGATTGTGAGGCTTAACACGAGCCACGGAGCCTTCACTGAAGTGTCACTAGATGTCCCCATCGGTCCAGGATACGATGGAGTATGGCAGGGCTGGAAGGGGACACCCAGCCTTCAGCAGCCCGTGGACCTGGGGAAAATCTTTTTTTCTGATGATTTTGACCTTTACACACCTAAGGAAAACAACATATGCCTCAGATTGCAGCAGCACCATGAGATCATCCTTGCCTGGACTGGACTTGCTCAGGATCCTTCTTAATGATTTAGGGTCTCCATTCCCTATCCATTATTTCCTGTTAACCCCAAAGCTTTCTCCTGTGCTGCCCAAGTCCAACCTCCTCTGCACCTGAATTATTTTAGTTATGAACCTGCCAGCATTATTATCCCATCTGCACTCTGTGTATTTGCCCAGCCCATCCTCTGGCCAGTCTCTGGAATACTTAAGGCTCCTCTCCACAGGGAATTTGGTTCATCCCTTAAACTGGTATCTCATAAAACAGGAGTGCTCAGAGCAATTGAAACCTGGGAGGCAACAGCCTCTGGGTAAATTCTCTTTCAAAGCAGAAGAGTCTTGTCTTGACAGAACAAGAGGAAACAGCCCCAGGCTGGGCCAGGGGAGGTTCAGGTTGGACATCAGCAGGAATTTCCCCATGGAAAGGGCGCTCAGGCCTTGGCAGGGGCTGCCCAGGGAGCTCTGGAGTCCCCATCCCTGGAGGTGTCCAAGGAACACCTGGATGTGGCATTCAGAGCTCTGGGCTGGGGACAAGGTGGTGTTTGATCAAAGACTGGACTTGATGATCTTGGAGGTCTTTTCCAACCACAACAATCTTGGAATTCTGTGATTCTATTCTGTCAAAGGGAAAAGCCTAAACCCAGCTATTTTTATGGGGTGTCCAACACCAGCAGTGCCTCTTCCCCACTTCCCCACAGCTGGCAGTGACTCAGAATAGTGATGGGAGGAATTTTCAAGCCTGGAGGGGGAAAAAAAGTCTAATTTTGGAAAGGTTGGGGGTTACAGAAAAAGAAGACAGAGAACAGAAAACCCAAATCCTTCCTCGTGCTGTCACATAGAGCAATCCTGGCCACAAAAACCCTTTCTGTGCTGCTTACCAGACTTTCTGCTGTGAGCTCGGGCAAGTCACAGACCATGCAATGTGGATAATCCAGGACAGAGATGCTGCAGAAAACAGGAAAGAAGGGGCTCGTTAGGAGCCAATTAACATCAGAGAAATTTTCAAGATGATCTATATGATCACGCCCAGGAATCTGTAACATTTTTCCTGCTCTGTGCCTGGAAATGCAACAAGTAATTTGGGTGAGGAACAATCCCATCTCCAGCACGTGAAGCAGCCGTGCTGAGGGGCCTCCCTCTGGCACTTCCGACAGCACAGACAGCATCCAAACAGGATCCCAGTCTCAGCACTGCCTCCCCCCTCAGCTGAATGGAGCACATCGATGCCTCCTGGCTCCAAAGCTCCATCCTGAGTGCATTAATAAGGACTCAAAGGATTTGGATCCATTAAGGCAGGACAGATGAGTTATTTGAATGCATATTTAAAACGGGGAACAAAGTAAACAAAATAGATCTGAGGTTCACAGGGAGGCATCTGGTTGGCAGCAAAAAAATTCGTGGTGAGTGAATATTCAGAGTATCAGGTTTTTCAAAGGCCTCCACACCTATGTAAAAGTAAATTTGTAAAAGTAGTCCATTAAATACACCCAAAACTGGAATTTACACCTTCCTGGCTCAGAGCATTTAGCTGCACATCTCGCCTCACTCACAGGTGCCTATTCTGCCTGTGAAACCTCCATCCCAGAGCAGGAGAGGGAGCTGAGTGCCCCTGGGATATGTTTCCTCCTCACTTAAAGCACAGGACCAAAAGTGAAAATATTTATAGCAGGAGGATCAACATATTATTTCCTATTTTTCCATGCGTGTCTCCTCGCACAGACACAACCATACCGTGCAGGAGACAGACCAGCTTACATACGCAGCTGAAGAGCAACAAAAAGAGCATCAAAAAGGGAGAAAATGGATCTTTTTATCATTCCAGCATCCCTGTGGAGCTCCTTTCCAAACAGAGAAATCCTGCCGTGGTGAGCTGTGAAAGATCTGTGCTGATCAGGTCTTTGATCCATGGTGGTCCAGCCAGTGCCCTGCTCAAAACAGGGCTGGTGCCTCTCTCAGGTCAGCAGTAAAAGGCAGTGACAGCTATGGAAAACCTGAAGGAGTCAGGAAAGCTGAATTACAGCTATAAAAAAGTGGGAAAGACCTGGAAGATCCTGCCCCATCTGGCCATGACAAAGCTGTGGCCCAGAGATGCCTGGTGGCACTGGATGGCTCCCCAGAGTCCATGTGAAGGTGAAAACTACTTTACTTTAAAGATGAAGCCTATTTTATTTTAGTACTATTTCAGCAGCCCAGTCAGAGATTGGAAACCCAGTCATCCTCATCATGCCAAAGGGATTTGCTCCCTCTACATATTTCTGTAGTGGACAGGACACCCCAAAGCCATGTGAGGTCACCTGGGTCCCCCCAGGACATCTGGGCTCCCCAGGCACGAAGCCTTCCTGCCCCATCACCTCTCTGTCCCCCACCAGTGGCTGTACCTGTTTTTGGCAGTGATGTAAGACAGGATGTTCTGGTTGAAGAATTTCAGGATCAGCGGGATGCAGTTGGCAAACACCAGGTGCTGGGACACGTACTCAAACTGGGGGAGAGAAGGGAAACTGGTCAGTGTTAGCTGGGACAGCTGGGAGCACCACCTGAGGGTGGAAACCTCTTTCCAGCCAAAAGCAAAGCACTTGGTGTGGTTTGCCCCAGGCACCTCACAGACCTCTTTCTCCCTGAAGTTTGCTGTGTAAGGTTTGTGTCATGCACAGCAGCTGGAAAATTCCATTTACCATAGAGAGGACATGCACACTTCACGGCAGTGCTTTAGGAGCAGCTGTACCTCAAGGCTTTTCAAAATTAAATCTGTGGCAAAACTGTGTGGGGAAGAGGGAAGGAGTTGTAGCTATTACATGAGAAAATAAAATAAATCCTATTGCTCTCACATACTACCCCAGTTCCCTTAGAAATTCTGACTGAAAAAATATCCCTATTTTCCTACTTGCTTTTAATTTCTCTCTCTCTCAAAGCATTAGATGGTCTTCAAGGTCCCTTCCAACCCAAACCATTCTACAATTCAATAATACAACAAATCTCTCCTGTCCTCTAAAGATACAAACTGCAGCAAAACCCAATCCTATCCCATCCTGCCCTTCCCATGCCTCTCCATCCAGATCTCCAATTTGAGAGGGAAGGAACAGCTTGTTCTCATCTCAGCCTGGTGCCAGCTGTCAGCATTGGCACACCACAGATGACACAACACCACAGATGACACAGCACTGGGATGTGCTGGTGAGTAATCGACCCTTCCAACCCAAACCATTCTGTGGTTCAGCGATTCCTTCATTTCAGACCTGCTGGAGTTCTCATGGTGCTCCCTGAGACCACCTTTGTCACCGAAAGAACAAAACCACCCAGATCAGACACAAAAAAAAAGCAGAATCAGGGGGATGAAACCCTGCAGCTTTCTCCAGGCTCAGCAGCAGGCTGCAATGGCCCTCCTGCCTGGGGGGACAAAAGGAGAGGAGCTGCTTTGAAGTGAGAAAAATTAATGAAGGGATGGGGGGGGGGGGGAGCAGAACAAATGTAGGATTGTAAAAATGTGGGAGTTTGGTTTCATTTTACCCAATCCAATACGTGGATTTATATTTATCCTCAGTTAAATATCAGTGGGTTTTGTAACGCAGAGGGATTTGTAGCGTGCTAAAAGCTTTAACAGAAAAAATTAGAAAACATTAATTGTTTGACTTGCAGAATGAGTGGAGAACTGGGCCACAGCTCATATTAGTCCTTGGGTTTTTTAACCAAGGAAAACCCTGGAGTGGGTGCAGTTTGATTGGTGCCATGCAGATGGAACAAAAATGAACATTGGGAACAGAAATCACATTGCAACTATGACCCAGATCTCCTACCTCTGTTGAAACTGGAGCCCCAAGAACCTGATCCTGCCAAAACCAGATTAGGTGACCTCATGAGGTCCTTCCCAGCACTATTTCTGGGCACTGGAGATGACAGAGCAAAAGAGAATATTGCCTAATCCCCTTCCTCTTTCCCCTTCTGCCAGGGAGGCTCGTGCTATTTCCTAAATTTAACCTGAATAGATATGCCCAGAAGCCTAAAAGCTCCTGCCATGTGAGTAGAAATGGTGTTGTCAAAGCACAATGGGGTTATACCACCCTGAGGGACCCTGTACAAATCCTGGAGCTATGGAAATGTGATTACAGCTCCTCACGGAAACTCTTCCTGGAAGTCTCCTAGGAGAGGGTTTATCAGGACCTTCAAGCCCAGCTTGGCAAGGGCCATCCCTGCTCTAGGCCCACCTGGTAGATGTGGTTCAGCTTGAAGTGCTTGAGGAGCAGCAGCAGCAGTGCCGAGATGCTCTTCACGATGATCTCCTTGTGTCTGTTCACGTCGATGCCCAGCTTCATGCTCTGCAGGACGGTGATGCTGGGGGGGAGGGAAGAACAGCACTGTGGCTGTGGCAGCAGGGAGGACCAAGGGACTTGGAGTTCTCCTTCATCTGCATGAGCTCTACAAAACCAAGGACCTTTGCTCCCCCCGGGACTCCCATTTCCACCCATCCTACCTGGGGATGCCAAAATGCGTTCAGAAAGGAGGGAAAAAAATGCGGATTGTCCTCCACGAGGAATCCTGGCAGAGCAGTAGGGAGGACACCTCCTATATGCTGACAAATCTTTATGATTTGAGTCAATTAGCAGGAATTTATCATTTGTGCCACTTAGCTTGGAGTGTGGAGTGGCTGCACTCAAGCCATTGCAGCATCACTTCCTTGGCTTTGACAGCTCTGCCCTGGTGCCAACAGTAATTTACACCTACCCAAACAGATAACCCAAATCTGGAGCGCCCCAAACCTATCGGCTCTCCTGCTTGGTCCAAGACTTGGTGGCAAGGCTGGGCTGGCCGGTGGCCACCTGGTGAAGGACTTACGGCATCTCTTCAGGCAGCACGTCTGCCAGGATATTGATGGAGTCAGTCTTGGCCTTGGAGGTGGGTGCAGCAGCCAGGAGGATCTTCAGCAAAGCGATCTGCAGGAGAGGGCAGGTGTGGGGGGATGCTCCAGGAAAGGGAATTCCTTCCTTCTCCTGGACAACTCCAAGCCAACTCTACAGGGTTTCACCAGACCACACTCAGCCTCTGACAGGCAGGACGAGTGTGGGGAGCTCAGCAGCTCTGTTTGATCCTTAACCTAAGGCACCACATGTGCCTGAGCTCTGGTAGTGTGAATAAAACAACACAAGGAACACCAGTTTAAATGCACTTAAACCTCTGTCTCTCCCTACAGAGCCCACATGACCCAACCAGCATCTCAGAATCCTCTGAATCCCTCCTCTTGGACTGTTCTTTCCTCCCAACTCTGCTGAGGATTTCCACCAAAATCTCACCATCCAGGTCCTGAACAACCTCCCGTGCTGAGCTCTGCAGCTCCCAGACTGGCACCATTCCCTACTCCAAAGCTCTTCCTTCCTTTCAAGGAACAGGGGCTTACCATGTACTGGGGGAGATTGTACAGCATTGCTCGATACAAGACCTCACAAGGGGTTTCTTGGACTTCCTCTTCCCCCTAGGGCAGAGAAGCATTAAAAACAAGGGAAAATGAAGTAAAAAAAGAATGGATTTACGTGACACCTTGGAAACCTCCCATCTTCTCTCTGGTGATGGGGTGATGAAACTTCCTTCTTACCAGAGACATGGGGCACTTCTCCAGCTCCTCCTCGTTCTTGATCTGGACATCCGAGATGGAAACGTACTTGTGCTGGCAAAACACACAGACAGAGGCAGAGCAGTGTCACAGCTGAAGGAGGAAACATGACCAGTGATGGTCACAGCAATGTCCCAGTGAGGTGTGCAGGTCACAGCAGAGCCACGGGCAGCTCATCCCTGTGCGGGACATCCCTCTGTCCCTGAAGCCCCCCACACCTCCTGCCTTTGGTTACTTCCACCTGCTCCTTCTAGGAGCTCTCTGTAAGGAATTAGAGGGACAATCACCTCCAAAAGACAACCCAGCCCTTAGATAAGGGTCAGCTGGCCTCTGGAGGGGTCTCATTCCCCGTGGAGCACTGCAGGAGCCGAGGCTGGCTGTGCTTCCCCCTGGAAACAGCACCAGTTTGGGAATGTATGTGCAAACCCAGCTCTGAAAGTCTGTCACCTTCAAAACACATGGCAGACACTCACAAGGAAACAGGAATGCTACAGCTTGGATAAAGGGAAAGTAAAAATGCTGCAGAGGCTACTTGAGGACTCAGTTTTTAATTTTTTGCCTCAATTCCTGCAAGAAGCTCCAAAAGCTTTTCCTGTGAGAGCCAACTTTTTACTCCCTGCAGTAACTGTGTTTCAGGGAGGTTGGCCAGGAGGATCCACGTGGATCCAGGAGGATCTCCCATGCCATGCATGGAGCCACCATCTCACCTGCTTCAGGGTCTTCACGCTTTCATGGATCGGCCGTGGGAGTCCTATCAGGGTTTCAGTGTCCCTGGGGAAGAGGAAAGAAGGTCAGTACTGGGAAGAACATCCATGTTCAAACATTTCCGTGTCATAACAGGTAAAAGGGAGCCTGGAGTCTGCTGAATGCATCCCAGATGGGTCAGGAATTGGGAGAAGTGTTGGCGTGAGCTGCTGCCCTCCCACCTCCTCCCCATCATGCCTGCATGAGAGAGGAGAGGCATCAGGGTGAAGAACTGGGGTGAAATCAGATTTAATCAGAATTTGGGTGAAATCAGATGAAATCAGAAATAGGGTGGAGCCAGTCTGAGCCCAGCACTGCACCCAAAAATGAATGTACCCTGCTGGGCCTGTCCCAGGATGACTCTGCACCCACAGCTTGATTTATTCACAAACTGGGTAATTTGCTGTGGATACCAAACTGTCCCAGCTGCCTTTTGCATCAAACCAGGTCCTGGCTTGGGCCAGCGGTCACTTATTCTGGGGTAGGTCTGATTTTTAATAGAAAGAGGTCCGTGGGGACCAGTGTCTCCAGGAACATGTTTTTCTATCACTGCTTTCATTGCTGCAGCTCTGGCAAACCCAGCACTGCCTCATCCTGAGCATGTCTTGAGCTGGGAAAACCTGAGCTTTGTGGACACCTCCCACCACTTAACCCCCACTGATGGAAGCTACAGGGCAGATTTTGTGGATAAAACACTCACTGTCCCAGTGTGAATCCGATGAATTTGTTCCTGCTGGCTTCCAGGAAATGCTCGATGTCTTTCTGTCTGATGGAGCAGCAGAGAGACAAAAATAAGGAGAAGGCTGGAAAACAGCCATGAACAAGATCACAACCTCAGACTGATTTCTAGAGCTCTCAACAGCAGTGGGCAAAACCCACCTTTGCCCTCACTGGCTGGGGGCAACATGAACCTAAACCATTTGTATGTGCTGTGCAACTCCACGGGAACGTGTGAGCAGACAGAGAGGAGTTTTCTACAACCAGCACCTTTGTATCCACCTCTTGTGCTCCTCACACGCATCTCCAAGGAGCATCTGCTCGCTCTGAGGGAACAAATGTTGTCTCCACGGTCTGTCAGAGCACACGCTGCTCCGACAGCAAGCTGACATCTTGTCCACCTTGAGCATCTTTCATGGGAGCTGCTCAGCATCTCTGCACTACAAGCAGGACATGAGCTGTGAGCCAAGGCTCTCCTGGACAGAAAGGAATCCAGCTGGATTTCCAGCCAGCAGCCAAGGAAAGCAGCAGCCATTTGATTTCAACACTGAGAGTGTTAAGTGATGTGGAGCACCACAGCACCATCATGGAGATCCATGTGGGAAACCAATTCCTGCTGTGTTTCTGCTAGGAATGCTTTGGACAGACTAACTTAACCCTGTCACTGCTCCTATCTCAAAAATATCTATTTGCTCCTGTGTTGTAAAGATACTGGATTAAATCCAGGCTTGAGATAAACAGCAAAAAAACCTAACATGGATGAGAAGGAAAGGGGCAGAGGTTTTCACCCTCTTTTCCTAACATTCCCTCATTTCATGTGTGGATAACTGTCTTAGGAAGAAAAGGCACCAACTCCTTTATCCTTAGATGCTTTTCTCTCCCACTAAAAAAGGCACAGGGGTCCTACTCACCCAACAAGGTGTGTTTAACTAGCTCCCAGGATGATTAGTCAAGGACTTTGTGCTACCAAGATCCACTGGGATCTGGTTAGGAAAGCTGACCCTGCTCCCACAACACCCCAGCACAGCCTCCTTCCCAGTACAACCTGGGATATCCAAAACTGGATTGCCACTTATTGGCCAATAAGTTGGATTGCCCATTTATTGGCTAGGGCTGGGTTTAGCTGAGCTCTTCCCCAGGATTTACACACCAAACTTGGCAAGTGGCTAATCCAGAAAGGACCAACCTTGACAAAAAGAGAAGTGAAGTCACTTCAGTTCAACCTGCCAGAGGCCAAAAAACTTCCCAATGCTTCCCAGAAAACTGCAATGAACTCCAGGACAGGTAGGGCTGGGGAGGATGGCAGTGACACCAGGTGGCTCTACCTGACTTTGGGGGCCCAGGGGAGCCCCTTGGGGAAGGACACCCTCTCGATGGGCAGGCGCTGAGCCGGCATGGCGGGGATGATCGTGTCCCGCTCCATCAGGTCCAGCTCCCCCTCGATCCCGCTGTCCACGTCATCATTCTCCTCTTCATCAACCCCTCCTTCATCGTTCTTGAAGGGATCTCTCTCGTTGTAGATATCCAAACTGTCTTGCTTCATCAGGGGCTGCAGCAGAAGGGGAAGGAAATATTCAAGTCACTTCAAGGATTTTATTTCCTCCTCAGATGCTGGCACCAGATCTCTCCATCCTGAAAGGATCAAGTTCTCAGATGTTCCTCAGGTAAGGATTTCCCTCCTAGCTGTTACCACCAAAGCCTGCACAAGAATAATTCCTTCTGTACCTCTAACCTTGCTGCTCTAGGAGGTGTGACCCCATTTTCCACCTTAACTTTTGGGGCTTCCATCCAACATCTCTTCCTTAGCAAAAGGCATTTTCATCCTCAGACCACAACACAGCAACTCCAGGAGCAGAGCTAAAAAAAGAACTTGCTGTGAGCGGTTTGCTCCCTGGTGCTTATCAGCCCTTTGCCATAAGGTCAGGATATCCTCTGGCTTCCTCTGGATCAAACACCCCATGGGGCTGATCTGTTGCAGTTGAAATTGGTGGATGAAAAACTGGACATCCTCTGACAATGTGTATGGAGAGCCCCAAAACCCCCCAGCCCTGGGCTGATCCCCCAGCATGGGCAGCAGCAGAGGGGGATTCTGCCCCTGTGCTCAGGTGAGACCCCACCTGCAGAGCTGCCCCAGCCCTGGGGACACAGCAGCAGCACCTGGAGCTGCTGGAGAGAGCCCAGAGGAGACCCTGGAGCTGCTCCAGGGCTGGAGCCCCTCAGTTCCCAGGGGTCCAGGCTGGGAGAGCTGGGGGTGCCCACCTGGAGAGGAGAAGGCTCCAGGGAGAGCTTCCAGCACATTCCAGGGCCTAAAGGGGCTCCAGGAGAGCTGCAGAGGGACTGGGGACAAGGCCTGGAGGGACAGGACACAGGGAATGGCTTCCCAGTGCCAGAGGGCAGGCATGGATGGGATATTGGGAAGGAATTCCTGCCTGGGCTGCAATTGCCAGAGCAGCTGTGGCTGCCCCTGGATCCCTGGCAGTGGCCAAGGCCAGGCTGGACAGAGCTGTGAGAAACCTGATCTAATGGAAGGTGTCATTTGGAACTGGATGGTCTTTAAGGTCTCTTCCAACCCAAACCATTCCGTGAGCCTGAAACTGGAAAACACCGGAGCACTTGGGGGGGAAGGGACCCATAACCACGAGCACTCCTGGCTCCCTGCTGGAAACCCATCCCGGCCCGGGGAACGCTCCTGCTCTCACCCTGCGGCTG
Organism: Leptocoma aspasia; assembly: GCA_013399835.1. Taxonomy (NCBI): domain Eukaryota; kingdom Metazoa; phylum Chordata; class Aves; order Passeriformes; family Nectariniidae; genus Leptocoma; species Leptocoma aspasia. The sequence continues at coordinate 24,335 of VXAX01006753.1, read as the reverse complement.
CGGTGGCCCCGCTTCGGCGGCTGCTGCTGCTCCACCAGCTCGATGGCGTAGGTGGGCGGGGAGGCCGCGCGCATCCCCCGCACCACCTGGATGCTGTCCTCGGGCAGGGGCGGCAGCCCCAGCTCCTCTCGCCGCCGCACCTTCATGGCCTGCAGCGCCTCGAACCCGCCCAGCGTGAACTGCGGACAGACAGGGAGGGGAGAGCACAGAGCACACGCGGAGCACACAGCCCGCCCGGGCAGCTCCAGCCGCGGGGCATCAACGGGGAGAGCCCAGGTGAAGGCACTGGTTCGTTCTCCAGGTTCCTCCCCCACCCCACATCCTCAGCCCACCCTCATTCCAGAAAGAACTGTTTCCCTGTGTCAGCACCCGCTGCCATCCTAAATAACCCCTAGATAATGGTTGGGTTGAATGGTGGGGAACATCCAGGCTGCAGCAGCACTGTTCCAGAATAAAAGTTTCTGGAGCAAGGAAGGGTTTGCACTCACCAGGAGCACCTTCCAGAGCAGGAGCAGGACCTTCTTCATGGGGAAGTGTGGAGCATGGCCGCTGCAGAACTTGGTCACCATCATGAAGAGCAGCAGAGCAAATGGCTCCTCAGTGTGCACAGGGAAACCTGGTGGAGAAGGGACCAGGAGTGGGGTCAGAACCGATCCCCCATCCCCGAGCTCTCCCTGCTGGTCCAGCACGACAAAGGGACCTCGACAGGCCACAGTGAACTTTAGGGCTCACTCAGCTCCATCCTGAAGGTCTCCCGGCAAGTTTTCCACTCGGGGGGATCCGTCTCCTGCTCCACACGGATGTTCTCCACCATCAGGTACATGACACTGAGCAGGACCCTGCCAGGACAGCACGGCAGGCAGGTGTGAGGCCACTGTCCCCAGAGGTTGTCCCACAGCCCTCCCAGTGCCGAGGGGGTACCTGAGCTCCGTGCTGTCGGCCAGGGAGATGGCTGGCTTCCGCAGGGCGCTGCTGCAGGCCTGGCTGTTCCTGCAGGAGAGGGATGAGCTCAGCCAGCCCCCTCATCCCCACCCCAGCCAACGTCTGCAGCGCTGGGAATGCCACACCAGGGGATGTGACCCGGCTGTGGCACCTCCCAGGGAGGAGGAGGAGGATGGGGTGAAAGAAAATGAAGAGGAGGGTGAGGAGGATTGAAGAAGAGTGTGAGGAGGATAGGGTGAAAGAAGATGAAGAGGAGGAGAATAAGAAGATAAGGGTGAGGAAGACAGGGAGAAGGAAGATGAAAAGGAGGAGGGTGAGAAGGATGAGGAGAAAGATGAAGAGGAGGAGGATGAGAAGAAAGAAGATGAAAAGGAGGAAGGTGAGAAGATGAGGAGAAAGAGGAGGATGGAAGAAGAAGGTGATGAAAGTGGGAAGGAAGAAGACGAAGAGGAGAGCAAATTGAATGGAAGAAAAGGAGAGAAAGCAGATCAGAGAATCACAGAATCATTTTGGTTGGGAAAGACCTCCAAGGTCATTGAGTCCAAGAAGCAGAGGGGTGAGAAGAAAGAATGAAGAAGAGGACAAGGAGGGAGAGGTGGGGGAGGGCAGTGCAATCCCCTCACTCAATCTCCATGTTGAGAAGCTCCAGGAAGGCAGAGAAGGTTCCCAGCTGGTACAGGAGGAAGCTGTTGTGCCGAGACCAGTGCAGGACATCACCTTCATTATCACAGTCCCCAAAGACACCTGGAGAGGCCCCAAAGAGAAACACTGGTGAGGGAGGATCTGCCTTTGGACCCCTGGAGTCCACGGGACCACGCCGGCAGGAGCTTCACTGCACCAACCTGGCACAGCCCCGAGAAAGGCTTCTCCCAAGCCCCCACGGCAGCGGATCCACAGGCAATTCCAGCCACGGGGGATGTGTCCTTACCCTGTGCCAGGTACAGGATGGCCCGTGCTACTCTGAGCCTCTTGTCCCTGTTGACCACCTCCAGCCCATCCAGCAGGCGCATGACGTAGGCCTTCTGCTGAGCCCTGTCCAGCTCCAGCCACCTCCTATCCGGCACTGGAAAAGGGGCACGACCTCCAGCTGGGTGCTTCCCTGGGGGTCCCGCTCTTGCCCCAAGCCCCGGGGTGCTGAGCCCAGAGCTGGTACCTTGAGTGTGGAAATCCTCCTCGAAGCATCTCCTGTTGTGGCTCAGCTCAGGCTCCTCGGTGTAGCTGTACAGCTCTGATGGAGACAGGGATCAGCAAGGACATGGAAGGGCTTCACCCTCCTCCTCATTCCCAAATTCCTTGGGAAGCATCCCTGTGCACCCAGACAGACATGGGACAGAGACCTAAACTGGTTCCTGAGCTCTCCTGCAGCTCCAAGGGCACCTTGTGGCCACCGAACGCCACCAAATTCATCCCCTTCATCCCCGTGTCCTGGCTGGGCTGTTCCCAGCTCCAGCTGCATTTGCAATTTCATTGGGGTTTTGAGGGGACATTTTAAGTCTCACTTAAGCAGTTTGGGAATGAGGAGAATGCAGGAACGCCCAGGCAGGACCTGCACTGATCCCACACCCAGCAGCTCGGGTCCTGCAAATAGGGGCTGGACTAGGCGGGACACGATGTTGCACCTGTTCTTTGTAATTCCTGCCTGTTCCCACAGAATCCCTATAGTCCTGAGGTGCTGAGCAGCACCACGGAGGACTGAAGTGATCCTGCAGGGAAGGAGGAAGGATCCCTTGCAGAGGAAATATCTTTTTGCCAGGCCGGCTCGTGCAGCTGAGATGCACCGAGCTAAAAATAACCCCATTTTCTCCGGACCTCGGGGTTAGGGAGCAGAGGCAGCTGGAGCCGCCGCACAGCAGGAACACAGGGGACAAGGACACGACCCGCCTGATAAAGGGTGACACCTCCCGCCTGGGCTCTGTCACCGGACACTCCGCCCTCCTGCCACCCCCGGCGTTGTGCCCTGGGTAATTGGGAACGCGGGGTAATCCCCGTGTCCCCACGCGTCCCCTCTGCGTCCCCAGGCAGTGAACGGCTCTCTAAGAATAAACCCCGCTTGCCCTGTTAGTGCAGGGACGGCACCACTTAACATCCATCCCCCATCCCGGCGGGATTTTTATTTTCCCTGCCTGCCAGGCACCTATAAATAACAACGCAGCACAGAAAACCTGCTTCACCTGCCAGCTCAGCGCCGTGGCCGTCGGCATCCCCGTACTCAAATTCCAGGTTGGGACAATCCACGGAGCCCTGCGGAGAGCGGGATGGGGTTAGGAGGGGGCTGGCACATCTCTGGGGATATTTTGGGAGGCGGGATGGCTGCCAGCACTCGCAGCCTTTGCGCCAAAGCTCCTCCAGCCGCCGGAGCAGCAACTCGCACGGATGGGTCTCCCGGGCTGGAGCGGGGAGTCCGTGCGGGGCCGCTTAAAACACAGCGGAAATGTGGGAGCCGTGTGTAAAAACAGCATTTCTCAAACCCCAGGGAAAGCAAAGGCACGACACAAAATGCCGGTGAATATTTGATGCATATCAGAGCCCTGCACGCCCTGAAAACAAACCCCGGGGCTGGTTCAAAGCAAAAGCCCCCGGGAGGATGCTGCGGATCCCTGAGCTCCGTCCTGAGCACCGCAGATCTGACAGCTCTCGGGGCCGGGCTTTGCCTTTCTCATCTCCCCCTCCTCCCCTGCGGATGAGGAACTGGAGCATGAAACTTCGCCGGAGGATTCCGGCGGGGCAGCGAGCAGGCAGCCGCAGCCAGACGACCCAAGGCCGGCACCGCGCCGCCCTGCCCCGGGTAAGGGAACACATTAATGGGTAATCAACTAAATTAACATAATTCCCCACTCCGAGTCTCAGCATCCCGGCTGGAACTGATGCGCATCGTCGCGATTAATATTGATGACCCAGGAGGATGCGCGGCTCCGGGATGAGCCCGACTTGCTCAGAAACGCTGGTTTCTCACCCAGTTTCTGCAGCCCAGCCGGCGGGGCGGCTCGGGGAGTCAAAGCCGGTGAGGAATTCGGCGAAGCGCGTGCAGCCCTAATCCGCTTTGAGAGACCGAGCCAGGGGAGCAAAGCAAACCCCAAATTCACGAGCTGGGGACACGACTTGGACACCGTTCCCAGGGACCCTTTTGGGGTTAGGGAGCCCCTCGACCCGCAGCTCCTTGGTGGGAAAGCGAAGTCTTCCCGTCCTTTGCTCTCGGGGGTCCCGCGGTGGCTTTACGGTGGCCGGGGACATCGGATCCCGGTGGGATCCTGGTGACCCGACCCCGCTCCTGCTTCCCCAGCCTGGCACCCTCGAAGCCGCACGGGCGCGGCTGGGGCAGAGCAGCCCAGCGGGATTTGGTGGTTCCCCCGTGCCCCGGGGTTATTGGGGCAGGAGGGGTGCAGGGGACTGCGACACCCCGACCTTGCTGAGGGGCAAAGGGGAGCCCAGGGCCCAGGTGGGTCCCCAGAACCCTGCTGCCTGCTCTGGGCTGGGGCTGGAAAGCGCCAGTGCTGAGCCAGCACCCCAAAACTCTGCAGCTGGGTCTGGGAGCGGAGCGGGGAGGCGGCAATGCCGCGGAGCACCCCTGGGGACTCCCCGCTCCGGGCTGGGCGCCGCAGGACGCTAAAGCCACCCCCGCAGGACCCCTAGAGCGTCCAGTTTGGGGCAGGGAGCACCCCCAAGACCGGGAGCTCCCCCAGCCCTGGATAAGGCTCCTTGCGCAGGAACCCCAACCCCGCAGCAGGGACCCCCTACGCCATAGCAGGTCCCGTCGGAGCCCGGGGGGTGCCGGCACCGAGCTCCGCGCTCTTACCTCGGACTCCTTCCGCTGGCCCCTGAAGAGCTCCCGGCCCTTGGGCTGGGGCTGTGGCTGTTGCTGGGGCTGTCCCGGCCGGGCCCGGCCCGGGCCCGGGGCACCGCCGCCTCCCGCCGCCTCCATCCCACG
>VXAX01006753.1:1396-16630 GCA_013399835.1 Leptocoma aspasia | reverse complement strand
GGCCGGGCGGGGCCCCCCCGGCCCCGCCGGGAACACGACTTTGGTTGATCCAGAGAGGTTGGCACTCGGAACGACAGCAGCAGGAAAACGCCGCGGGGCTGTGGCCAGGGGAGCGGCGCCGGCTCCTCCGCGCGCTCGGGGCTCTCCCCGGGCCGGCGCTGACCCTTGGGCACAGCTCCGGGCAGTGCTAAGGCGAGGTTCCCCGGCTGGGCACTGCCCCGGGCGCTTCCAGGGCACACGGAGAGGCTTCTCCAGCCAGACTCCCGAGGCGGCTCCCGGCTGGGCGGCAGCGCCTGGAGCCAAGGAGGATTTTGGCTTCGTTGTCAAACCGCCGGAGATTCCCCGGCTGCCAGGATCCGGTGCCGCTGGAGCGCTGGGGGGTGGAGGAAACCAAAAGCGACTCCCAGGCCGGGTCCCGCCGTGCGCGGGGGTGGGCAGGGATAAGGGACTATTCCACGGCTCGATTCCAGCAGCTTCCTCCTCGCCTTCCCCGTCCTCCCAGCCCCGAAAAAGAACGAACCCAAAGAGAAAAATGAAAGGAACGGAAAGAAAATCCAGCGTCTCCCAGTCCCGCGGCAGGACGAACACCAGTGGCAGAGGCCACATGAACAGTATTCTAATTTAATAAATAAATAACCTAAAACACACTGTCGACTATGGCAGCAAGCCCGGCTCTAGCGTGGGAAGCTTGCACGGTTTCATCCTGTACAGTAGTTGAGAAAGACTCGGGTGGGTGTTGCAGTTCCTTGTGGTTCTCCGGGATGCGGCGGCAGGAACTCAATATCTGGGGAAAGGAGGAAAAACGGGGCTTTGGTGAGTGGGGAAGGGATGAGAAGCTGCCCCAGCATCACCACGGTGGATTTTGGGAGGGGGAGATGCCAAGGACAGAAATGGCTGAGGAAGGGACTCGGACCTTGCTGCCTCCAACGCGCCCACGGGAAGTTGGAGGGGTCATGGCTCCCCTCAGTGCAGGGAATTCCCCAAGACCCCCAACAGATCCTGACTTCTCTGCACAGGACAAACCTCACTCCTCACAACGCTGGGCCATGCCAGGCACCAAAACCAGGGACAGAGAACTGAACCAGAGGGAATTCCTCCACACCCATGGGGAAGCACCAGGATTTTGCAAGGAAAAAAGCTCAGGAGCTGGGAAAACACAGTAATCCCCAAACTGGGAGTATTCTGGTGCTCTCTGCCTGCCAGGAAAATCCCTTTTCCTCCAGGAAAAGGATCGGGGCTTCACCCTCCCAAGCAGATCCACTTTTGTGCAGAGACATTTAATTCTCACAGTGGAAATTCATGGCAGTGCTGGCTAAAAAATGTGGAAGGGAAGCGATCCAGAGGCTCCTACTGAAAATTATTATTTTGGGGATCTGCCCAGCCCCTGCTCAGGAAGGAGCCGCGGAGCTGAGCCCCGGGGCTGAGGCTGTTCTATGCCACCTCATCCTCCGTCAAACTTTAAAAATAAAGCTGCCACCGAGCCAGTGGCATCGCGCTGGCATCTGCCACGTCTGGGTGACAGCTGCTGCCACACACAAAGGGCTCCTGTCCTGCCAAGTGTTCCTGTCACGGCTCCAACTGCACCATCCCCTTCCTGCTGTCTGCACTGGGACTGAGCAGAGAGCCCCTGGAATCTTCTCAGGGGATGGGTGGGGTTAAACCCCATCCCCTCTGGCCCCACCGGTGAGGGGACAGGGCTGGGAGGGCACCGGGAGGGCACTGGAAGGAGAGAGGGTTGGGAGGGCACCAGGAGGGGACAGGGCTGGGAGGGGACAGGGCTGGGAGGGCACCTGTAGTAGTTGGGTTTGAAGGGTCCGTTCTTGTTGAGCCCCAGGTACTTGGCCTGCTCATCCGTCAGCTCCGTCAGGTGCGCGTCGAACGTGGGCAGGTGCAGGCTGGCCACGTACTCGTCTGGGGGAGGGGGGAAAGGAGTCCAGGCCTCATCACAACAGGGAAGGGAGGCCACAACAAGTCCCCCGGTCTGAGCCACGACCCACCTGACATCTCTGGTAGGTGTCACCTCACCCCAAGGTCAGGATAAGCCACCCTTGCCTCAAAAGCCCCAGTTCCCACCACAGAGCCCATTCTGCAGGCCAGGCGTGCTCAGGGTGGCCGTGTGCTCAGGAGGGGGCTCTGCTGGGGGAGCTGCTGGCCGGGGCTGAGGCCCCATCCCTGGCAGAGGCCCCACGGGACACCCCCCTGCACTGGGAGGCACCCCCTGCTCTCCACAGGTGCGACAGGAAAGCAGCAACGAGCCCAGGGCCAGTGGGAAGGAGCTGCTGGAAGCCCCTGAGCTGGGCCCAGGGCCACCTCCCAGCTGTGACAATGACACAGACTGGCCCAGTGCCACCCCCCAGCCCTTCCAGCCCAACACCCTTGAGGAGAAGGCAGTGGGAACATCGTTACCCATTTTTTTAGGCAGCAAGTACACATCCTGCTTGTAGCGGCCCTCGGGAGCGTTGTAGAGTTCTATCAGAGCCAGGGCCTGCAGGGAGGACACTCGGGTCAGTGGCTGCTGTCCCCCAGAGCAGGGCCTGCTCCTGGCCCAGCCCAGCCCAGCCCAAGCCCCCCTCACCTGTGTGGTGGCCGTGATGGACAGCACGAAGGTGGGCACGGTGGAGCAGCTCAGGTTCAGCAGGCGGCCCTGGGAACCAGAATCTGGTTGTTAACAGGGCACCAAACCCAGTGCGTAACCCCACAGGAGGGACAGGAACCACATGTCCCAGCTGTTTGTCACCTGCACTGAGCCCCAAGGTGTGGCAGCCCTCAGGAAGTGGAAATCTGGGAGATTTCTGGGTATCTCTGTGGGAGATACCCTGGAGTGGGATGAATTAAAACAGGGGAGCTTTCCTTCATCCCAGGAACTCAGGGGGGACCTTGTGGCTCTGCACAAGTCCCTGGCAGGAGGGGACAGCCGGGGGGGTCGGGCTCTGCTCCCAGGGAACAGGGACAGGAGGAGAGGGAATGGCCTCAGGCTGGGCCAGGGCAGGGGCAGGGTGGATTTTGGGAAAATTCCTTCCTGGAAAGGTTGTCCAGCCCTGGCACAGCTGCCCAGGCAGGGCTGGAGTCCCCATCCCTGGAGGGATTTAACAGCTCTGTGGATGTGGCACTTGGGGACATGGGGCAGTGGTGGCTGGGAATGGTTGGACTTGATGGACTCAGAGGTGCTTTCCAACCTAAATCATTCTGTGATTCCATGATTCCCTGAGCCAAACTCCCTGATCCAGAGGGACCCCTCAGCTGCAATCCCTGCTGCTGCTCTCACCTCTGCCAGCAGCACGATCCTCTTCCCGTCAGGCCAGATGACGTGATCCACCTGGGACCTGACCCGCTCCCAGGTGAGCTCGGGCGTGCGCAGGCTGGCCTGGAAAACGGGGGGAACGTCACAGCAGCACCAGAGCAACCCCAGAGCCTCAGGAAAGGGATGAGGAGAGGCAGCAATCCCTGCCAGAGCCCTGGGATTGTCGTCTCCCTTGGATCCCACCCCAGTCCCAGACCAGTGACACCTTTGTGATTCATAACCTGAACTGTTTTTATCATCTCAGCATTTCAAAGCTCCACCAACGACTGCCCAAGATCTGGTGAGGAGGATTCACCATTACCCCAAACAGTGTCACTCAAAGCACAACCACCCCAAAACAAAGCACCATCACCTCAGAACACCATTATCCTAAAGCACGGTCAGCCCAAAACACCATTATCCCAAAGCACTCTGACCCTAAAAGAGCTGCCCCAAAGCACCATCATCCCAAACACCATTGCCCCAAAGAACCATCATTCTAAACACTGTAACCCCAAAGCACCATCACCTTAAAACACCATTACCCCAAAACACTGTCACTCAAAGCACCACCACCCTAAAACAGTCACCCCAAAGCACCATAACCCCAAACACCATCATCTGAAACACCATTGCTCCAAAGAACCATCATCCCAAAACACTGTAACCCCAAACACCATCACCCTGAAACAGCCACCCCAAACACTGCTCAGCCCAAAACACCTATCATCCTAAATGTATCATCCTATTTATCATCCTAAAACATCATTACCCTAAACACTGTCACCCCAAAACACCATCACCCCAAAACAGTCACTCAAAGCACCACCACCCCAAAACATCATCACCCCAAACACCATTGCCCAAAAGCACCATCCCCCCAACACACTGTAACCCCAAAGCACCACCACCCCGAAACACCACCACTGTAAAACACAGTTCCCTCAAAGCACCACCACTCCAAGCCCCCATCACCCTAAAACGCCCCCATCACCCCCAACGAGCCACCCCAAGCCCCAAAGCCTGTGCTCACCACGTCGATCTCGGTGTTGGAGTGCCCCATGTTGCAGACAATGCAGCTGTTCTTCATCCTGTCCAGATGTTCCCTGGTCACCACGTTCTTGTTCCCTGCCGCCACCAAAATCCCGGATAAACCCCTGTCCTGCCCCACCTTTGGGGCTTCCCCTCAGGTCCAGGCTGGGGATGGGGCCCATTTTGGGGTGGGAATCCCCATTCCCCACCCTCCTGGCCCCGCACCTGTGCAGGTGATGACGATGTCCACCTGTCTGATGACTTCATTGAGCTTCACCAGCCGGAACCCGTCCATGCTGGGAGGAAAAACAGGGAAAGGTGACCCCAGATCCCAGTTTGAACTTCCTGATGGGTCACTGAGCCATTGGGAGTTTCTGAGGTCATCCTGGAGGATCTGGGACATTTGTGAGGGGAAGTGAAAAGGGATTTTGGGGGTTTGTCAAGGCCTTCTCATCTGCAAACCTCAATTCTCGACCCTGATGGGTTTTTTAGAGCTGTTCCTCCTGCAAGGAACATCCAGGAGCTGTGGAACCACTCAGAATCCAGGCTGGGATGGATTTAGAGCATCCTAAAAAACACCCCAAAGCTGCAGGTGCCTCTCACCAACCCTGAAATCCTTATTTAGGCACCTGCAGAACCCTTGGCAGGCCTGCCCTGCCTTCCCCAGCAAGGTGAGCTCAGGGATAACAAGGGCAGGCTGTGTTTTTTTGGGATTTGTTGACAATCCTCCCCAGAGCTCCTTCCTGTGCCTCTCACAAGCTGCAAAATCATAGTTACTAAAAAAAAGTAATTTTTTTCTTCTGCATGTCCCCATTTCCTGAGCTCTTTGCCCACTGCAAGCTCCTCCTGAGAGGGGCCACGTGCTGCTGCTGCCTCGTGCAGGGTCAGGGAAGGGATTGCTGGAAATTCCCAGCTGAGGACAGATGGAGGTCACAGAGCAACCCAAAAGTTCATCAGCTCTGCTAATTAGAACTCATTAGTCCTCTCACCACAACAGCCTGGTGAGGAGCAGGCTGAGGGTTTAGGGAGCCTCTGGGTGTTTTTGGCATCCCCCACTTTGGGATGCAGAAGGAGAATCCAAACCTAGCCGTGCCTGGAGGGATCAAGGTCGGACCTCAGGGGGTGCTCAGCCTTTTTTGGGGTGTCCTGGTGCCAGTGAGGGCTCTGTGAGGGGTGGGGTGTCACAGGACCCCAAACACCCCCGGGGTGAGGTGTGGGCACAGGCCTGGGAGACCCAGGCAGCAGCTCATTCCCAAAATCCCTGCAAGCCACATCCCAAACTCCTGGCTGCTGTGGGATGGGATAAACTGGGAATTGCTTTAGGGCAAGGCCCCTTTCATGGGGTGGGATAAACTGGGAGATGTTTTAGGGCAGGGCCCCTTTCATGGGGTGGGATAAACTGGGAGATGTTTAGGGCAGGACAGAGCTGTGGCTGCAGGGAATCCCTGAGCCCTGCTGGCCTCCCCCTGGGAGCTGAGCAGGCTCTGGCTGTGGTTGCCCGGGGCAAACAGAGCTGCAGGGGACCCTTACCAGGCCTGCAGGGCGCAGATGGGGTCGATCTCGGTGACGTAGACGATGGAGCCCATGGCCTTGAGGGCAGCACAGCAGCCCTTGCCCACCTGCAACAGGGACACGCTCAGGGATCCCCGGGAGACTGCTGCCAGCCCCTCCAGAGCCCTCTGCAGGGCTCAACCCCATTCCTGCTGCACCAAATCCCTGAGACTCAGGCCTGGCTTAGGGAAGAGAGGCACTAAAAACCCCACTGGTTTTGGTCCCAGGGATCATTTTCCCCCTGAACATCCCAGGGTCCAGAACGCACCACAGCAGGAGATTCCAATGGTCCCAGGGAAAGTTTCAGAGCTTCCTGCAGCCTCTGTTCCACTCAGGAAGCTTTAGGGGTAATTAACCTTGGAGGGTTAATGAGCTTTAACCTTTGCTCAGCACAGGCAGTGCAGGGAATCCAGGTTAAACCACCAAAAGCTCCCAAAAATGTGATTACAGCAGGAAAAACAGACCCATTCCAGCTGTTTGGACATTAAAATTCCCAGTAGAGCACCCACTGCAACTGGTGTGAACTGGTCCTGAGAAAAACTGGAAAAAGGGGAATATTCCCATGTGGAGAGAGGGTGGGTTAAGAGATAAATCAAGATTAATTCTCTCTTGACCACACTGGAATGCCCAGAACATCTGCAGAACCTCTGATTTTAGTAAAATCAAATATAATATTAAAGTTATATAAATATGGGTTGTATCAATATCTGGGCATGCCAATATCCAGATATAAAAGATATTCAGAATATTTAAATTTTTTTAAAGATTCAGCTTTGGCATCACTTTAATAATAAAGAAATGAAGAAAACTTTCAGTTTTTGGCAAACTCCTGAGGTTTGGAGGGTCCTGCAGGTGCAGAGCAAAGAGCTGAGGGTGGAGGAAGCTGTGCTGATTTTACACAGGGAATTCCCAGTGGGAAAAGGGGGAAAACTGGGAAAATGGAGCCCCTTACCTCCCCATAGCCACAAACCACCACCTGCTTCCCTCCAAACATCATGTCTGTTGTCCTCTTCAGTCTGAGGAAAAAGGGAAAAAAACCACAATTAAAGGTCAGAATTGCAGTCCAGCACTAAGAGCTGCTCCAAGGATGGATCCACAGCTGGATCCCTGAAATTCCAGTGGAAGAGAAAACCCAAAAAGCACCTAAAAATTCCCTTTGCCCTTCGGAAGGGTGGGGGTTCTCCCAACAACGGGGATGGAATTTGGGTTTGGAGCCCCCTTTTTTTTTTTAAATTTTTATCCATTTAACCTTTGTTTTGACACTCCCAAAATATTGAAAATCCTCTCCAAAAATACTTTAATCTGAATTTTTGTTGTCAACCCCAAGTGTCCCCCAGGAGCAGCAGGGGAGTGGGAACTCCTTGCCAGAATCCCAGAGCTTTTCCCAAATGCAGCTCCCCTTTCCTCTGGTTTCCTTCTGCTCCCTCCCTGAGCGTGTCCTACATTCCAGGCTATTTTTAGCTCTGGAGTAAATAGGTTAGCAGTGCAGGGAAGGTGAAATTCCCTCACTTTTCCAGGGGAATTCAGCTAAAACACACTGCAGCTTTAAGGCACCTCTGCCCTTCAATTCCAGCACCAGGCTCAACCTGAATCCCAACTTATCCTCAAGGTGTTTCCATGGAATCCCAGGATTTTTTGGGTTGGAAAGGACCTTAAATCCCATCCCAGCTGCCACTGTCCCAGGCTGCTCCCAGCCCCAGTGTCCAGCCTGGCCTTGGCCACTGCCAGGGATCCAGGGGCAGCCACAGCTGCTCTGGGAATTCTGTTCCCGTATTTCACCCCCCCATTATTCCCATTACTGCTCCCTGTTCCTTGGAAGGTGCTGCCGCACATCCCCAGTTCAGGGATTGTCCATGGATTGTGCCACAAACGATGTCACAGCAAGGACAAAACCTGTCCCAGCCTCACTCGGCCATGATGGAATTTGGGGCTGGAAGGACATGGACACCCAATTCCATGAAAATAAAGGGAATAAAGAGCTGGAGAGAGCAAAGGGATAAAGAGGGGAAGGAGAAAGGGCGGGAATGCTGAGTCACACGAGGGATACAGGTGGGTTTTATCCAGAGGGGAGAGGGACAGGACAGGAATTCTGATGTGGACCAGAGGTAAGGAAGGATTTTATTCTCCTCTGACACACGAATTGAGCTGAGATGACCCAAATGGCAGCAGAGCAGAGCCCTGCGGGGATTCTTCCCTGTTCCCTGAGGGGAATTCCTCACCCCTCCCTGTGGGGATCCCTCCCTGTTCCCTGTGGGAGCCCCACGCACCCGTCCAGGATGGACTCCCGGCAGCAGTACAGGTTGTCAAACTTCTGCTTGGTGACCGAGTCGTTGACGTTCATGGCTGGCACGCAGAGCTTCCCCGCCTTGGAGAGCTGGTACAGCCTGGCATGGGCAGGGAACCAGGGATTATCCATGGGGAACTCATCCCTGCACTCAGGGGGGTTGGGTTGGAAAGGGCCTTAAAGATCATCCTGGCCATGGTCCCAGTGTCCAGCCTGGCCTTGGCCACTGCCAGGGATCCAGGGGCAGCCACAGCTGCTCTGGCAATTGCAGCCCAGGCAGGAATTCCTTCCCAATATCCCATCCATGCCTGCCCTCTGGCACTGGGAAGCCATTCCCTGTGTCCTGTCCCTCCAGGCCTTGTCCCCAGTCCCTCTGCAGCTCTCCTGGAGCCCCTTTAGGCCCTGGAATGTGCTGGAAGCTCTCCCTGGAGTCTTACCCTTCTCCAGCTCTTCAGCATCCCCCTGTTCTCAGCTCTGGGCACAGACTTGACTCACCATAGCAAGAAAATCACTAAAAATGAATTTAAACACCTTGCTGTGGCTACCAAGAGAGTCTGAAAATCCTGTCCCTGCTCCAGCCCTTGGGAAGGAGAACCTGCCTTTGGAAATCTCTTCTTCCCACACTGGGATTTTGGATCCTAAAAATATCACCAGTCCTTTTCCTGGCCCCACTGGTGCAGACCTGGAGCCACTTCCCTGTTTCAAACATTTCATTTCCCTGTTCCAGGAGCTGCCTGAACTTCTGGCCAAGCTCTGACCCAGCTCAGAGCTGCAGCCAAGCCTTTCCCCCCGCAAGAACACAGCAAGAAGTGCTGCTCCCCTCAGTTCCCTGTTTCCTGGTACCTGGGACAGGATTAATTCCAGGGAAAAGCTCCTGTGACACTTCCCAGCCCCAGCTCTGCTCCTGCCAGGGACTGAGGGGTTTCACTCACTCATCTCTGAGCTTCTCCCTTCCCCAAAACAACTCAGTTCCTCTTCCCAAATCTCACTTCTTCCCACGGATTTAGGTCAGGGCTGTGCTCTTGGCTTCCTCCTCAGCCCCTCCTCTTCCATCTCCCACAGGAGGTGAGAGCCTCTCCTCCCAGCACAGGTGGAGAACACACCTGGACACCTCCCCCCCAGCCACAGGTGGAGAGCACACCCGGACACCTCCCCAGACACAGGAGGGGCTCCTGCTCCTCCTGGAGCTCAGAGCAGTTCCAGGTGTCCTGCTGGGGATTTCCAGCAGTTTCCATGGAAAGCCAGGCCCAGGCTGAGGGAAAAGCAGAGCCTAGGTGCTGCAGGTTCAACACTGAGCTGAGCTGAGCTGTGGGGACTGAGCTTTGTCCCAAACTTGTCCAGCCCGTCCCGGTACCTGTGGACCCCGGTGACGCTCTCCTCCACAATGCCCTTGATCTTCTTGAACATGTTGGGATATTTCTTGTAGATCCAGTGGGTGAGATCTCCCCCATCATCCAGGATCTGGAATAAAAACAGCCTCAGAGTCACCTGGGGCCCCGCAGGAAGCCACGGAGTCAGTGCTGGAATAAAAATGTTGGAGGTGAGCGAGGAGAGAAGCCCTCTGGAAAACTGCCTTGGGAAGGGCAGGCAGGAAAACAACTCAGTCCCAGGAATCTCAGAATTCCGGGGAAAAGAGATGTCCAAGAGCTTGGCCAGTCTTATGTGCACGGAAACACCTGGAAGGTGCTGGGCTCAGAGGGATCCCCTGAAGAAGAAAAGGTACAAGAAAAGGAAAAGACCCAAATGTGGATTTTGCCAAGTCCTCCTGCCCCCAGGAGGCCCCGGTGGCCTGGGCAAGGTGGGAAGTGTGAGAACCCTGCTGGATTCCAGAGAAAACAGGGAGCAGATGTCACCCAGGGCAGGGGAGGTGTCCAGGGGCTGCACTGGGTGACAGCACAATGGCCACCATCAGCCTCAGAGTCACCATCATCATCATCACCATCATCATCACCATCATCATCCTCACATATTCCACACACTGATGTCAAAGACTTCTCACTTCAATCATCACCATCATCATCATCACAATCTTAATCCTCTTCTTTGCATGTTCCCTACTCCAATGCAAGGAATTCTGACTGCATCATCATCCTCATCATCATCCTCATCCTTGCATATCCACTGATGCCAAAGACTTCTCACTGCATCATTGTTCTCCTTCTCCTCCTTCTCCTCCTTTCTCCTTCTCTTTCTTTTCCTCCTCAGAGATTTCTCTTCATCACCATCACCACCATCATCCCATGGCCAGAGCCTGCTCGGGCGATCCCTTCCCAAGGGATGCTGGGGAGGGCTCAGGAATTCCCTGCACTCACAGCTGTGTCCTGAGGCCAGGAAAGGGGCCCTGCCCTAAAGCATCTCCCAGATTATCCCCATCCCACAGCAGCCAGGAGTTTAAGGACGTGGCTTGCAGGGATTTGGGGAATTTTGGGTGTCCCAAGATCCCAACCTGGAAGTGTCTCCTCCCGTTTGCCACAGCTGGAGCTCGGTGGGGACCCTCCGGAGCCTTCCCAGGAAAAAGGAGCACTCCCACTCCTGGCACAGAGGTGACGTTCCCCAGCTCTGCCAGTGGCTTTGTGGAGCCACCACGCTGCCAGCCACGGACACAGAGTCCCTTGGAAAGGGCACGTTGTGTTCCCAGCTTTTCCGGAATCTTGGAATTGCCGCTGCAGCGAGTGCCGGGGAGCAGCTGCTCCCCCAGCAGGCCTGGGAAGCACAGGGTGTCCTGCCAGGAGTCTCCAGGAATCCATCCCCGGGCTGGGAAGGGTTAAGTGGAACTGGGAGCTCTCCTGGGCCAGCCAGGGAGGAATCTGGGATTCAGAATTCCCTGGCAGCCAGGGAATTAATTTCATTAATCCCTGTTTAATGGAGCACTTCATCCTCTTCCAAGAGAGAATCCAGCCCTTGGCAGGGTCCCCTTTCCTGGGAGAGCAGGGGATGAAAACCCCACAGAGGAGATCCCTGCAGGGGCTGGGTTTGACTGGGAGCTCACCTTGGTGTGGCACCTCCAGACATCCCACAGCCCGTCCCACATCCCTGCAGTTTTCCCAGCTTTTTCAAGGTTTGGCCTCGTTCCTGTTCTCCCAGACAGGTTTGGGTTTTTTTTTTTTTTTTTGGAAAAGAACCACTTTACTTGAGATGGAAATAATTTTTCCTAGAGAAAAGCAGCCTTGGCAGGTACCTGGAGCTTCTCTCCAGGTCACCAACTCCCTCCTCCCTCCCTCAGCCCTTCCATCCAAAGTTTTCTCCAGCCTGGAGAGGCTCTTCCATGAAAGAAACGTTGCAGATTCTGTATTTTTCAGGGAAAAAATCCCTTTTCTGAACCATTCCTGTCCAGAAGGAGCTCTGCCCTGAAGGTCAGAATTCCCAGAGTCCTCCCATAAAGGATTCCCAGAATGGGAATGGCCATGAACTGGCCCCATTTCCAAGGAACAGGGAGCAATTATGGCAAAAATGAGGGTGGCACAGAATTCCCAGAGCAGCTGTGGCTGCCCCTGGATCCCTGGAATGTCCAAGGCCAGGCTGGATGGGGCTGGGAGCAGCCTGGAACAGTGGCAGGTGTCCCTGTGGAATGGGATGGGATTGAAGATCCCTCCCAGCCCAATCCAATCCATAATTCCATGACTTTAAGATCCTTCTCACACCCTGTTCCCCACCCAGCGTCCTCTTTCTTATCTCTAAAACCATTTATAATCATTTTTTATCTCTAAAACCACGAATCTCCAAAACCCAGCAAAATCTCTGGGAACAGATCCAAGATCCTGGTGCTCCCTCCATCATTTCCATGCTCCAGGAGCTGGTCTGAAAACAAATCCCAGAATGAAGAGATCCTGGGAAAGCAAAATCTGCATTTTCTGGGACGCTGACTTGTCCAAAAGTGACATTTTAGATGGGAAATTATTCCTCAAAGAGTGGAACAAAGCTGCTCTCGTGTCTAGACTCAGTCTGATACCTCGGGGGTGGATTTTTTGACATTCCTGGTTCTTTTTAAAGGTGACAGCCACTGGAAGGGACAAAAATCCCACCTCAAACGAGCCAATATTGGCAAAAACCCAACTCAGAGCCACATTTCCACCTTTGATCACTTCTCATATTTAGATCTTTGGGGAAATGTGATGAAAACATCTGACAGCTGAAAATTATTCTGCTCACCCAAATCTGGGTTCTCTGTTTTCCCTGGAAACAAGGGCAGGATAAAAAGGGAGCTGGGGTACCTGAGGTTTGTGTGGTTTGAAGTGTGGAAATCACAGAAAAATCTGGGCTTTGTTCCCAAAACTCACCTCAGCCAAAGGTGAGATTTTAAGGGTGAAAAGGGTAAAAAGCTCTTCTCAAAAAATACTGATTTGGAGCCATTTTTAGCAGTTTAAACTGCAGCAAGATGCTCTGAAATCAAACTAAACACCCAAAAAACTGCATGAAGGCAGCTTATTTTGGAAGCAGTGAAAGCAAACCTCGCTTGGTGAGCTCCAGGAGGTTTTAGCTGCCCTTCCCTCCCCTCCTCCTGGGCAGGTGGGAGTTTCCCAGGTGGGAGCTGTTTTCCAGGTGTTTCCCAACTCACCATGTTGGGCTGCCAGCCCTCGACGTTGACGCAGCGGTCGATGCACCACCAGAAATCGTCCTCGGATTCGCCCTTCCAGGCAAACACAGGGAACCCTGGCCAGGGAGGGACAGGGGGGTAAGGCAGGAAAATCCCTCGGGAATCACCTCTTGGACACTGAGTTATTCATTGGTGTGTTAGTTTATTGGAATATATTTGATAATTACTCAGCTTCAGCCAGACCCACAGTGGGTTTGGCTTCTTCTGGGTGTCCCAGAGCTCGGGGTCAAACCTGTGGCTTCAGCCAGGTAAAACCCCTGGACTTACCCAAGTAAAATCCCTGGAGTTATCCAGGTGAAATCCCTGGATTTATCCAAGTAAAATCCCTGGATTTATCCAGGTGAAATCCCTGGATTTATCCAGGTGAAATCCCTGGCCTCACTCAGGTAAAACCCCTGAATTTACTCAGGTAAAATCCCTGGCCTCACCCAGTAAAATCCCTGGATTTACTCAGGTTAAATCCTTGGTCTTATCCAGGTAGAATCCTTGGCCTCACTCAGGTAAAATCCCTGGACATATCCAGGTAAAATCTTTGGTTTTACCCAGGTAAATCTCCTGACTTTGCAAAGATAAATCCCTGACTGTATCCAGGTAAAACCCTTGGCCTTTCCCAGGGACAACCCTTGGCCTTTTTCAGGTCAAATCCCTGGACATATCCAGGTAAAATCCTTGGCCTTACCCAGGTAAAATCCCTGGATTTATATAGGTAAAATCCCTGGATTTATCCAGGTGTAATCCCTGGACTTGCCCAGGTAAAACCCCTGGATTTACTCAGGTAAAATCCCTGGCCTCATCCAGGTAAAACCCCTGGATTTACTCAGGTAAAATCCCTGGCCTCATCCAGGTAAAACCCCTGGATTTACTCAGGTAAAATCCCTGGCCTCATCCAGGTAAAACCCCTGGATTTACTCAGGTTAAATCCTTGGCCTCACTCAGGTAAAATCCCAGGTCTTATCCAGGTTAAAATTCCTGGTCTTACCTAGGTAAAACCCCTAGATTTATCCAAGTAAAATCCTTGGCCTTGCCCAGGTAAAATCCCAAGTCTCACCCAAGTAAAACACCTGGACTTACCCAGGTAAATCTCCTGACTTTGCAAAGATAAATCCCTGACTGTATCCAGGTAAAACCCTTGGCCTCATCCAGATAAAATCCCTGGTTTTAGGGAAAACCCCTGGATTTAGCCAGGTAGAACCCCTGGACATGCCCAGGATTTCCAGGTAACCTCCACACCCCCAGTTTCTGCTTTGTGAATTGCATTCCCCCCCAGATTCTCTCTTTCACCCAAGTTATGCCCCAAATTACAGAATTTAAACCCAATTTAGCTTCATATCTCTGAGCAAAACAGCTCATAAATGACATTTTTACCAAGGATTTTACCTGGGTAAGACTGAACATTTAACCTGGATAAATCCAGGGATTTTACCTGGATAAGGGCAGGGGTTTTACCTGGGTAGGCCAGAAAAAAAAACCAAACCCATTCCAAGAGTTCCAGAGCTTTGGAAAGGGTTGATTTTGTGCTGTAGGTTTATTCTAAATTGAAGAGAATGCAGGGAAAATAAACTCCAAGGAGTGATAAATGAGCTAAAAACAATGGGGCAGCAAAAATTCCCTATAAAATCCAGGAGGAATTCCTTATAAAATCCAGGAAGAATTACTTATAAGATGCAGGAGGAATTCCATTTAAAATCCAGGAGAAATTCCCTATAAAATCCAGGAATTCTCTAAAATATCTCGGAGGAATTCCCTATAAAATCCAGGAAAAAATCCTTATAAAATCCAGGAGGAATTCCTTATAAAATCCAGGGATTCTCTATAAAATCCTGGAGGAATTCCTTCTAAAATCCAGGAGGAATTCCTTCTAAAATCCAGGAATTCTCTAAAAAATCCAGGAGGGATTCCTTATAAGATCCAAGAGGAATTCCCTCTAAAGTCCAGGAGGAATTCCCTATAAAACCAAGGAGGAATTCCTTATAAAAATCCAGAAGGAATTCCCCAAAAAATCCAGGAATTCCCTATAAAACCCAGGAGAAATTCCCTATAAATGCCAGGAATTCCCTGTCAAAGCCCGGAATTCCCTATAAAAGCCTGGCATTCCCTGTTGAAGCCCAGAATTCCCTATAAATGCCAGGAATTCCCTGTCACAGCCCAGAATTCCCTATAAATGCCAGCAGTTCCCTACAAAAGCCTGGAATTCCCTGTCACACCCGGCATTCCCTGTCAAAGCCCGGAATTCCCTATAAATGCCAGGAGTACCCTACAAAAGCCCAGAATTCCCTGTCCCAGCCCGGAATTCCCTATAAATGCCAGGAATTCCCTATAAATGCCAGGAATTCCCTGTCCCAGCCTGGCATTCCCTGTCCCAGCCGGCATTCCCTGTCCCAGCCTGGCATTCCCTGTCCCAGCCGGCATTCCCTGTCACACCCGGCATTCCCTGTCACCCCCGGCATTCCCTGTCACGCCCGGCATTCCCTGTCCCAGCCGGCATTCCCTGTC
>VXAX01006752.1:137765-175127 GCA_013399835.1 Leptocoma aspasia | reverse complement strand
CGCCCGGCCCCAGCCCACGGACACGCGCGGGGCGGAGCTGGAGGCTCCGGGATTTCCACAAGAAACACGCGCGCCCAGCCCTGGCGGCGGGCACCGGGCAGCACCCGGCCGCCGGCACCGCGGGGTCTGGCGGGGCGACTCAGGGCCCGCCCGCCGCCGCCCCGGCACCGGGCGGCCGTGCTCGAGGGGAGAGTGGGAGTCCCCCCTCCGAGGAGGTGCCCCCGCGGGCATTTCGCCTCCCGGAGGCGACCGCGGTGTCCCCTGAGGGCTTATGAGAAGAGCAAGTGGGTGTGGGAGTTCATCGAGAAGAGTGGGGATGGCGGCTGCCCCAGAGCAGTGGTCTGCGGAGGAGATGCTTAGTGACAGATGCTTTGAAGTGGTCGTGACACTTGCAGTGTGCAAGCTCCGGCTGTACACCAGACATGGGAATGGTTGCGGTGAGGTAGACCCCAAGGAGTGTACACGTACTAGAGAAGACAGGAATGGAGGGGGCAATACTGTGGTAACCGGCCAGTTTTGGCTGCTTCTAAAATTCCTGCGAGTTGGGGGATGAAACTGACATGATGTTCAAGAACAATTTGAAGGGGCGGTGACAGTGTGTTTTGTATTTGACTTGGACAGAAACACTGCCAGGAGTGAAGACCTGATGAGTTGACAGCTTAGCACATTGTTCCAGTGCCTACTCTCACCCTCATGTCTAAAAATGTGTCCTCATTTCTAACCAGGGTTGGTAGGCTTCAGTTCACACTCGGGGATTTCTGTCTTCTCCTTTAAGACAATTCTGTGATGTCTGGTGACTAATCCTAAAGATGTGTGTTATCATCAAGTCATCTGAGTCCTCTTCTTGGTAAACCAAACAGGTTGAGCTTCTTCAGCTTCTCACCACAAATTCCCTTTCACATTTCCTCACTCAAAGTTGTACCTTTTCTTGTCTGTTGTGTGTTGAATGTTTTAGCATCTGTTTCAAGTGCAGGTACCAACATTTTAACTGGATGTCAGGGTCATCAGTATAGAGGTGATTTCATCTATATATTCTTGTTTCCCTATCCACTCACTATAAACTGAAAGATCATTTTCATTCAAGTTGCCACAATGTCATGCTTAGATGCACTCATGTCACTTTTGTACATAACCCTCGTTCAGGTTCATTTGAAGCATGTTGCACACACTGACACCAAACACAAGAAATTACTGGGAGTGCCCTGGTTTGTCAGACCTTGTTTCAGGCAAGTGTATTTGCAGAAGCAGCTCACCTAGACACAGTCACAGCTGCATGGCTGACCCACGAGCCTGCGATACAGCTCAGTCTACCCCTGCTGCCTCCCACCTTCACCTGCCCTGGCCAAGACATTTCTCCTCCTCCTGTGCTCTTCATGGAGATCAACGAAGCCCACTCAGCCTTTCCAATACCCCTTAGTCACCATCATGCCAGCTGCTTCCCTCCTAAGGATCCAGCTACTCCCACTCAGTCCAAGATCAAAGCTGGTGGCCCAAGCCAAGACATCCCCTCCACCTGCAACCCTGTAGGTTTTCAAGGTCTACTGGAACTTTTTTGATATGTGATATTAAGGAATGCATGTATCATAGAGGAAAGTTCAGTCTCATTTTTGCCAGTGGACATAATTTTAATAAATAAAAAATTCCCATGAAGCAGGAACAAGAAAGGTTATAAGAGGGCAAGCAGTAAGTCTAGATGCTAGGGCTGCAGTTGAAAGAACAGAATCTTTTATAACACTCATGCTTATGTGTCACATTTTTGGAGAGTTCCCTCTTCTTTGACCTCATTTGGGGGAAAGGATTTCTTTCCTGTTTCCACAGTATCTCCTCCCATGTTGTTGGCATAGTTTGAAGGAACTGACTTAAGAAACTCTGATGTCTGGAACACATTTTTCTTGACTACCTGCTGACCAGCTACTTCCATTGGCCAACATTTACTGGCCCAGTATAGATGAGCTCTCTGCTTCCTCTCCCCTGCTACAGCATTTGTCCATGTTCCCTCACTGGGATTGTGTTTATGCTATGGACAGTGGAGCCTCAAAAGCATGCCTTGCATGTGCATCAAAAATCAGGGGAAGGTTTTGATGACATTCAGTTTGCATGGCAGTTAATTCCACAAACTAAAGATCTTCCTGCAAGAAAGCTCAATTTCTTGTGCAAATAACTGCACCTTATTATAGAAAGCTCAGTTTTACCTGAAGAGCAAGGCTGTCAGCCAAGTCTCAAAGCTGTCAACCAAATCACATAAGAGAATTTTTGGTGGATTTTTAAAAGATTTGGATCTCAGAGCACTGATAAAAACTGGAAGTCAAGTGAACTGGTGGGAGAGCTCACCAAGCCACTCCCCATCATTTACCATCAGTCCTGGTTAACTGGGGAGGTCTCAGATGACTGGAGGATAATGAATATGATGCCCACCTACAAGATGGGTGTCTTGGGGTGATTTTACGATGAGTAGTCTATTCCCTTATCATCTTCTGTATGCCCAGACATGGTTACTGTAGCTGTAGGGTGGGGAGGGGGGATGGGGGAGCCTTGGGGCTCTTCCACGGGCTTTTTCAAAGCCTCACTCCCCAGGCATACCTGGTGCCATATGGACTGAGTCTTTTTTTTTTTTTTTGCTTACCTAGCTTGGTTTTTGTTAGCTTAGGCAAGAAGGGGTTTTTTTACCTTCCCTGGCCTTGGATAGGTTGTTGCAGCAATCCTTGGGTGGCTTTTTTTTCTGAAGTGAACTATACAGTTTGGTTTTGGTCTGAGACCTGAGAGAACAACCAGTGGGAGAAGAATTGGCTGGGGGGCTACTCCATCTCGGCCCCAGACCTCAGAAAAGCTGAGCCAGTGAGAGAAAGGACACCAAAACCACCTCATTCACCTGCTGTGAAGAGGGGACCAATACCAGAGATTCACCAGGTTCCCCTCTGTTTTGCTGGAGCTGCTGTGTGAACCTTTTGTTTTTTCTTTTTCTTGAGACAGGAGCTGGTGCCATTTTTTTTCTCCCCACCAGGTTGCCAGCCATTGTGGTTTTATTTTTTTTCTTTCCCTGGCATTTTGGGTTTTTTGTTCTGGTGGTGGTGGGGGATCTACCCTTTGCCAGGTATATGTATTTTTCCTATGAACAATGTTCTTTCAGGGTTGCAGTTTATTGCTGGTTCTGGTTGTGAACTACAGGCAGTCGGGATTCATGAAGAGGCTCTAGCACCTTAAATAGCTTTGCAGGGTGGTATTTGAGAGCTTGAACAGATTCCCACAAGACATGTCTTATTTAGAAAAAAATAAATTCAATAAATCCATTACCTCACAGTCATAACCGGCAGTCATTTTTGCAAAGGTAGTGAATTTATGGCACTTGTATTCACTAAAGTATCCCTGTACAATGGAACATGACTAAGCGCTAAAGCCAGGAGGACCTGCTTCAATCAAGTAGTTTGACTGTCACACAACACAGGTGAAAAACAACAGAAGACCTAAGGGACTGCAAACCACTGTACATCAGATACAGACTTTCGTAACGCTTATAAAAAATAAGCACTTCTGATTATATGCATTTATATACATCTTAAATAGCATAGATTAGTCAAAGCCGTGTTTTTTTCTTTGATGAGGGCGTGGTTTTATGAGGACTTCAAAGTGGAAACCACATTGCTTTCTCAAAGCTAATGCTGCGTGTATATCGTGTGATAACTGTAAAAATTATTAAAAATAAGGTAATTGTAATACTTTATAATTATCTTGGGAGGATGCTTTGAATAGGATACCAGAGAGGTCAATTAACAACTGTGGAGAGACTTACCAACCTAATATTAAGGTGATATAAAGCTGGGAGGGATTATGCATCCGTAGAGGATATAGTAGACTACAAAACTGCTTTGATAAATGACAGAGGAGGGTAAAATAAATAACATTGGTAAAATGAAATTTAGTCAAGCTAATGTAAAATGATTCATAGTAGATATTTAAACATACAAAGGTAGATTTAGGAAATGCAGAAAGGCATTGATATGACAGAAATTTCTGGGAGCTACAGTATTATTTACATACATTCAGACAAGGGTCCAAATATATTTGGACCCTTGCATATATTTGGGAAAGTGTTCAAAGTCATACCAGTATGACAATGTTTTGTATGCAGTAGCTGTAGCTGAGTGGTATTTTAATGGGGTTTGTTACCTCATTTGCTGATTTTTTTACTATGGTGAATTTTAATTCTCTTCTTTAGTCCAGTAATGCCCCAGATTGCTAAATGCCAAACTTGATATAGTAGCTATAGAAGGTGAATCTAATTTATAAAGTTCTCCATAATTTCCCTCTAGTGGGTGTCATTGGAAATGATTAACTAACTGTAAACTCAGAAGTCAGGTTGCATATTTGCCTAGATTTGTTTCTATTGAAATCTGAAATTAATTTATAGAGAAGAAAATACTTCACATAAATCATGCTAGACGTGACAGATCAGTGTATTAAGCTCAGTAAAGCCAGTGGAAGTTCTCTCATTTTTGCTGGGTTATGACTACAAACCTGACGACCTTAACTAAAGCCCTGTTTATTGGAGTGTCTTGGACTACAAGTCTGTAAAAGGTCACTTCAGAACAAATTAATAGAAGAGTGTTTTACTTTAAGATGATCTGTCTAGGGGTCAGAGAGGCAGTCTCAGTGTAGTCCTTAAGGCTCTAAGATTCTGCTTGTTGTCTTTCAGATAAAGTTTGGGCAGCCAGCTTCTTGAGAGGAAGCTGATCCAGGTCTAGGATGCAACATGGTCTAAATGAACTGCTGTGCAGAAATCCTTGATTTATAGCTGGAATCCTACATCACCCTTGTGAAGGACTGGAACCAGCTACCCAGGTTGGCACTACCAGCTCTTCTATAGTGGGCTTGTCTACGGTGCATCAGCAGGTCAGTTCCCTGACATCACTGATAAGAAATGACATTCACTTGCCAGATGTTCACACAGGATTAGGTGAAGCCACTAAGTTTTGCTGAAGGGCTCCTGGACGGCACCATGCAAGCTAGTAATTTTGGCAGTGGAACCCAGTAAGAAATTCTTCTCCCTGAAAGACAAACTGAGAGTGTGATGCAGAAGCCCAGATGCAGGCGTGCAAGTGCCTTTGGAGATCCCTCAGTGTATCCATCTTCTGATGCAGAAGGGCACTGGTGCTCCATAGGCTCAGGAGGTCCCATGGTGTAGCTGCCAGCCCCATGAAGACATTTTGGTTACTCTAGGTCATCTACAAGGAAATTATGCACCTACTATGTGTATGCTTAATGTATAGGCATAGGCCAGCTACATTTGTATGTGACTGGTTGGTTGGCCGAATCACTTTGAAAGCTGCTGGTCTGTATTGACCAGAGTTCCATTCATCTAATGGACTATTACACCCCTTGCTATCTTTTGGCATACATCTCTGTGTAAACAACTAAATTTAGGTGTTTCTTTACAAACTTGATCCTGCCCCTAATGTCCCTGAGCATCCTTATTTCTGTTGGGAAGGTGTACTACAGACTCCCTCTGACAACTGATGTGTAAGTGGACATTTCTGACCTGACAGCACACAGTATCTCCTGTCTTGAACTTCCAGAATTGCTAAATGAGGCACCAGTACCAGAT
Source organism: Leptocoma aspasia (assembly GCA_013399835.1). Taxonomy (NCBI): domain Eukaryota; kingdom Metazoa; phylum Chordata; class Aves; order Passeriformes; family Nectariniidae; genus Leptocoma; species Leptocoma aspasia. The sequence continues at coordinate 169,528 of VXAX01006752.1, read as the reverse complement.
GTAGGACATGACTTTGTTTACTCAGAGTAGGCACAACCTCCCCCCAGAGCTGTGTGATTTTCTCCTCTGGGTCGTTAAACAGAGACTGACATTCTTCTGAAGCCTGAGAAGGCTTCTCATTTGGGGAATTTATGTCCTGTGGTGTCTAACCTGTAGATGCTAAGCCTAAGCTGATCACACAATGCTCCTTGTATACTCCAATAGGGAAAAATAGGAACCTCCAGAGGATAATCCCTGTCATCCTAAACCAGGCATTTCAAATATGTAAGCTAAATCACAATATTGTTTGTTTCTACTGATTATAAAGGAAGCCAAGATCTAGCCAAACTCAGCTAGAGTTTCAAGATCTAGCCAAACTCAACAGACTTTCAGGTTGTAAATATTACACGACATGACCCAGTCCCACACTCTTGAGGTTTTCTGAAAATACTGAATTTTGAGTACCCAGCTCCCATAAGAAAAGAGAGCATCCAACAGAGCTGGTGGTGAGCATCCCTTTCCCTGGCATGAAGAATATCTGTAATCAGGTCATTTCATGTAATACACTTCCAGTGAGAGACTGAGAGGATTCTTGTTTCAGAGTGTCTGTTGCTAGGTATGCCGAACTCAAGAGTAAAAATCTCTAGGAAGAGACAGAGCTTTAACCTTCCTGTCACATCCTATTGAATTTCTTATGCAAAAGATCCAAATGATAAGGAAACAAACAAGAAAGCTGCCTTCTCCTTGGTCTCTGAATGAATAGCCAGCCTTTGGCTCTCTGATGAACAGAGAAGTATGAAAAGCTATAAGGAGATCAGTGCATCACACTACCCTGGTATGTCATTTGCTGTGCTTTATTTCCTCACCTAAGCACAGCAGAAATTGTGCAGGGCCCCTTCTCCATCCATAATGAGTAGTAAATAATGAATCCCATTCTGCTCTGCTTGGGTTAAAGGGCCTCACTTTAAGGTGACATAAAGTCAGAGCATCCCCTGGGAGTGCAGCCAAGCAGTACCAACACAGAGCTATCACAAGTTGGACCCACCTCTGTCAGCTGAAAGTGGAGCATGCACAAGCAGTAACACTTCAGTTTGACTAGACTAGGAGCTCATGCTGTCCCTGGTAAAGATATTGCCAATAAAGCACTATTTAAAGATCACAGACTCCACTTGCTCTTTCTTAGCTGAGTTTTTATATGACTGTGTGAATTTATGTAGTTGTGATGGTGCAGCATAGCTGTTTCAAAGATCTAATTGACGTCAAGATTGATGTGATTCATGGGAGTCATGGGATCCCTACCGCTGAAAATAAGTCCAGATTAAATGATATGCATTTGTGCAGTTCTGTAGTTTGCTTCTTGGCAGATGATTGAGGATTTCATACACTTCATCAAGAATAATTTGAAAGTGCCCAAAGTCATTGATCTTTGACAAACTCCTCAGCAGTTAGTTCCAGCCAGAGGCTGGCACAAGACCAAATTACAAAAGTGGGACAACTGCAGGCCCCGATTCTACCACCACCTGCTTTTCATCCTTTTTCATATCCTGCTTTTTACATCATCTGTAGAAAGACATATAGACTGAGATACAAAAGCAAGCAAACACACACAACCAGAAACTGAACAATGCTGGTTTTCATGTACTTATTGCAGGCCCAGTGATTTTTATAACCATTTGGGTTAGTTTACTAAGTTAAACAATTCTGCATGGCTTTAAAGCACAAATCCACATCAGTCCTGCCTGTTAGTCTTTGATGGCACCTCAAAGCAACCCCTCCCCATGCCTGCCAATCTCTGTGTGACTTCAGGGTGGCCAGCCTGGAGGGAGATGACAGCAGAGTTGAGGAATTCAACTGCTTTGGAGTGATGAGGAGCAAGACATGGCCCACAGTCTGTGATTTAAGATGGGACTGAAGCATGTTATACTTTACACAATGTGATCCTCATAGGAAGCCCTGTCAGCAGTTGATGCACACATATTCTGGAATGGAGTGATTTTTTTTCGCCCTACCTATCTTGCCCCTTTAATATTCCCTATCACAGATTTCCTTAGATCACCACAGGACAGCCTCATCATAATGCTATTGTGTTCTTCTATTCTGAAGAAAACATGTTAGTAGAGCCTGTAAAAGCCTTTCCCTGTCTATCTGTGTGGTGCCATCAGTACATTAAGTGTACTTGCCATCCCAACAGAGCATGCAAGGTGGTAAGTTTAAAGAGATTAAATTCTGCTTGTAGTGAGACAGGAGAGCTAAGAAGGGATAGGGATGATCTTTTCCTGATGTGACAAATCTGAGTTATGTGTTAACAAATAACATAACAAATGTCCACTTTAGGAATCTGAGGCAGTGAACAAAATTATCAGAGTACAGTGAGCACGTGCACTATTGCAGAATTAGCCTGTTTCATTTTGTAACTTGCGCTATTACAGCGTGAAGCCACCTGGCAGCTGGAACACAAGCAGCCTTTGACGGGCTCAGGAAAGACATTGCCACGCTTTCACACTGTTGTTTGACCAGGCTGAATGCATCCAAACAGGCTCACTTCTGTCCTGAATGAAGAGATGAGTAAATAAGCACATCAACGTCCTTTTGCATGTGGCAAAGAGGGTCAGCAAAATATTGCTGGTAATGTGCTGAAGTACAGTGAATGCTTTGTACATTTACTGCCCTGTATGAACTCCATATGCTTCCTTACATCGAAATTAGGGGGTTGCTTGCAGCTGTGTTTGGATGCAGTCATTTTTCAAAAGGAAAAAGCCCACCTAGGTGAGCTGGCAATTCCAAGCTTTGGGGAGGAACAAAGGAGTATAAATTACATGTTGATCAATAGCATTGTTAAAAAATACTAAAAGCAAAACTAAAAAAGCCCATATTGTCACCATAATGACAGATGAAATCAGAACAGTGGATAAAACTGTAAAGATACTTTGTCAAACATTACATTTGTTACATTAGAGGTCATTACAAAGCAAAACACAAACCAGGATATGGGTAAAAGAGTACAGCCAAATTCAGACTCAGCAGGCAGAGCTGAGGACAGACAAAAAAAGAAAAGGACTGATCCAGGCTAGAGACTGGAAGCAAGGAACAGTTTCCTTGCAGGGTAAATGCAGGTTGGTCAGTGTACAGGAGGATCCTTACCAAGAGACTAAGAATGACTAAACAATATATACTTGTGTCACTATTGTCATAACCAAAAAAAAAAAAAATCCCCACACTGCAACAAATGTACGGCTAACAAGAAAAGGGGCAATTTTTCTTCTTGATATTGATGTCAAAAAAGACAAAGCCCCATTGCTTTTTCTTAACACCATTAAAGCAATGGCATTTGCTGGCTTCTGATGTTTGTGGTGGTATTTCCTTAATTAAGTTAAGAACAGGAGGCACTGTTAACATTGTATGGAACACAGGAGAAAAAAATGCATGATGCACGTTTGTGTTCATTAAATGAATTCTTCAAAGGAAACAAGATAAAAAGTAAAGATTGCCAGCCTTGCATGAGTAACAATATTGGGTGCTGTAGATGGGTTTTTTGGTTCAAACTCTGACACAAGCAATTCACTCTCATGCAGATGCTTGTTGTTTCTAGAATGCAATGATCATCTCCTGGTTCTGCTTCAGATGAAAAAAATGATTCATTTCTGTATTACATTTCTATGAGACCCTCTAACACCACTCATAGATATCCTTAAGCAGGGAAATACTTGACAGGTCTGAGGGTGTGCCAGAGTGAAAAACTAAAGCACCTAAAGTAATGTAAACATCATGTTAGGGCTAAAAAGATAGAACAGGAACAGCCCTTTTCAGCACCATGTGTTTAGAGCAGACACAGCGGTGGGACATGTATCTAACTGTTTAGCTGTGTTCTTTCATTTACATTACAAAGGGATGTTTTTGGCAGAAAGTCAGTGTAAGCAGCATTCATTATTTCTTTAAGGGGCTTGATAATTCAGTATGGTAATACACTGCAGGCTGTCAATGCTGTCAACCATCCACCAAGAGATAAACTGAACTTCATTCCAGCATCAGTATTTCTGTATGCAGTCCTGAGATTAAATGGGACTGGAGATCTGACCATGGGGTGAGAACTAGGGACGGTTGGTATATTTGTGAGACATTTTGGGTGAGGCAAAAACCACCAAGAACTGAATAAAACGTGTGAAAGTAGTCATCATTAGCTCAGGGGCGTATGAAAATCGGAGAAAATGAGAGAAGTGATTGAAGCTGACAAAAAAATCCCCAAAACAACAAAAAAACCCCACCAAAAACAACAACAAAAAACCCCAAACACAAACCAACCCTTTGAAGCCTGGCTCTAATATGGAAAGGAGAAGTGGGTTTCTCATGCAGCTTTGTCTAAATAGCTGCTCAGAGTACCTTACAGTCAGGGGCGAAACAGTGAAACTTTTAGGTACAAAGCATTTAATCCTTAAGTAGCCATTTAAACTAGGTCTGATGTAATACCTCCTTCTATGTCTACTTTATAAAGGGAGCACAACTGACTTACCTAAAGACAGAAACACTGAAGATATCTAAAGTCACCCAAGAAGTGATTCATCTTCAGCACCTAGAAACATTTTCATTTACATAAGCTTATTCAGCTTGGCCATGTGATGAATGACTGACAAATTGGCTGCTTTAAAAGGCTCTTGAAAAGCTTGGTCCTGTCAGGAGGGAAGGTCCACACTGCAGTGGTGACACATGGAAGTCACAGCACAACTCTCAGCACCCGACTTTTCTGCAATGAAGTAGCTGCTGAGTCTCCATAGATTTGCTCTATGGGGAATGAAGAAAGGGGGAAGCTGCTACAGCAAGAAATTCAGAGCTGTAATCTGACATCAGTGCTTTGAGGCTGCATCTATATTAGTGTTTTAGCCTGGATCAGAAGAGAGCAGAGCTTTTAAAGATAAATTCCCAGTTCTTCCCTCTTCTGGGCTTTAGTTCATATTACTCATTTACACAGTCTCAGGGAACATAAACTTTATTTGGTTTACATCAAATAAACTGGAAGATGGAGATCAGGAGTGTACCCAATACACTCCAAATGCAATGGGCATTCAGCCCGTGAGACCAGATTAGGACTATTCTGAAGACACTAGAAAAAAATCACTAAGTTTAGTGTGGGTACAGATTCTCAGTACTATTTTGTTCTTCAGGTCTACCACTGGCTTGCACTGTTTGGTAATGTATCCCAAAGTGAAAAGGATCCTGGAAGAGTCCATTGCTCCATTAACCACTGGAGGAGTTTAGAAAGGTGAGATAGCTGCTTTAGTGTACTCAGAAGTGAATGAAACAAATAACCACCAAATGGACGGTGGACTAGTTTTCCAAAATTCACAATTTTAACAAAGGAAACATCCATTAAACAAAGGCAGAAACGTGCATGGCACAAGGCATAAGGTAGTGAATTAAGTGAGGATGTAAAATACCTGTTGATTACCTCTGTCTATCAGATATGATCAGTAAATTCAAAATACAAATTGGGTTTTTGTTTACAGCAGTAGCTTCAGGGCTTCATCCAAGCATAAACTGTACTAACTAACCATGATTTATTACCTACAAGTTAACTTTTAATGGCTGCAAAAGAACAGGGCAAACTGCAAAACAAAGCACCAAGACTGTTTCCAGTACTACTGACCTTATCCACAGACTGCAGGTTGCACCTGCTCCAAATGGAGCCATATCTATAGGCTACAGTCTCTTCAGGGTTATACCTACTGTGGCATAGACTTATCCATGGTCACAGTCCTTCAGAAGAAACCTTCTCCAACATAGCCTTACCCATGGCTGCAGTCCCTCCAGGGGTGTAGCTGCTCTGTTGTGGGCTTATCCATGGGCACATGCTTTGAGGTGCTCCAGCACGACCTCTTGCACTGCTACTGATGTTCAAGGTGTACCTGCTGTGGCCACCCAGGGATCCTGCCTCAGGGCAGACCTGTGTCACATCCCCTACCATCTGGCTGCCCGTACGAGAAAACAAAATCAGGTTCACAGCCCACATCTGGTTGAGCAGGGATGTTTGAGGAACTGAGTGGTCATTGCAATAAGGCTGCAATGACCACTCAGTGTCATTTATCTACTCAGTGTCAGAATATCTACCATGTAGAAGGGAGAGGTGCTTCACTCTCCCCAAAAAGCAGCTGAGGAGAGCAAGAACTGCTGCTGCTTCATAATAGGGTTCTCCAGAGACTGGGAGGCAGTGATGCAAGGGCAAATACCAGGCTTGGCCTCAGGACAGTTCTTTTATTGTAGGTTTCCCAGGCAAGGAAAAACAAAGTGGCAAACAACACAGAAAGCAGCAAAAGCAGAATGGAGCTATTGACTTGCCCTGGAATTCAATGTACAGCAAGAAAGGGAGAAAGTAACGGAGCAGGTAAGGAAGTAAATATGCCATCATCAGTGCTAGGAAAAGCAAGTACTAGCCTGCTGAGTAACAGCTCAATATCTGTAACAGCTGTAAGCTCAGTCTAGCACACTCTGATCAAATCTGTCATCTTAAACCCCTGAAGCACCACATCAGGTGCCAAAAAAGACTGTGGTGGGCTCACCCTGGCCAGCAGCCAAGCACCCACATAGCTGCTTACTAACTCCACCACTGCAGAAAGGCAGAAGGAGAAAACAGGAAGAACAAAACTGAGACAACTCATGCGCTGAGATAAAGATTATTTAAAAGGTAAAGAAAAAAACCAAACCAACAAAAAAACCCCTTATCAACCAAGGAAGTTAGTCTGTCACAACCTACCATAGGTAGACTGATGCCCAGCCAGTCTGAACACTGGCCACCTAGGAAGCCATCCCCTGTCCTTTCTTCTTCCTCTACCCCACTTTTTATTACTAAGCAAGATGCTATATAGTGTGGAACATCCCTTTGGCCAATTTGTGTCAGCTGTCCTGGCTGTGTCCCCCACCTCCTCACTGGTGGACAGAGTGGGAAAAAGAAAACCTTCAGGCTGGGCAAGCACTGCTAATCAATGACCCACTGAAGTGTCACCAACACAGCCTTAGCCATAAATCTGAAACATGGTGCCATGTGAAGTGCTAAGAATTAAGTTAACTCCATCCCAGCTACTGCTCCAAGTGATCATTACAAGAATTGCTTTACATAACATCTATGAGTGCCTTCATTGCTTCACCACCTTTAAGGTCTTTCTCATTCAATCTATTTGCATGCTTTTGGGGAAGTTACAAAACCCTTTATCCCTCCTGTTAACAAATAGACACTTCTATTCTCGGGAGGAAAAAATTCATATTTAGCATACCTAGTTCTTTTAGCATCTTTGTTCAGGCACTGAAACAAGCTGGCCAAGGAAGTGGCTGAGTCACCATCCCTGGAGGTGTTAAAAGATGTGCAGTTGTGGCAGTGAGAGACACAGTTTAGTGGTGGACTTGGCAGTGCTGGGTTAATGGTGGGATTCGATAATCTTAGAGGCCTTTTCCAACTGAAATGATTCTAATAATTCTGATTTTTAAAAATTGATTTGGCATGTTTCCATAGTTACATTGGTGTGGGTTTTTTTTTAAAGATAAGTAAAGTCTCTCAATCCTTCATAGTTTAATCCAAGTATCTGTCAAAATTGAGTTTTCCTGAGTAGGCTACTCTGAGTTAAATTCTAGCAAAGCTGCTACTAAAGGATCAAAATATCTTTTACTTAAAAAAAACCCAAAAACCCAACAAAACAGGCAAACCCAACCAAAAAAAAAGACACCCCAAACAACAACACAACCTTTCTGAAGTATATTGGAACAAGGCTGTAAAACAGGCATATCAAGGAAAAAATTGTACAACTCCAACTTTATAAAATTGAAACTTTGTTGCACTGATTTTGTGACATAGCATAAAAACACCAGAAAGGCTAAATGTAACATTCTACATGGAACCACAAAAATTTAGTTTTTGCATACTCTGTACAAGACTAAAGGGACACAATGCAATACATCTCTTAATAACTAATGTTCTTTAAAACCTAAAATTTAAAATCAATCTTTGTAATTTTTGTTCCAAAGTACTCCTACTTTCCTCAAATATAATCAGACATTAATACTCTTGTATTTTCTCTGCATGGTAATAGAGACAGTTCTGGTCCTCTGTGAATATCTCTGCTTATAATACGGCTTCACACACTAAAGTAATACTGCTTCTTCATTCTCTAACTCTTCCTATTAATTTGCAAAGGAAATATACATTAAAATAACCAAGATTTTTTTTACTGAAAGCATTTATTTTACCCAAGAGTGGAGATGTTAAAAAAATTGATACAACAATTTAGAAAAATCATACAGGTTCAGCTGTGAACAAAAGTTACATCATTCCTTATGTCTACTTTTCATAACAGCAGCATCACTCCCATTCTCCTTGTAAATGAACCAGTCATTGCTTGCATTAAACTAGCATCCAGAGGTTTCAATCAAGGACTTATTGTTCCATGTCCCTGTACAAAGCCATGGCAAGCTCCTTCCCTTACCTTGAGTGATACTCTTGGGAAATCAGCTCATGTAGGCACTGCTGCCAGTCACATAGCACACAGCAGTGCAGCAGCACTGTTCACCTGCAAAACTGCTCAAAACTAAGACAAAATGCAACCAAGTGATGTGAAAATTGAACATAAAGAGCATGGGAGGGTGGATGAGATGGGTAATGCTGAGAAAGCAATGTGCCTTCATTTTGGTGGGCTGCAAGCAGATGGTGCAGGACACGGGGATGGATCATTTGGGTTTCCTAGCCCCAGGCTTTACCTTGGGTTCCCATCAGGCAGAGGTCTGTGAATGACCATCACCCATCCTGTGCAAGGCTCTTCCCCTGCAGCACATGAAGTGCACATCAGTACCAGAGCACTGCCCTGAGGGCACAGAGGCTGGCAGTAGAGCTGACCCCTATCCCTCCAGATGCATTTTTTTTTTTAAATGCAGGTGGGTTTGCCTGCTGCCAAGGCAGAAGGTTTGTACCCAGGCTGACACCAGCACAGGCCACAGAAATGCCCCTGAGGAGTAGCTCCCGCTGTACCTATTCCCTGCAAAGCTGAGTCACTGGGTACAAAGTGCAAAGACAGTGTTCAGTTGGATGTGACACACCTGACGAGGCATTCAAAACAAGAATACTGCACTGACAAGCTGTTCAGGTAAATGATAACCTGAAGGATTTAACTGAGGATGAGCTGTGTAGGATCTTTTCCTACTCAGCCCAGCTACTGAAAATCAGCTTTTTTCCACTCCCATATCAAGTTCTTTGTCCCCAGAGCGATGTTATCTTTGCATGTATCTAGGCTGAGCATCCCTCCAACACTAAGCCATTTTTTCAGCTGCTACTCTTACACCAACTCTTGAGGTTACCCATATGAAGACTGTACACCATGTTTGCAGGCTCTGATCAGATATCTTCAGTGTTAGCAGGGAAGAGGGCTGTGATTCAGTTGCCTGAGCTCAGGTGTCTGGTGAAATTCACACAAGAACCACACTGCAAATAGGTATCACTAAAAGAATAAAGGAAATCTAACCTTTCCTTACATATTAGAAATGTTAAAAAACAGTCCTTTTTTTTTTATGACAGCACAATGCAGTGTTTGCATAGTATCTCCGTATTGAAATGTTCCAAAGCATAAAGCCTCAAAAATTCAACTGAAGTTAGACAGTTGCTAAGGTTGGCATTATCCTGACCCAGACTGACTGTATTCCCTGATGCATCTATACCCATCTGCTATTTTCCTCCTGTTGTGCCAAGATTATCCATCATTTGGGGCAGGGGAATACCTTTTATTTTGTGTCTGTTCAGGACTAAAGAATGGGTGCTACAAGAATACAAATCATCACTACCACAGTGCTTGTGATGATTTATTCTCCCCCCTGGCTTGCCTTGTCTGCAGGAGACCTGAAATCCTTGCATGCTTTTCATGAAGGGGCTTGTACTTTTTTAACACTTGCATCTCCAATAGCTGGGGAAAACAATTCAGGATAATCAATCTGTTAGGATTTATGGCTAAACATAGAACATATGGCTAAACATAGAAGCAGAACTACTGGTTATTTTCTTTAGGGCAGGGACAGGTGGTGTCAGCTGCTCCTGTCAACCAAAACCAGTTAAAGGGGTGACAGGTATGTGATTGAGCACACCAGGGGCAGGTTTTGCTCATGGCTTGAGCAGGTATGCCAGGAAACAGGCTGAAGCAGTGGAAGAAACTGGACTTCCATTGCAGAAGCTTTCTGCTGGTATTTGTAATTACATCAGTAATTCTGCAAGAAGGAATTTCACACAAGCCTATTCTTGCTAAGGAAAGTGCAGTAGCCATGGTTACCCAGCAAACAGGGAGAGGAGGCAAAGCTGAACCATGCTCTGGGCACTGTACACCATTTTTAACATCAAAAGCCTAGTTTTAGCTTTCCAAATAGAACTATGAGAACAGCCACCCCCGTTCCCCATTACAGTGTGTTTGCATATAAAACTGTGTGGGTATATATATAGATCTATAGTAGGATGACAGGATGACAAAGAGAACAAAAAAGGAGTCAGCTTTTAGATCATCATACAACTATGAAATTAGAAACATACTCATAGACAACAATCTTGCACACTTGGTTAGTCAGCCTAGGGCCAGCACCACAGGACTTCCCCTGGCAAACTTCTGCCTACTACAGGGAGGAAATTCTTCAACTGGTTTCATTTGCCACTGCGAGGCCAATGATTGCACTGATGATTGCGAGGATTACTCAAGACCTACAGGAAATTCCCTGGAAAGGAACTATGTCTACATTGTAGACAATGCAACCATTCTAGAAAAGTTTCCTTATTTAGGGTAATGTGCATAAATGCTACTGTAGTGTAGAAGCAGCAATGTGGAACTTAGCATATATCATGGCCTGCCCTAAGAAACTGGGTAAATACTTAAGCAACCAGTCAACATTGAATTTCACTTAAAATGGCTTCATGTAGTCATCAAGCTCATAAATGGGTGCTTGAGAGAGAGTGGGGATAGTTTAGTGGGCTGTAGCCCTACCCATATAGCGATTCCCCAGGCATGGATTCAGACCTGGCTAGATACCTTCAGATCTTCAATGGAAATGTCTTAAAGCCTTACCTACCTGCTAGGAGTGTCCTCCTAAACAGCCAGGAGCAGGGCCTGCTTCACCTCCTTCCCCCATGCTGTCCCACAGGCAGTCCCCAACACAGCAACAGACAAAGCACCCTGGACACTTGAGTTTCTGGGCTGTTCCTGTGTCTGGCTGTGCCTTAGTGCACACCTGCAGTCTAATCATGGTTTCATTAGCAGACCATGTAGGTGTACACTCCGTGGCTGCAGTTCAAATTAGCCACCCAGGTTTGCTCTTCAGCCATGAGGAATATGTAGGCACCATCATCTCACTCAGCTCAGGCATCTCCTCATCACAAAACTCTTTTTATATTACCAAGCTAGTTGTCTCGACTCCTTCTGTAGACTAGCTAAGTGTTTGATCTGTAAAAGTAGGTGAAATTAATCCCATCCCTTACTACGTGCAATTTCCTGAAGGTGGAACACGCTGCTACTAGTTCATCTCTATGAGCCTCTGCAAAAGGACAACACAACAGCTGTGGTTGTTTGGTAACAGAGCAGAGCCCTCTGCTTTGACACCAACTTCTAGATGAAACAGTGTCTACCACTTCTGAGACACTCTGGAGTCCAGACAGGGCTTGTAGATGAGATGAGACTTCTGTGAGACCAGTGTCTTTTTGGAACAGTAACTAGGAACCAGGAGGACAGCACAAGGGAATCTTGGCTAGCACTGGATACCTAATCTTATCAACCTGAGAGCTGGGAGTGTGAACTACCTGTGAAGTCAAGGCGGACAGAGTCAATAGTCCCTGATAGATTAAAAAATACACATTTCATTTTAGGGCAGGAATTTTTCCCAGAAGAATTAGTTTCTAGCTTCTCTCAACATGACCACAGGCTGAACTTAGTTGTAATACAAACAAAATTATGGGAATTCAAACCTTGTTTCTTTCCACCTATGAAAAGAATAAGGGTTCCTATATCCATACCAGTACAGAAACCTCCTGCACTCATACAGAAAGGAAACTTTTTGTATGCTGTAAGTAGTTTTAAATCAAACTGAAGATTTAAGGGAGGAATTCAGAGTAAAAAACAACACTACAGACACTGATAAGGAGTTTTATCTCAACCAACAGAGCCCAAGAAAAATGAATCACAGAAACTCTCTCATCCTGAGAAATTTATGCATTTTGTAATTCCCAAAGGAAACAATCGCATCAGATAAAAATCTTTAGACCAAAATAAAAAAGAATAAAGCTGACAGAACTGCCTGAAATACCTATTTTAGCAGAGAGTTATTAGAAAGTCAGCATAAATTGCCTCTTAATGATACTCATCATGCATCTATTGTCAGTAAATCCAAGTAACCCTGGTTTTATATACATCTGTAGACTTTATTTTATTGCTTACTTGCTTACTAAATTTAAACTAGGTACATTGGCAATGTGTTTAGACTGTCACCTGAAAAAGGTAAACTTCCATCACTCATCATGAGCCTGCTTTAAAATATCCAGTCCTTGAAGCTAAAGGCATGCATTTGCAAAGCTCAAATTATTGGTCAAAACATTCAAAAGATCCAGATTCAGAATATTTTTTAGTCATGTTGCAGGCGTCTTAGTCACTCTGCCTCAAAGTGTACTTAAAAGTTTTAACCAGGAGTAGTTAAGATGTTAGTGAGGAAGCAGTGATAAACCTTTAATTCTCATCACCTTCACTTTTAATTTCAAGGGAATATCTACAAATCTGAGCTGAACAGAAGATCTATATACGCTACCAGATAATGACTTAGCAATATTGTATGTAAAAGCTATAGCGAACAAATCAAATAGGCAGAAATGTATTATTGAGCTAAGAGATAATTTCTGTCAAATTCCAGTTGTTTTATCTTTGCTAATTTCTATATAACTTTTTCAGGAGAGAATATCCACTGAAAAACTGCAGGGCACCATTTCACAGAGTGATAGAATATCCTGAGTTGGAAGAGACCCACAGTAATCATGGAAATCCAACTCCTGGCCCTGCACAGATCCATCCCCAAGAGTCACACCAGGTGCCTGAGTGCACTGTCCAAATGCTTCTTGCACTCTGTCAGGCTTGAGGCTGTGACCCCATCCCTGGGGAGCCTGTTCCAGTGCCCAACCACCCTCTGGGTGAAGAAACTTTTTCCAATATTCAACCTAAACCTCCCCTGACACAACTTCAGGCTATTCCCTCGGGTCCTGACACTGTCACCAAAGAGAAGAGATCAGTGCCTGCCCCTCCTCTTCCCCTCACGAGGAAGTTGTAACTGCAGTGAGGTGTCCTCTCAGTCTCCTCTTCTCCAGGCTGAACAGACCAAGTGACTTCAGCCACTCCTCACACAGCTTCCTCACAAGGCCCTTCACCATCTTTGTTGCCCTCCTTTGGACATTCTCCAATAGTTTAATGTCTTTCTTTTACTGTGGCACCCAAAACTGTCCCCAGCACTCGAGTGAGGCTGTCCCAGCTCAGAGCAGAGCAGGACAATCCCCTCCCTTGCCCGGCTGGCCATGCTGTGTCTGATGTCCCCCAGGACAGGGTTGGCCCCTCCTGGCTGCCAGGGCACCGCTGATTCATGTTCAACTTGCCATTGACCAGGACCCCCAGGTCCCTTTCACTGGTCTCCAACAACTTGTTCCCCAGCACAAAGGCACATCCAGGGTTGCCCCAGCCCAAGAGCAGATGTTGAAACGTCACACAGTGGTTGATTGCCCATTTCTCTAATTTGTCAAGGTCTCCCCTGCAGGGCTTCTCTGCTTCCAAGTCAACAGTTCCTCCCAATTCTGTATTGTCAGCAAACTTACTTAGTATTCCTTCAGGTCTTGCATCCATCTGGTATACAAATTGTATGTAAGAGGCTTTGCAAATATATTTAGTATATTAAACTTTTCAGTTACTAGCAATTCAAACAAATGCTTTAGAAGTTAAGAATCTTTGAATCCCATAATCCCCTGGATCCTCCAGTTCCCTCAGGAGTAGATGGATAAGTCTGGACTTTTTCCCAGTCCCATTCTTCCTAAAGAATGAATAGCATTAATATTGCCAGAGCAGGATGTGAGGAAATATGGAATACCTTCCATCAGGCATTATGAAATCCAATGTCAAATATCACAAAGATTTCCAAGCTATTTCACAGTGTTTTAACAAGCAAAAGAAAAATTAATTCAGTGTTTAAAAATTAAACACTCAAGTAGTCTTTGTAATTAGTATTAAAATAGGATGGAGAATTCACGTAAAGTCTGACAATAGGCTTTTATATGCCAGTAACACACAGTAAATTACTTTTAAAAGACAGTTATTATTTCAAGTGTTCAAAAATTTCTGACAAGGGACTAATTAATAACATTGTATTGCTGGTCTTAGTAAAATGAACACTATTGTCTTCTAAAGCCTAATTTTGAAATTATTGTGAAATCTCAGATGCATTATGTTGTCTGATTTAAAATATATCTAACACTGCTTTGTTATTTAAAAATACAATTTGAAAGTAAGATAACAAGAACTAAATTTATTTGGCCTAAAGGGAAAATAATTAAAGGAAAGAGCTAAATAACTATATAAATATTCACAGGGAAAAAAAAGATTGAAAGGAAAAGAAATATTTTCACTGGGATTAGTTGCACTAGTGTCAACGGCTGAAACTGAAACAAAAAAAAAAAAAAGAATTTAAGCTCTGCATTAGGAAAAAGTATTTTTGAAGACAATAAGGTTGGCTGGACATAGAGGAAACTGACTGCTTTTCAAGTGAATCAGCTTGATCACCTTCCTTTCCTCTCTCCTAGGCAGCTGGAGAGGTTTCTCAAAGAGAAACAGTTGGTGCCCCTTATCTTTTCATGAGTCACTAAAGTTATTTGAATTGTCAAAACATTACAAGATTTAAAATTCTCAAGAGCTTTTCCCCTCTAGTTTCACCCATTTCATGGACACCATTAACCAATGGAGAGAGGACATCCTAGCTTCTAGATAACCTGCAGGAAGGTGTGCAGTCAGATGAGGAACATAATGGAAACCCTGTGTGGTACCTACAAATGTTCTTGGCCAGTGCCAACTCTGAACCTACATGACAGAAGGCAGGTGGCATCCTGCACATCAGAGCCATTAAGGTACTACTGTAGAGGAGCTTTTAAGAAAACAAATCATCACTGGACATGAGTACCAACTCAGTCCCTAAATGGTGGGGAGATAGTCAAGATGGCACAATACTGGAACTATTCTTTAGCTTATATAGAAACACCCACAGTTAGTCCTCAGGGCATTTGTTTTCATTTTCTGAGATTGTGCCTGCATATATGACTACAAATTAATAATTGGGTCATTCTCTCATAAACACAGCACAGTAAAACCTACCTGTTGTATTCTTTTATTTCTTTTGACTGAATACCATATTACTAGAAGGTCCATGGAGAAAACAGAAGATACTGCATACTTAATGACTTGGTTTTTTCTCTCTTTTCTGAGAGTCTCCTAATTTCAGGAGAAAAGAGAAAGGAAAAAGAGAAAGGAAAAAGAGAAACTGCAACTCCATGAAAATGTTTCTTCTACTTTGCATCCTTTATTATTGTTTTGTTAAAATTTATGCTAGCTCTTACATAGACAGGGTCTTCTTTTAAGTCTGACTTCAGCCATGGTCAGATGACTTTGCAACAGACTTTGCTGTTCCTGTTGATGGTGGAGGGTTTTTTTGGTGGGCTTTGTTTGTTTTGCTTCATTTTGGGGTTTGTAATTTTGTTTCTTACTTTACACACCCCCTCCTGGCTGGATATTATCACCTGGCACTGATGTTTCAGGTTTTAGCTTTTATATTTTTCAGATTCTGTGGCTGCTTTAGTGTATAGTTCTGAGCTTCACATTAGGGGACAGTAAGCTCTCTTCAGAGTTGGCAGACAAAATAATTCCTTCTCTCGCTGGGGACCAAGGACAACTGATCCAAATTTCAGGCCCAAGAACTTAAACAACAGTGACTGAAGAGAGAAAAACAAGAAGGATGGGACTTCATAATCTAAAGCTGTAATTGGACAAATAACTCCAATGTGCAAATGGACCAGAACTTATAAAAATGTGGGACCTCGTGACCGGTTGTCCATTTTTTTGTAACCATTTTGGGTTCATCTTAGGTGTAGCCCTGGCTGGGCTCTTGTACTGCCCAAGGTATATCCATTGAGACCTTCTAATAAATACCTACTTTATTCTTTAACTCCATCTAGTCTCTGTTCTAGGTCAGCCTTAACAAGGCATCAGCACCAGTGGCCTGGTTGCCAACTTCTGAGCACACCTAATCCTTGCATTCCCTTCGTTGCCTCGCACAGGTATCCAGATCTATCATAAATACTCTCAAACGCTGCTTAAAAGAAATGGATGTCTCATAAAATCTGCTGTGCTGGCTGAGGGGTTGGCAGCAGTTACCTCCAGCAGCAGACTGGAGGTAACAACTAACAAGTACGCAAGGCAGATCTCAGCATCATAGCAATTTCCACACTGATTTGGATCACCAGAGTCCCCATGTCCAAAGTGGTTTGTATTATCAGAAATCAGACTTGGAGACTCATGCTGTCTGAGTCTCTGAATTAGTCAAGCTCCTGTATATAGATAGATATCAAATCCTCAGTGAGTGTCTGTGGATTTTTATGCTTCTCGTCTCCTATTTCCTTAACTACTTTAAGCATGATGTTTTGCTTGAGTTTCTTTGGTTTGTTTCCTATAGAACTTGCGCTTATCACAGGCAGAGATGAGGACTGTGCAGCAAGTTGTTGCCTATTCACAGGCGAGAAAAGCAGGGCTCATTGAATAAAAAGTGAAATTAAAACCCAATTCTGTTCCTCCACCAAAGTTTTGAACTAAATGCTCTGAATGGTGAAATAAATAAATATTCTGAACGGTGGCTTTTGACAAAAAAGGAATTAAAACATCTTTCTTAGGGGAAACAACCAAAACACAGTTAAATGGTGGTAGCTGAGCTAGAGCAGTAAACATATATTAAAGCAGTAAATCAATTTTTATTCATTTTTCTCCTTTCTGCTGTACACCAGCTACATTGAACTGCACACCAAAATCACTGTGTGTTTTATCTATTCTCTGAAGATTCTGGAGGCCAAAAATCTAAACATCACTAAGCTGCCTTTATAATGAATATGCTTTTGGGGAGCATGCTTGAACACTCTTTTTAGAATTACAAGCAATTCACTACTTTCCCTGAACTTTGGATCAGACCAAGACTACCTTGGCCAAGATGTAACACCAAATGACTTGGCTCTTGGCACAATCTTACAGCAAGGACCCACAACAAGGAGTTACATCTAAACCCACACAGACTTCTGTGGCACGTGAGATGATTGCTCCCGCAGGGAGATGCTACTTCCAAGTTGCGCTATCAAGAAATATTCCCTGCCTTTGGCATAATTGTTCAGTAATATGCATTTTGTGTATGGAATAAAACAGAAGTGCTGATGGGCCAGCTTTTATGGTTGCTGACACAAACTTTTTGAGCATAGCTGTATAAGATCTGCTGACACAAACCTTCTCCTTGAGAACAGCTGTGACTGCCTGCTGCTTTGGGGAGGGGATGGGGAGTTCTTTTCTCCCTTTTTCTGCCTCTTGTGGTGAACTCCAAAATGCTAGCTGTGCTGATAGGGATGAAGTATCTACCAATAGCTGGTTATGATATAGATGCAAACACATAAAATACAAAGTCAGTTTTCCTCCTGGCTTCATCCTCCATTTGTCTTTCCGATTATTTAATAATCCCATGCTCAGCAGTATTTGAATAAGACAGACAGTTATCAAAAGTGCTCCCATTAAAGCTGAATGCAGCATTATGCCTATTCCTCTAAACTGATAAGCACTTGGGATAGGCAAAATTCCAACAAAGAATCAGACACAAGGCAAGTTATTTGAAGGTTAGTGGGCATACTCACAGAGGACAAGTGCAGCTTGAGAGAGGGTAAGGCAGCAGTGTCCCAGGCTCTGCATTTCAGGGCACAGCTAGTGTTTAAATGTTTTAAAAGATATTCAAGGAGCCTCCCCTCTCCCTGGTTCAGCACAAATAATTAAGAGCTTATGTCTCCCCTCATCAACAACAAAGCGCTTAAGGATATGCTTAAAAGTATTTTGCTGATTTAGGGCCTCAGTGGCTTGTTTGTGAGGATCTCAATGCTGACAACTCCCCCTTGAATGTAAAAGTGCACTTGGGTCTTGGAGGAGCTGATGTACATTGCAAAGTCTTTCATAGCAGTTGCCACACAGAAGCCTCATTGCTTAATTTAGATATCTTACAGCAATTACTGCCAAGCTGTGTCTGGGTTCACACAGCAAGCATTTTGCAATTCCAGATTTTCTTGACTTGTGAATGCTCATTTTATTTGTCCTATGGTTGCTGTAACATAGCACAAGGCCAGTCTTCTGATTTCTAACCACCCTCTTACACGTGTTGCAAGATCACAGCTCAAGCTGGTCACTCCCTCAGTAAGTCCATACTCAGGTGTCAAGGCCTAAAGTGCAGCACTCACCAGAAAAGTTTGATCCTGAGCAAAAGCGTGAAGCCTCCTGTTAGAGAAATTAAATTTAATGAATGAACACAATGATGAGTTACAGTAAAAAAAAAAAATCAGTACTTGTATTGTAAGACACACTAAGACCAGGGCACTAAGCCTGAGATAAATGTGCTTTCCCAATGGCTGCCACAAAGTTGTGTGCCAACAGACACAGTTGCATTTCCCCCTCTGCCCCCATTCAAACAACAAAGATGATTAGACTTTAAATAGCATAGTCTCTGTCCAGTGAAACCCTCTGTGTTGCAGGCAGAAATCCACACAACCACACTGCTCAACTCAGTTGGCTGCAGACAGAAAGCCTAAGCAGATGGATGAAGTACTGACCGCACTGACAGACATGTCAGCACACTGTGCCTTCATCTAACATAAACTAACAATCCTGACCTTTTCTTATAAGAAGTATAAAAAGTGAAGCCATCCACAGACCCCCGGCACTCTGTCTTTATTGCCCAATTAAATTTTTCTATCAAAATTTCTATATGTATCTTGAATTTCAGCAAGGTGAAAATAGGAAAGAAACTGTCAGTGAAAGCTCCAGGCTTAAGAGTTGTCCTCTACTTTTCCTCAAATAAAACATTTCTCTTTCCTGCACCGAGGGGAATTATTTGGACTCTCATACCATTCTTTGGAAGCCATCTCAGATGCTATAATGCTGTCATCTTGTCCTTTGTCTTTTCTCAAAGAATTCTTCCAGAGTGTAGTGGGACAGAGAAGGTAGTACTTGTGGGGTGACAAAAATAAATTAAAAAAAGCTAGCAAGATGTATGGTGTGACCATTGCTAGCTTCTCTTGGCTGTGCAGCATGCAGCTTGCAGATGGAGCTTCATCTGAAAACAAGTTTTCAAAAACAAGTTTTGGGCTTTCACCAGGCTGGAAAGTCTTACCCATCTCTACCTCCAGAAACGGGGAGACGACTGGCAAAAAAGAAATTCCTGAAACCTACAGACCAAATAACAGCAACACTGAGTTACACAGATGCTGGCACATTAAGGAGAATTTTACAAAAGCAAGTCTTGTCCTTTCTGCAAGCTGTTGTAAGCATCTCTGCCTCAAAACTCTCCAAAAATAGGCCAAATCTGCTATAATTCACAGACTAGCTAGCTGAAAAAAAAATTAAAAGACTGCCTTAACTATCTATTGCCTAAATCCTAAACAATCAAGGAGACAAAGCAGAGCACAGCATTCACCTTGAAGCAAGCAACTTTTCTTGTCCTGAAACAGAAAACAGGAGTTATTAAGCTAGGCCATGTCCTCACTCACTAAAATTTGACCTTTATTACTAGCTCATTACTTCCAATTATTGCCAGTTTCTCCTCAAGGCAATGTAAGGCAGTTACCTCATGCATTTGAGCCAGAGGATGAGTCCCTTGGCAGATGAAGGTTGTGTGGCAGCTGGGCAATGGCAGAGGAGGCTGGCTGGCTGTACCTGCATGTGCCTTGACAAAGTAGGTCCCATAGATAAATGAGGAAACAATTTTATTTCTTACAATTCCAAGGAAAAAGATGATTTTCAGCTGAATGGAGAGCAGTGCTGAGGGAGAGTAGCAAATTTGCATCCTACCAAACCAGTAGCAGCCCTGAAGACTGGTTTTTTATTATTATTATTTTTTAACATTCCAGAGACAACAGAGGCAGGCCCTGCCTCTGTCAGTCCTGCAGCCTCCAGTGACAAAAAAAACCCCGAAACACAGATCCATGTTATTAAACTTATTTTCTGCTGTTCTCACAGCCCTGCCTCTGGTCCCTTCACATCAGCCACACTGGGGACCAGCAGGGACACGGACAGCTCCTGTCCTATACCACAGCACTGGATGAACCTTACAGAGCTACCCCCAAATACTACTCTGGGGGAGGACAAAGTTTAAAGGCACAATATCAGAAGGGTATAGCCCCATCTGCTGAATGTTGATCTCCACAGGTCTGTCTGCATCAGCAAGGATCAAGTTGTACCTTTTGGCCTTCTGCAAAATACCTCTCCACTTTGTGCATGACCAGCCCTCGACTGACTCTTTCCTCAGCCTTCCTTTCCTACATAAAATTGTATCACAAATGTAACTGGATGCTTCTGTATTTAAAGAAATGAGAAATTAGGATTACTTAATTTGAAAAATATACTCTGAAGCAGGCTGAATGTCAAGGACTTCACAGTGTACAAGAACGGTATTTGATTTCAAGAGTTGCTTTCATTTTTCAATCAAGTAAGAGACATGTGCATTTCAGTCTCCCACATCCCACTTGAGTCCCAGTGTCTGTGCTGCAGCTCTGCCCTCTCTGTTCACACACAAACCAGTCTGGATCCAAACACATTTCTCAAAAATTATTTCAAAGCAGAAAATATTTCCACAAAAGGACTTTGTTTTCAACAAACTGCCAAGAACTTGTCTCTGCCTGAAGTCTGTTAGTATTAAAGCAGAGTGCATTTCAAATGGATGATACAAATTTGAAACTGTATTTCAAAGCCCCTGTTCAACTCACAGAGACATTGTGGAGAGCTGTTCAGAATAAGCCCATATATAGCCAAGTCCCCAGAGCCAGGCCACAAAAAAGCCAATGCTCCTGCTTGAAAAAGTGAAGCTTTCTCCCCGATTACCTTTTGAGGTCTCAGTTCAAATTCTCTTTAGAAGAGCAGACAACTGAAAAACCTTAGATTGCTAAACCATGTGAACTATCCCTACTGGTGACAGCCATATGCATTTTTCCATCTTTCTGGTTAATTTGAAGAGAAATCAATCTGGACAGTCCTGTGAAGTTTCTTTAAAGTTTAGCAGGGGTATCAGAGGGGAAGCCTTTGAGGCAGCAGAGCCCAGTCTACTGCTGCTGCCTGGCTGGGTCTTGCTCTGAACGAGCCTCAGAGCACACAGTCTGTGACTCACTCTCTCCCGTACTGCAGAACTAATTGCTGGTTTAGTACCCACCCACAAAAGCCTGCAAAGCCCTCACCAAAAATTTCTGCAAAGCACAGAAATCTTCACTCAAACGGACAGAAGCAAAATCCTTACTCTTTCTGCTTCCCTAGGCACAAATACAGACTAGACAGAGAGAGAGAATAAGGGAGTAAAACCAGCCTAATGCTGGTTTAAATGATTCCAGCAACATCAAACAGATCAAAAGAACAGTATGATCTACTAAAAAAAAGGAGAAAACATAAAACAAAACATCCAAACACCCAAACATAAAAAAACCAAAACACCAAAACCAAAAATAAAAAAACCAAAACACCAAAAACCAAAACATAAAAACCCACCCAAAAAACTAAAATCCAGAACTACTTCCCACAGCAATCAGGAAATCATTGTGAACTTCTGTGCACCTAAAATCCACATATATTTTTTGGATTGCTCAAACTGGGAGATGATGATAGCATCATCTACCTTTCCTGTCATTTCAGATTGAAGTGTGAAATAGAAATGGCATTTTTCTTAAAATACTCAAAATATGTCTTGTTTTTAAGTTGCAGACTGCAATCAGAAGAGGGAATATATTCCTTTAAACGTAATTACCTTGCTTACTGTAAACGCTGCATTTGACATACTACATTTGAGCATGCAGAAATACTCAAAACAAATCCATGTATATGTATTTTCAAGTACGTATTTTCATCTCCTGCCTCTGCATTTTCACAAATTTGTTCTACTGTATGTATGAAAACCTTACACTTGCCCCTAAAAGACTTTAAATCAACTCAGTTCAAGTCTTTGAGCCAGACCCCTTTCTTTTCCTGCCAAGAACCTGGAATTTTCTTTTCTGGCTGCAAATAATTATTCTGTTCCTGTAGACAAGGACGTAAATCCATGCTGTTCTCCATTTAGATTTAGCTTTAGAAATTCCATGGGGACCTTAGGGGAAAACTTTCCATTCAGTTTATCTCTGGAGTTTCCTGAATTGACAGTTCAGACATCAATTTGTCTTTAATACTCTTAATTTTTGATCTTTTTTCCTACCCCACTCAGAAAAGCTCAGCAATTCATAGAAAAACCTTACCAGGTATTTTCAATCCAACTACTTTTGTTCTCTGAGTTCTGGTCCTGCTCCTCTCCCATTCTAAGCCATGTGACATGGCAAGGTCACATAGCTCTAACCAAATCTCCAAACTAAAGGACAGCAAGTCTCACTAAAGAGCATTTAGCCTAACTCCCCCACCTCTGCAGGAGAGGAAAAACCTTTAAGTATAGGTGAAAAGGCACTGTTGGAGTAAGATTTGCCACTGGAAGTATCAGAAAATAGATCTGTCTTAGCAGTAGAGCTTGTCTCTCAAGGTACAGAGTCACCAAGCTCCCCTCTGGTTACCTGCTAAGACTTTTTAGAGCATGCAAACTTCAGCAAGGCTTATCACAAAAGGCAGCTGATAGTTCTCACTTTCAACAAGGAAAGTAAGTAATAAATACCCTCTGGAGAGCCCTTTCCGAAGGATCTGAAGGGCCAGGGTCCTCAGGAGTCAACATGACAGGCTTCTAGCCATGGACATGAGTAGCTGTGGGACTTGAGTGAAGAACAGACAAGTTTGGTCACTCCTGCTTTTGCAAATCTATACACTGTGACACACACCTGGTCTGAGTGACAACGGAGACTACTACGTTTGTCACTCCTCATTTGAAAGCTTTACGCTACACACAATTACCCCAAGGCAGTAAAACATGATCTATTTTAATTTAGATTTGATCTGCTCTTTCATGCAGGCCCAAAGCATATTGTAGCTTTTCATCAATTAGAGTCCTAGGATCATTGAATTATTTAGGTTAGAAAGGCCTTTAATATCAAGTCCGACCATATACCTAACACTGCCAATTCCACTACTAAACCATGTCTCCAAGTGCCACATCTACACATCTTTTAAATACTTCACACTAAACTGAGCACAGTCAAGCAGCAAGATCTTAATTAGCAGCTCCATTAATATCTATGCTGTGAGTATGGTCACACACAAGAAAAAAAATTACCACTGTGCATATTTCATCTGTACTTTGTGAACTAAGCATAAAATCTGGTGGCATCTCAATGTCCTTCAACAACTTTGTAAGTCAGGCAAGCCGCACAAAGCTCAACTGTTTACAAAGCTCACAGCTATACAGAGCCATCTATTTCTAGTCAAGCTACAGAAAATAAATTTCATAGATCCTGTAATTATTTCATTTGTCAACATCAACCTATATTCTTTGCCCATCAGAGCTGAGTTATTTTAGCAGCACTTTTTCAAAACACCTGAGCTAGCAGATGCTCTACGCCATACAGAAACAACTGGAGAAATGCAGCCTTCAAATGATGGAAAGCCCAGAAATCCTTGGTTGGTGACAATACTTCTCATAAACCGAGTAATAAAACAAGGTCAGCTGGACACTCCCATAGCTAAAAATATACCCAGGGTCTCAAAGTGGGGTGAGGATGGCTTGGAGCCAATTTCCATGGTGCCATAACTGGGCAGATCTCACTCCCTCAGCTGGCCAGGTACACCTGTACAAACTGTGGCTGCCCTACAAGTGCACACTTAAAACACTCGAGTTCTGTACGCCCTCTTCTCATCCACGGGAGGACAGCATCACAAGTGCAGCACAAGGAGGAGCTCTCAGCAGCCTTTACAATAACCTTGCATTAGGTCTGTAACATCCTTTCTGCTCCCCCAAGAATACAAGCAGGCAATGCAATCTAAATCCCAGGTAGGCTGGAACACAATGAGACAAACCAGCTTGTGATGGCATGATTTTAGAAAGTATGCTTTATTGCAATTGATGAACAGTGTGGGGTTCTGCCTTTACAGAGGGAGTGTCATCTTTTTCACAATGGAGAAAGCAGAGAGTCTGTCCAAAACCAGGATTAGAGCCCAGCTCTCTGCAGTATTATTTTAACAGTTTAATAACAGCACCAAGGCAGCAAACAAAAATCCCCTATTAACTTAAGCAGGAACAAAACTGGATCTTCTTGTAAAGTAGAGTCAGCACTGCAGAAATAAGGCTTATGCAACACAGCCTCTCTCGTTTCTCCTTTTTGAAGAGTTAAATAAGGTATCATTTAGCTATCATATTACACTATTTAAAATAAGCAAGTCCTCAGCTTTGTAGTTATAGACTGTACTGCTCAGCTGAAGTTTGCTTATTCTATAAAGTGTTTGCTAGAAAAGTGTATTTCCTTAACATCCTCAAAATCAAAGGTCAAAAACAAGGAAACAACAGCTTAACTGTAGCTAAATAGGTCTTGGATGGAAACAGAGCTGACAAGAATGAAAAATCTTCACAAGAGTAACAAACTTCAGCTTTTGCATTCTGTTTAATTAAACATGATTTTCATGAGAATCAGTTTACGTAGAGTTTTTAAAAACTGAACCTGATTCTGAATAAAACCTGAATCAAAGTGTTTGATCAGATTTTAAGTTAACGTACTTTTAAGCTGTACAAACATTTGTTTGCATATGAATGAATATTTGTACTGCAGATGTTCCACACCTGTTTGCATTTTGCAGAAGGACAGTTGCTTTTACATGTTTTTATCTCAATCACAGCACAGAGAAAACTCAGATCTAGAACTCCATCTCTCATTTCAGAGCAATTATGACTGAAGTCCACATAATGTGGTTTTCTTCTTCTTCATTCAAAGCAAACACTTTTTTCTTTTTCAATTTTGCTACAGGTCTTCAAAGTAGAATAGCTTGTCATAGACTTTTAAATTCTCCTGTACTGAATTAGAATCAGTGACAGTGAGATTTACTGCATAAAACAGAACTTGACTTTTGTATAAGCATTAAGGGAAACTACAGCTTTTTTTTACTGCATCATCAAGGAAGTGTTTACACTTAAAATCAACCTTATATTACTTTTCACCCTTTGGATGACTAGTCAATTACCTCTTGTCCCCTTTCATCTCTCATTTCTCTCACCAGCAGCTCTTTGAAACTTTTAATACAATATTTTTCTAATATCTCACTTGAAAATCTCAAGTTCAGGTTGCAATCTCAGTACAAGCAACAGCTCTGCCTGAGTACTCCCATACATTTTTTCTTCCTTCCCATGGTCACTCCCTATATTACCAAATGCAATGCATGTTTGAGAATTACCTTAAAGGACTACATAATCAAATATGTAGCTTAAAAAACCCAAACAAACCAAAACCAAACAAAGTTTAGAAATAAATAAACATGATAACAAGAACTGTCCTTTTCCTCATAACAAAAAAATAATAGAAACACCATCAATGCAGCATGTTGACCATAACAGACAGGAATAATAGGTGTGGTGCCAAGAATCACTTGGAACAAGTAATTTTTGCATCTTGGCAGAACACCCTTCAAGAAAGAAGGCCATGCCTACAATCAGCAATTTCCCAGAGATGACTTGCAGTGGTCGTTATCCAGACTACCTCTCCATGGACCCAATCCAAAACTCATTACTGGCAACAGGCTTTTGAAACAGCCCTGTTACGTTTTTTTCCACAATGGAAAAACTCTATATTTAATTGATAGACTGGAATGAATCTTCAACTCTTTGAAGTCTGGGATTAACAAGAAAAAAGGACACAATGTTTGCCTTTGGCTTGGCAAGCAATAGCGCAGGGGGAAGAAACCTCTGTGATCTAGAAATGATGCAATTTATACAGTGCTCAGTATGGTGCAGGTACATCAGAAGATACCTTTACAATTAAAGGTCTGGGGATAGCAAAATGCCAGTTACTCCCTTTTAGCAACACAATTTAGTTAGATTTTACCAACAAATCTTTTAAGGAAAAGCATAAATGGTGTTCAAAAAATGAAACATTTTAATTAAAACAATTTAATCTGAATTTATTTTAGCACCATGCTTGCAATTTTGTTCAGACAACATCAACAGAATAATTTAGTATCAAATAAAACATTCAAAATTATGTAATTTCACTATTTTGTTGTTTTAGGACGACATAACCTATTCAAAATAAACGCTGTTTTTTTTCTTCAGGAAAGTGGCCATCTTTGAAGGAACTAGGACTTTTAGCAGCATTTCAGGCCACAGGACAGTGGTGGATTAAGCAGCTGATCCACATAATAGCTGTTTTGCTTATTTAGTTTTCAGTGGGGTCAAGCCACTGAATTAGTCTGCAGTTTAAACCAATCATGTCAGTACAAAGCCAGAAAAAAGGTACGGCAAAGTTGGGACTATTGGAGTCTTATAAGGAAAGTGAAGATGGAATTTCACTATTAAATGCACAAGTAAGTAGTATTAAACATAGAGAAGTATTTTCAATTGACACAAAATAATGACTCCAAACTCAAAGGATGTCTAAATAAAAATAATATACAAACCCACATCTCAAAAATTCAGGAAGTTATCTCCTTCAGGAGGTTGTCTTTCGCAGACAGCATAGTCTACAATCAGTACTGTCATGCAGTGGAGGAAGTAACTGTGCTCCATCATCCCCAGAAAT
The DNA here is from genome assembly GCA_013399835.1 of Leptocoma aspasia. Classification (NCBI taxonomy): domain Eukaryota; kingdom Metazoa; phylum Chordata; class Aves; order Passeriformes; family Nectariniidae; genus Leptocoma; species Leptocoma aspasia. The sequence continues at coordinate 142,584 of VXAX01006752.1, read as the reverse complement.
CTCTCTCTGCCAAGGGAACCATGTGTATTAGGAAATGCTACCCCCTATCGTCTGACTAGTCTGAACAGCTAACATCTCCTTAAAACAGTCATTTTCAGAGGTTAACTCTGCTTTTCTTAGAAATTACTATACAAATCATAAGCCTTCATTTTACCCATCAACTTAGTTCTTCCCTACAGCACTGTGACCCTGGCTTTCCATCTTACTGCTTCTTCCAATAGGAAAGCAAGCCAGAGCCTGAAAAACAACTATCACTTCAAATAACTGACTTTTTAAAGTTCTGCATAAAAGTCTGAATTCTTTTTTGCCCATTTTGTGTAAGTACTACTTCAAAGCCTTACACATTCTTTTACCTGTTGTCTTTCCACTCCCATCCCTTTCGAAACCATGAAAACTAAACTCTTCTAAAAGCCCTTATTTCAAAGATTTTATATTTAAATGCCTTTCCTAAAAAGCTGAAGCAGCAGGATCTGGAGACATAAGAATCCTATTGCAAAGGAAACTGGACAGTGATCATTGAGCACACAAAAGGTTTGTCCCCTCCCCCATAAACAAGGAAAAAGAGAAAAGAGGGAAACAATATTCTTTCTGACAGGGTCCCTGCTTAAGAAAAGCTGCAAGACTCACTTTAAGAGTACTGAGGACCATGCCAGCAGGATATTAGAATTAAAACGAAAATTATTTTTTCAGCTTATTCTACATTTAAACTGAGAAGTTCTAATTGGCTTACAGCACATAGAATGAAAGTAACACAAGGAGGAAGAGAAAGATTGCCAGGACAAAGCACAAAGTATAATACAGTCTCAGGAGCAAGTGGTAGGAACACCAAGTGGAAAACATAAGGTATAAGACCTTTGCATCCTAATTTAATTTAGAGTTGGAGCTGATGTTGACACCTCTGACTTTCTTTGAAAAGAAACTGAAATTTGAGTTCTTCTACAACCTTTTTGCCTTTCTAACCTCTGTTTCTAGCTCTTCTGGGTAGAAAAGAAGAATTGAGTAGATCTTAGAAAACAAGTACCAATGAATTAAGGGTGATTTTGATTAAATACAATATCGATGTATCAATTTGAGCATGTCCACACTGCAACATTTATGTATCACTACCTATAAACAAAGAGTGTGACATGTCTTTTTTAATCACTGCTTAAGGATGGAAGTACTGCAGTGTATTATTGCTACTATTTCAATTTCCCTCAAGCCAGCAGTACAGCTAAAGAATATCATAAGGCCCTTCTGACCTCGGTCTGAACACAAGACATTGATGATGTGATGTAATGACATAATTTGTTTACTGACACCATAATGTAAAGTATGAAATACAGGCTGTCAGAAATACAATCAACACAATATTCCATCCTTTCCCTCCAGATGATTTCCAAGGCAGGGAGAGTAAACAGCCTTCTCCCAGCTTTCTTAGTTTCCACAGCTGAGAGTGTAGGATGTTTACAATACCTGTCACTCAGAGCTCCCAAGAACAGACCAAATGTCAGCAGACCTAGTACTGACTTCATCACTGACTGCTGGAAACATGCAGATGTCAAGTAATGGGAGGAAAAAAAATCCATACCCATGACCATACGAATCCAAATCAGTGTTAAGTCCTTTGTGAACAAGTTGGAGGGGTCTAAGAAGTAAGTTCAAAGTAAGGCTGAGCTTCAGCATCTTCAGAGGACAGCCAGTGTTATTGCCACCATGGTACAGCAAGGCTTCCTGCCAGTTCACTCCAAAGTACTCTTGCATGTTCTGAAGTTGTGCCTGCAGAAAACAGAGAATTCACCATTTTAATGAGTGCACATAGCAGAAAAATGCTCTTTGCATTCTACAAGTAAGAGCTGTCGTGTAATTTCCAAAGGACTGGAAGCTTTTAACACGATTCATAAGTGATATTTAGAGTGCTGGCTCACAGAATGCCTACACTATCTAGCTTATTTTTAATTAACAGAGGAATGACAGTTCAGGGACACTTTTGAATACCGTGAGAAAAAGAATACTTTTAAAGATATAGCTTGGTAAATTGAAGAGTTTGGTTAAATAACAACATGTGGCTGTTACCAGCAGTCTAGGTACATTTGAGATTGTACTTTTCACTCAGAAACATTTTAAGTATTCAGTTTCCTTGAAGGCATGACCTCTAAGAGGAAAAAAATACCCCAAACAAAATAAAATTTTAAAAAAAGAGAGAATCCAATCAGAAAAAAGAAAAAAACTTTCTTATGTAGAACAAAAGTCAAAATCCTCAGACAAGAAAAAAAATCCACTTAAACAGGTTTTAGTACAATGTAAGGAAAACTTTGGGACAAGATTAATAGTTTCTGCTTTAAAAAACAATGCACGTGCAAAAAAAACCATGTTCAAGTGACCAGGGACCTGAATTGTGTTACAGAAGCACAGCAATGTACTTTTAAAAAAGTTCATCTGCTGCTGAAAAGGTAGAGGAGCTTAAGCTGAGGGCACAATGCATAGAAGGGTTGCCCCAATACTAGTACAGTACTCGTCATATAAACACTATTTATAGCACAGTATATTGGCCAGCTTTCTGAGGAAACAGCTGCTCTATGGGCATGAAGTATGCTTCATTTGGATCAATGTAAACTATATAGTTTTCTCCTCTACCATTATCAACATATCATTCCAGTACTTCTAAAAATCAGGATAGATATCCAAAAGCCAGTGCCTGGAGGGAATTGATTTGGTCAGGAAACACAGCAGCTGAAGGAGGGGAAAGAAGGGGACTATGTCATTGTCCATTGCTTGACCATTCATAAGGAGGCCTAGAGATTTGCAGGAGGCTCAAAAGTTGAAATAGATCTGAAGGCACAGATCATCTTTACCTTCTAGTCTGCTATAAAAGAATACAGACTGCAAGAGCAAAGGTGGCATAAATTGTAAGAATTAAAAGTTTTCTTTCTCGAGCTGTCTGTCCTCAATAAATCATCTCTCTGGTCAGCAGTTAAACAACCTATGCTAGTTCTGCACTAAGAAGATGCATTTTTCCTAACTTTTCACCAATTTTACATGTCAGTGGGGTCCATGGCTTGGATCCCTCTCTAGGGCATACAATAGAAGAGGAAAATCCCTGTCTTCAATCAAGCAGCCACACCAATCAGACTGCAATGTACCCCTGCAAGAAACAGCCTGGCATAGGCTCAATGATGAAACCAACAGTAGAAACAAAAGCATAAAGTGCAGAAATAAAATCATGCAGCTGCTCTCGCAGAGCAAGTAAAGAGAGTAAATCTCAGAATAATCTAGGTGTAAACACCTCAGTAGGTGATCTAGTCCCAGGTCTTCCTGGAGGCTGAGCCAGTTTTGAAATTCCACATGAACTGCTGCAAGAGACCTTCCATTACTCATTCAAGGTTTTGCAGATTAAATATGATTTGCAGAAGGCACTTCAGTTCTTTACAAGAGAAAGTTGAAAAATAATAGTGGTAGTCTCTGATGGAATTTACCACAGTACGCTCAATCCTTAGTTGACAGGTGTCTGATATTTCTTTTGCTAATAGATCCTATTTTGATTCTGCAAGAGCTATGATGATTTTTCTTTATATTTAAAACATCAGTCATAATATCATCCTGATGTGCATCTTTTATTGCCACTGGTTAGAATTGCTATTTAGAATTACTTTTTCAGTACAATTCAAATTTCAGGGCTTAAAATCAGACAGCTGACTTAGAAAATATTAACTTACTTTACACTCTAACATTAGAACAGTTCTTCCAAGTTTAATACATGGAACAAAAAAATGACCCCTTTTCCAATAATCTAGTATGTAGGTCCCCAATACAAAAAACCCCACACAACTATGCAAATTCAGAAACCATTGATTTTTTTTTTCCTAAAAAGTCAGTAGAAGGAAAAAAACACCCAAACTGTCTATAGCAGGAAAAAATTCTGCTTTCAAAATAAGCCTTGAACTACTGGAGCTGTGGGCCTCATATCTAAGAAAATTGTGAGATCCAGTGCTGTAACAGGCAACATACTGCCAGCACACAGAGAAGAAAACTTGTCAAGGCAAACAACACAGTGACAAGGAAATAAACAAAGCATGTGAAGCAAAAAAAATCTGGAGTTTCAGAACAAGAAAAATCAGAATAAAAACTAAGTAACATATTATGGTCTCACAGAATCCCAAACACTTTTGAGACTTATTATATATTCTTCAGCTTTAGCATTTCAATGAATGAGACAAATGACTTAGGACTTCAGAAGTCAGTTTTGCATATATATTTCAGATGTGCTTCTGCACCAGGTAACTTCAAACAATTTAAGGAAATCTTCTGGCAAGAACTTCATCTATACTCAACACAGCAATTCCTATTCTAAAGGGCCTACAGTCAAAATAAATGACAGAGGAACACGACAGCAATTAAATGATGACTTTAAGCACAGGTCTACTGTATTTCTACTGCTTCTCTACTGACTGCCTTCGACTTCCAAATTGTTTCAGGTGGCTCCCTTTTTACTAATATTTATGTAGTCAAAGATGCATCTAAGGTGATGTGCTTGGGGAGGATAAGAACTACATATATTGTACCCCTTGCCAAGAGAGATGCCTACCACTTGCCAGGCACAGTTCCTTGTCTGTGCCTAGGTACCCAGATACAGCAACCTGCCTGCTGAGCTTCCATTGCAAAGCATCTCCTTCTGTAGGTGTCTAAGAAATATAGCTGGTGATTTGCCAGCAAGCCTTGCACAAAACTAGGCTAAAATCCTTCTCCTGAAGGATCTAAGGGAAGGCACTACCTGCACCTATCGCCACACAAGTGATCATGGTCTCAGCAAAGCTATCACAAAAGTAAGGATTAAGTACTG
>VXAX01006752.1:103794-137731 GCA_013399835.1 Leptocoma aspasia | reverse complement strand
AAAAAAAAAAAAAGCCTTCTCCCCCAGATCTCCAAGAGGAAAGGTGAAAGGTGTTAGTGACACAGTCATTCACCTGATCCTAAAACCTGCTCTCCCTGCCTTGGCTTCACTCTCCTACACTTGAGGGATATGACTGTAAAATGTAGTACAGACAGTTACGTAAGAAGCAGTTGGTAAAAGAATGCAGAGCAACAACAAACTAACAACCCAAAACTAAAGCACTGCCCTGCCATCACCTGGAAGAGACTGTGAGTTGCCCAGTAAATGCCACAGTATAAAGAAACTGTAGTCATTAATTTGCTTTCGTTTTACAACTAAGCACAAAAGGGAAGGACTGGAAAAAAAACGTATTCTCTTACGTAGCAAGTTAGTTCTCTTTGTAGCAAGTTAGATGTTTAATTTCTGGTAATGAGAATAAGTTGGGTGCCAACATGCACAAATTACTCACTGCTCACTTTACAGAATACTTGTTATAGCCAGAACCACTCAATTATACCACCCAACAGTGGAGGACCATAAAATAAAGAAAAATTGCCCTGTTTGCAAACAGGGAGAAAATTATATATGCGTGTATATTATATAGTGTGAAGTTTAACTCCCTTACAGGCTTGTAAGATGAGCTGACTTTATGCTACCTTCTGTGTACTCATGGCCCTCTAAAAAAAGCTAATCATTTTTCTCTTCATCAAGAACACCATTAAAATGGGGGCAAGTATCACTGAACATTATAAATATTATGCCATTAGCAAAACTAATGACACACTATTTATATAGGAAGACCTCTTACACTGCCTTTTGCAAAAATTCAAAACTTCTCTCAAAACCTTCCTCAAAATCCATAATGCACACAGGAAAGGCTAACCTGCCCACACAGAGGCTTACTTGACCCACCTGCAGTGATCCACTTGAGGGGCAAAATATTTGTGCTGAATCTCCCTTCTGAATACAGACAGCTTAAAAAGGAGCAGGCTCAGGGAAGACTGCAAGCTATTTAAAACTCTTCCTTCTTTGCCTGGTGGAATCCTGGAGACTGTGTGGTCTTTATATTTAGAGATATTCCCAACTTACCTCCTTAACTGATCGGCCACCCCTCAAGAAGCAGCTAGTATACAGTGCAGCAGCCATGTCAGTTTGAAGTGAGAATTGAGATTTGGACTTGGGAAGGAGCAGTCACAGTGTCGGGCATCCTGAGAGCTTAGCTAGAGTCTGGTGGATCCCTCTTCCTATGTCTCCATCTCTGTGTGGTAACCACGAAAAGTACAAACCTCTCACTACTGCTGTTCTCCTACATGAAGAACAATCTCTCTCAAAATTGCCAAGTTTTCTTTCTCACCTGTCTGTTCCTGGAAGGCCACACAGTTTCAGTGAACACCTTGTGATCCTGGTAACAATGATTTGGTATCAACTTTCTCAAAAAAAAGCCTGGCATGTTTCTGAGATTACTTCAAGTCCTTGACTATGAATTCTTTTTTCCTCTTCCTAAACATTGTGTTCCACTTTAGAAACATATATTTGTATATATGGGTATGTAAAGAGGAGACCCGGAGTCTCTGTCTGATGGGCAAGACCTAAGAATGGAGGTAGATCTCAGGGCTCTCCTTCAGCTCTCCTTTCAGCTTCAAAGAAAGAAAACTATCTCATACATTTTCTTCATGAGCCTTGCAGCTATGTGAAGGGAAGGGACAAAAATAAAATAATAGTGGTTTTTTTTCCATATAACTGCTATAAGACACACAAAAACCAATCTGAAAACAGAGTCAATACATTTTTAAACTAGGTAAAAGAAAGATTAGTTTAAACAATTTTAAACTTTTTGCATCTGAGAGTCAGAAGCAAGACAGTAGGAGAAGAACAGCCACCACACATAAGCCACAAAATAAGGTGGAACAGCTCAAAATACATAAGCAGGCATATTCTAGACAGGGAATTAATTGGCCCACCTTGGAATGAAAAATATTTCAAATACTATATAAATACATAAACTGCCACCAGATGTCAGTACAGCCTAGAGAATTGCTAGTACAACCCTCTACTCTGGGCTGATAAGGATATTTATTTAACATTCCCCCCAGCTGTCCAGGTACACAAATCCAGCCCTTCCGCAAATCCTGAATGGAAAAAAATCACACACAATAGATCTCATTTGCACGTTATCAACATGAACAAAACCCAACAAAGCTGTAAGAATAGGCCTAAATTTCCACCGCCTCAGGACAAGAACCAGCTTGATACTAAATAATCTATTATTAAGGTTCAATGCCCTCCTCTCTCATGCTCATCAGATTCTCTAGCAATGAGTCTTGGCCCCACACATTCACATTCCCTCTGTTCCTAAATAGCTTTAGTCTCCTTAGATTATGCTGCAAAGTGACAGGGAATATTTAGCAATGAGGTTGGCTAAGCTAAATAAAGCTTTTCTGCAAAACAAGCATTACCATGTCTGTCCTTGTGCTACAGCACAGGCTCTCCACACATTCTCCCCATCTCTGATTTTTTTACAAGAGTTGCAAAGGAAAGAGTTTCCAGAGCATCCCTGGTTGAGGTGATTTTCCTTTGAAACTTCTAACAGCAGACTTTATCTAACTTCTTCACACAAATAAATATATAAATCTATGATTTCTTGATGGTAGAAATTAGTTTCAGCAAGACATGTGGCATATAAACATTTTTTCTGCTCCATGTCCAAATTCAGTTACAAACTTCACTACTAAAGCTATTAACTAGAGAGGTTTCACAGGCCACTTAAAGAGCAGGCCTTACTTCAGACCATTAGTGCACAGGTTAAAAAACAATCAAAAAAGGAAAGAAACCACTCTCCCATGACAAACATAATCTATATTATTTAGTCTTAGCAAGGATTTTCAGCTTTGCGAATTTATAGATTGATCTTCTTGTCCTACCACAATCAACAAGTTTTACTTTGAAGCAAATAAATCTATTAAGAGAACACCAGAAACTGTAGGAACCAAGAAGAGAATTGTTAAGTAATTAAGAAACCTAACTTAAAATTTTTGCTTGGCATAGAACTCTCAATGTTAGTGACATCATGATTTCCATTCTGTGAGAAATATTCAGGTAATTAAAGCAACATAAACTGACCTGTGGAAATTTACATCAGGAAAACTTGCTTGCATAAGAGTAATGTGCAAATGTTTATAATTTTAATGCTGGCTTATTGCATGGTCTTAAAAAATCTCTTATTTTCTTACTAAATGCAATCAACTCAGTGCATGTATCTTCTTAAGTCCAATGCAAAAAAACTTTAAAAATTATATAATGAAAAGAAACTTGGTGAGTTAAAAACCATGAACAAAAAATTAACTTTTTAGGCCAATGGTTTGGAAAAGAACTTACTGAAATACCTGTCTTGCCTTGTAGGGCCATTTCAGCACAGCTAGGTTTTAGCTTCAGTTTTAACCCTATCACACTCTTAGATTTCCTTTGTACAGTTTTGTATCTCAGGTTGAACAAAATTGAGAGAGCAATAGAAATACAGATAGAGATTTTTTTCTGAGCATTTATATTTTCTTAATATAGGTAGCTCAATAACTTGGGATTTTAATATGAAAAAGATAAATAAAAAGCAGAGAGGCAGCATCCTGAAAGTCACGTAATTTTGAGGGTAAGATGGAGTATAAACTGTCTGAAAGTTGAGCAGCAGCAAATGCAAAACAAAGAATGTGAATTTCCCCTTCACAGGAAACCCTCAAACCACTTAAAGTAGAGCACCTCTTAATTTCATACCTAAACTAAGCCTTGGAACCTCCCTACAATTCAGGTGAGCTTTGTAGTCTCAGAAGTTTCTCCTGAAGGAGCCTAATCACTGACTCAAGAGGAAAGGTAAGGTTTGTTGCAAACCTGACTAAGTGCTTAATTAAATAGAAAAACTATAAGCATGTTTCACCTTGCTTTTGAGTTTCATTAGGAAACCTTTCACAATTGGTATTTTGTTCCATACAGCTGCACGTCTTAGTCAGGCTAAAACAAGAGGTAATTTATGTGCACTCTCTAAATTGGAATTTTTAATTCCTGAGTCTTGGCTCTAATTGTAACAAGGACCCTTGAGGCTCATAGTTTCTCTCTGTTAACTTCCCTCCCTCAAATTCCCTACCTGTAAACACTTGTTTCTACAACAGCTCTTCTGCAAGTAATTTTCCCCCCACTTTCTGCACATTCAAAATATGCAAAAACCAAACCCAAGTGTCTCAGTTTTACATGTGCCACTTGCTCAGACCAAGTTTGCTATGTCCAGATGATAAGTACTATTCCAGTTACTGTCGATTCAGGAAATCTCAAGAGCATTACCAACATCGAGAGTACATGACTCAACAGCCAGCCTGCACACTATGCCAGAATAATAGAATAGCTGGCTCCTTTCACCCAAGAAACGTAACTCCTTCAAAATCAAAGTTTTAAGAACACAAGGAATTTCAGATTCTGCAGAAGCAAAACTGCAAAGATGCACTTCAAAGTTACTGAAAGTTCACATCAGCAGCAAAACTTGAGTGGAAGGAAGCTTACGGTTAGTTATTATTTTGCACAACTTAATTTCCTAAAATCTTTTTAGTTCACCCTTGAGTATCAAAGGGGTTTTTGGATTCTTCTCTACATTACCTAAATTATGTGCAGCTATCTTCTAGCATTTCCTCTACATCCACCAAGCAGTTAGCTCTGCTGCTGAATGCACTATGGCAAATGGCATTCAAGCTGTGAGGCTTTGAAAGAGGCTGGCATTTCAATACTTATGTGGCAGTACTGGCATGCCCGTGCAGATGGGGAATGGTGGACATATTTTTTTCCTCATGGAAAAAAGTTCTAGTTAAAGATGTTTTTAAAAAGGGGAAATTGCCAGCCTGAGAAGCTGTCATTTCTACATGGACAAGTAGGAATACTTGGCATTATGCTTGAAATACTTGTACATTTAATTTTTCTTGCCAATGCTGGCTTAAGTGTTCTATTATATTCACAAGTAAGAATTAAGCAATGCAGGAAGCATTTTCTATTGCTAGTGTCTTATGGTTACTATAGCTATGTTAAAATATTAATGTTGGTTCATTTGTTTTTAGAGACATCTCCTTTTCAAAGACTTACAAATAAGTTTAATGGCAAAGTATGCCTTATTAGGGAATTTTCATCCTTTAATTATTTCGCCTATCTTAGATGACTCAATTCTTCTTTAAATATCCAGATTTCCATTTCTTCTCTAATCACAGTATTTGCCTTAAGTTTCACTTTCCTATTTCCATCCCAGATAATCTTCAGGTTAACTTAGCAAAGTGTTTCCTGCCAAAGTCCTAAGATATTTGCACTATTCCATCCCTGTGTATTTTGAGTTGCCAATCTTTTCTGTGACAGTCCAGAACCAGGTCCTCTATTTTGCTACCCCACGCCTCCCTTCCTTACCAGAAGATGCTCCATTTGCTTTTAGAGTGGAGATCCTTAAAAGCTCTTCTGCACATTCAATCTGGGTGGTTTACTTTGCAATTAAAAAGACCCTGTCCCCTTTATGAACATGGTTCAGAAAACTGTCTCTACTCTGTCTCCAATGGCATACATGAAATCTTTCTTCATCTCTCCAACCCTTCAAGAAAAAAATATGCCTGCTAACTCTAACACATAATTAATGCTTGCAACTCCACAGACCTAGACAAACACACATGTTTGCAGATTCTTTTATGCATAAAATCTAAATTGAAGTCCTTTCAAGTGATCCTTACATTTCCAGCCCATCCAGCAACTCCTTGTCTTCCAGGTTCCCTTTCTTCTTTCACTCACATGACACTCTCCAGTGAAGGAAAGGCAAAAATTTTGCTGTGACCGGAACAGATTCAGAAAACTACTGCCAGAAAGAATACTCTAAGAAATCTTTACATCCTCTTAGGGCCACCTATCCCATCTCAGTTGAATCAAACAGCAGCTATTGTCATGGTCTAGGCCTATCAAGATCTGCAACCTTCCTTGCCCTTCATAAGCCTTCTCTGCCTCCAAAATCACATGAGCACAGACTTGGCACTCCACATTACAGCTTCTATTACAGCTCATTCACGCTTTCTTCTTCACTGTGTCTTAACAGAAATGCAGTTTCCACCCCCACAGCCTCCCTCAGAGGCCTCCTCTTTGCACTGTCTAAATGTTTCAGTCCCACCAGTGCTGCCTTGCCCCACCCATCCATGGGTTCATGTAGCCACAGTGATCCAGAACTGTGCCAGGGAACTTCACAGAAATCATGGTGCTCAGCACAATCACATGCTGTGGTCAAACTGAACATCTGACTGACAACTTATGAAGCCATTTAACCCATTTTTGGCTAAGGCTGACTAATTCGCAATGTCAAAGAAAAACTTGAGAGAAAAGAATAGGCATTACTTGAAGCAGCAATGCTAAAACTGAAAAAAATAAATTTTTAGCAATAAAAATCACCACTTGACCATGAAGACAGTAAAAAAAGCCTCACCTGAACACACTTTCTTTTCTCCTAAATAGTTTTAAGTAAACTTAAAACTTCTTTTATAGTATTTCAGTAAGGCTCATCACTATGGTATGTGAGCAACCCAAAGATCAAGTTGCTCATCCGTATTAAACAACAGTTGCTGCAGGTTGAAAACAAGCAGGGCTTCAGTTGTACAGAAACTCAGCTGAGGTTTCTGTTTGGCAAAGATGATGTATTTGAAACAAGGCATGGACCCAGATTCCATTTGATATGGTTCTTCCTGATGCACAGATTTCAGGTAAATTCAATAGCTCCTCTCCTTCCCCTCCATGGAACAAAAAACTTTTCCCTCTGTGTGCTAACAGTATTAAGTGTCGCATTTAAATTTCATCAAACTCCACTTTGTTCTCTAACCCCTTCTCTGAATTCTCTGCTGCTGAAGCAGGCACAGCTTCCTCGTTAACATCACAGACATGCTGTGGCAGGGATCCAAGCTCTGTTTTCCTGCAGAGGATATAGCTTCTGTGGAAGTGAACAATCTCCAGCGAAAGCTTAACACATCGTCCCATTTCCTCTGTTGGAAGGGAGTCTCCCAACTCACGCTCTGAACAAACAGAGTCCTGAAGCCAGCCCACAGACAGTGTTTACAGAAACAACAACGTCACCCTTAGGACAGATTCGGATGCAGCAGTATTTTTTTTCCATGAAAAAGTAGTAAATTAAGCATTAGTCAAATGCTGATACATTTTTTTAGCTATTTCATATGAAGGCTTCCTGAAAACCCACATCTATTTTACTGTGGTTAAAGTAAATCTTATGCTGAACAAAGGAACTGCGAGGTTCCAATTTAGCAGCAGTTCTATATTTCCATCCCCACCTGCCCTCTTGCTGCCTAACTTCCAGATGGGTGCATGAGGGGCCTAAGTCATGCCAATATAAAATAAAGGAACACTTTTTTTCTTGGGGGATTTGTTTTAATTTTTTTAAAATGCACTGATTTAGACTACCCAAACTTCGTGAAAATATAAAGGCAGAGTACCTAAACTATTTACAAAGGTTCTGGACCATCTGTAATTCTTCCTACATGGACTTTGACAACCTTATTTAATTAGTATCAACCTTTCACCACTTAGCATGCTGCTAAGTATTAGTCTATTTTTATTTTATTTATTTTAAGGAAGTGGAACAATACAGTGATCATCCAAAATAGTACATCAAATAGTACATGCTGTACCCTGTACTTAAACAAATAAATACAGAAAACTATAATCCAAGGGTAGGATATATAAATATAAACTCTAATTTTCACAGAGTTCACGAGAATTATAACCTTTGGAAAACCCAGTCCATCTGGTAATTGAAGTGGTTTCAATCTCACAGTTACTAACACAGAAATGGAGCAAAAAGCTGCTCTCAGCATGCATTTTGCCAACAAATCAAACTTGTAACATCATATGGTCAGTGTATAATACAAGGCAAACAGGCACAAGAGAAAATGGCACCACATTTTTTTCTTGTTTCTACCTCACTTCCAGTCCTACAACCTGCCTAGTGACTATGAGAGACACAGCTGATATGAAGCAAGAGGCAAAGAAGTGTCAGAGAAAATGTGAAAATCCAGACTCCATTCAAGAAGCAGGAAGGAAGAAACTCAAGGGTCAGCTGCAGAAGATAAGGACAGAGACAAGCTCCAGCACAAGAATTTTTTAAGCAAATGGCTTGGCAACAGAAATAATATCTTAAAAAGTTTCTGCACCCAATGCCTCCCACATTGAAGCTGCAAAATCTCATCCTGTTCCCCTGCTCAGGGCTGTGAATTGTGCTAACATGGAATGGTGTTTCTCACGTCCAGAGCTTCTCTTTGTACAAAATTGAGCAGGCTGCTTCTCAGAAAACCTAATTTGGAAGAAACCTCTTCTAGACCCAAGCAAGCAGTGGACAGAGGTTTCATTTTCTTTCGCAAGTCTTAAACCACCAGGAAATCTAAACTGCTGTATAGGAAAATAATAAGGTAAAATACAATTTCAATAGATAAAGCAACTGCATACAGTTTTGCCTGTGCCCTTTCTGGCTAAAGATAAGGGCAGGCAGCTACTTATTCCAGACAGACTCCATATTGCTTCCTGACCAAGCTAAGTGAAAGCCTGCCAAGTATTAAAGGGAGAAGAAAGGGATGTAAGCAGCTCGGGTACTTCCTTTCTGGAGATATTTTTTACCAGAGCTGCAATTCTATGGGTCTTACTGAGGGAACTGAGTACAAACTGCACTGAGGTTACCACAGGATGGTATCAGAAATTATTCTGTCATCACCATTAGACACTTCAGCAGAGGCCAAAACCCAAATTTTAGAAGCATAGTAATATATACGCCCTCTTCATAACAAAAAATCTGTCCTGATGCTGCTCATGCCAGTGCAAGGAAACTGTTCCCTAGAGCTCAGCAAAGTAACACCTCCCGCCAACACAAGAGCAGTGCCAAGACATGCTAAAACGGGAACCAAAGAGGAAACTGAAAGTTAAGTCAGGTTCAGATTTTAATTTTTTAAACAAAATAGTCCTTCATTCTGAAGTGGTAAATATGAAAGTGAAGGTTCAATGATGTTCAATTTTACATCACGTGTCTTTGAATTCTTTGGAAAGGTAGAAAGTTGACACAAATCTTCTGCATGAGAATTTATTATAACAGTCATTTCTGTGAGAAGATCTGAAAGCACACACCTCATTTTCTAAAATGCAAATATTCCGCTCCTTGTTTAAAGTGTCTGGAGGCTTAAAATAAGAGCAGATATAAACCACAGTTAAAACCTGTAATATATACTAACCTCAAAGCATAACTGCATTCAAAATACATTAGTTACATTTTTGGTCAGCTCAAAGAAATGTCTGTCCCACCAGCCGGTATTTCTCTCCTAAGAGGAGAAAACTGGTTCCAAAAATCCATTCCAACAAATTAAAAAGTATTAGCAACATAAGCCAAAATGCAATCAAATCAAAATGATGATTTAATGCTTATAATGAAAACTACAGGATGTATATCTTCAGATGTTCTTTTCAGTAAAAAACTGATATTCTGCAAGATATTCCATAAGAGAGTTCAAGAAATTCAGTGCGAACTGTTTCTCAATATATAATGGATGTCACAATTCTGATTTTAGTTCATGATGCAATTTTAGCACATCCTGTTTCTACTCATATACTTCACACAGCATAACAGGTTTGCTGCAACCACAGAAACATCTTCAAAAAGTTAAATACTTCTATGGCAAAAGTGCTTTATCTGTACACGTTCTACTAGGAGCTGCTGAATCTCTAGGAAAAAAGATACCTCACCAGTATCCAAAACAGCAGACATTCTACAGATGCAATTAGGAGCATTTTCTTGTTCAATAGCTTTCATGGAGGAGAATGCATATGACACTACCTTTAAGTCAATACACCCAGCAAGTGTAGTCTGCCATCAGTTCAGAAAACTTATCTGCAAGAGAAGCACCGACAGTGATATGGCCAAGTCTAATCACCCATGTCCCACAACGTCAGAGAGCAAGTGCCAGAAGTCTGAAGGACTCAAAGCACCAATACCCTTACTAGAAATATTTAAAATCTGTTTTAGCTCTGAGTAAATGAGTACACTTATATAGTCAAGAGGAGCTGTAGACAATAAGCACTTGTGAACACAAGGCAAACTGTGTGCATCTCAAGGAGAGTACCCAGGCAGGGATATCTAAGCTTCAGCCCTGCTGTGCAAGCACCTTCACAAACATCAAACACTCAGTTGGCAGTGGAGAGAACTGACACATATAACCACAGGAAAGTGTTAGACAGGCTTAGACCTGGGTCCAGCCAACAGTAGTGCAAGGAAGATGATTTTCATACCTTTATTTCATGCTTGTAGCTTTTTGCCTGTGTCTTAAGAGAAGCACTTACACCTTCTTCCCCTCAATGTACATCCACTTGGCAGTATAAGGGCTAAACCAGTCCTACATCAGTGATACTGACAGAAGATTCAAAACATTCAAAAAAAATACTGTTCTCATAAGCAGCAACTGCAAAATGCCTGAGACAAAAATGTGTCAAGTTCCAAATTTTAATTATTCAAACCCTGTACTGAAACACTCGTGTTCTCCTTTTCCTAAAGCTACCACTTTAATTCCATTTTACTAATGTGAAAAACTTGCAGATCTTCCTCATGAGGAGGAGAACGTTTAGATTAGGAAACTTGTATGCTTTTTTCACTATGGGTTTGCATCTCCTTTATAATCAGACTTTCAGCTCAGCACACTGACATGGAAGGAAGCGTAACAGAAAAAAAAAAAAATCTTTTAACAAAGCTGCTATCTGCAGTCAGTTCCTCCTGCGAATGAAACACCCAACTTTCCAGGACAGCACCAGATATATTTGTATAAAATATCTTTGTGATAGAAATGAACAAAAGCACAACAAGGCTTCTTTACAGATTTCCTCATACAAGACATGAAATCCTTCTGTGTAGATAGTTGCTATGGTGCAGACTTAAGGGGAAAAAGAGGGGAGATCAGACTTCTTGTTTACAGGTTTCCAATATGCTCCACTTGATCCATCTTGAAATTGAAACCCTTTAGCTTCCTGTCTAAAGGCTGTCAGATGGTAGAGAACTAACACAGTGTTAGCAACTTTACAAAGCCACCACATGTTCCGCGCAGAACTACAGAAAAACATCCATGTGGATTAGGCAACAGACAGGAGGGACAATATCGTTTCAAGGAGAATAAAAGCATACTAAATCCTGAAAGACTTATTCAAGGGAAAAGAGACTTACTCTGGGAGTGAAATGCCAGATTATCTCTGAACATTGTCAACGCTTCACCACAATGTAACACTGCATGGATCTATTAAAAAATACACCATTTTGACATTCTCCGGCAAAATCCTGTTTCTTCTGAGAACTTCTTACACAGGTTTTATCTCAACAGGTATGCCTGTCTATTTACAGATTCAAGGATTAAACTTGCAGTAAGACATCTAAACCATGCAGTCCTCTACAGTCAAAAAGCCTACAGAGAGATTCAGCTTACTCTACAGCAGACATTTGGGGTCTAATTCAGGTACTTAGACATAGGTAAGCGCTGTCAGTTTAAATGTCCTGGCAGTTTCACCTCAGTTCCAGTTGCCTCTCCTGTAAACCTTGTATCCATAAGCATTATGCAGTTTTTACCAATGCTTTAGAGATCCTAGCTGGCACCGAGTTCAGGCAGGTGACCAGAGGGCTTCTATCCAGGCCCCAATGACTCTACCAAGGACATTCTCACAATCTACAAAGACAGATAGCACAGAAACTTGGTGCAGAAGTATAAAACTTAAATGTTCTTCATCAATCATGAACAGAATACCTCACCTCCTTTATTCTTTTGAAAACTGATAAGAATATAGCTATCACTTGCTGAATACTCTGACTGCTCTTTATTGTGGTTTGGGGGCTACACAAGAGATTTGGCCTTTGCAGTTAGTTCTTTAAGGTCCCATGTTTTAAAGAAGCTGCCAAATGTAATTTCTTCCCTAGATCCCTTAAGCACTTGCCAGAAGATGAGACCAGAACCTTTTTGCCAAAACCTTCTATTTAACCTGTCTGCATGAACTGCCTTAACCAACTTTTTTTTTCAGTATAGTGTAAAAAACCCACTCATACAGAACAGGTTAGTTCTCCCATTCAGTCAATGACCCATCTGGTCCTGTCAGATACTGTGCTTCCACTAAACATCCAGGGTGAGGTAGAAGCAACTACGTGATCCAGGATAATTTCAATGTTTAGGAACTAAATGATGCAGTGTTTCTAAAAAATGTACAAAATTCCCCTGCATGGACAGAGATGCCTTTAAAGACCTCCAGAGGGAGATCCTGTCTAATTTTTAGCATTTAAATTGCTTTGAACATCCATCTTAGGCATCATCAGTGACACCATCCTGTAGCATCCTGCTGAATATTCAGCTCAGTCAGGTCAGGAATTCAAAACTACTCCAAAGTAAATAGAAAAGGAAACAAGGCCTCTGACAACTTTCAAATTCTATGGCAGTTTTCTTGCTCTCTTTAGACAGCCATTTATTTATCCCCTGCCCCCAGTGTTTCTGTTTACCTTAATATATTTCCTCTTTCTTTACCTGTTACTGTTTGCACAAAGTATAAAAATATTATTTTCCATATTGTCACATATGCCTGGAAAATTTAACTAATGCCCCAAACCACTTACTCCCCACTGTTAGCAAACAGCCTAAACTGAAACAGTAGCATCTAATCAGTATTTATGCTACCACAACCACCACTAGAAATCTGAAGAAAAAAATAACACACTGGAGGGTACTGGCCTAAACTTCTTTCCATTATTTTTTGGTTCTTCCATCTTCTGGGATTTGTTTCCACAGGAAGATATTAATCTGCTGGCTGTAAACCCAGAAGCCCTCCTGAGTGTGTTCTGCTGACAGAAATCAGACCTTCACTAAGGCCACACTGAGAAAGAACAACTACTAAGTTTTAAACACTGGAGAAAGCATTGCCCCTTCATATTTACAGCACACTTTCCCATTAATTTAACAAGCATCAGAATGGTTCTGCTAATGTAGCTATAATCCACTTCTCACATCTTAGAGATAAGGGATGCTGTGCAAGAAAGGCATCCACTGCTTCTATAGCTATACTCCTCATACAATCCACCCAATAGTATGAATATTTAAGAGAGTCACATAGTTCCCATGGAGAGAGAGCTCAGATCTTGTCAGATTCTATTCCAAGTCTACTGAAAACAGAAGAGTTTTTGCCAAGTCAATTTTGGCAAGTGTTTCCAGCATTATCCTGGCCTGCCAAACAGCATTTAGATTTTGCTGGACTTATTTACTTGTTCAGTATTCTCAGAGAAGTGGAACTATTTGTTGCTGTAGAGAATTTGGCTTATTTTGAAGACCTGGAACAACATTTAAAAGATGAATCAGAGACTGACAAACTTAGGAATTTGATCTGTTAACCTCAGCTCATAGCAGTAGAGCATGCTCAGTGTTAAAAGTAATCCATAGTGCAGCTACTTCAGGTCTGAGACCAGCCAACTCTCTGAACTCTAAAATGACACTTTTAACGTGCTGTTTTTATAAAGCCAAGTTCTATCCCTTTCAAAAAAACCATCCAACACAAGCTGTAAGATGATGCTGACAATCCTCTTTAGGGGTCAAAACAGCACAACCGTGTTTTATGGAAAAAAAAAATCAGCATTCTTTACTGACTGGATGGAGATGAATCCTCTCCTGAAGGCTTGATTTTCAGAAGACATCAAGCATCCAGCCTCTCTTAGACACAAAGGTACCTCTCTTTAGGACACCTTAAGCTAAAGACTGATCCATCTCATGCTGTTGTCCACACACTCACTCCCCACAGAGCCAGTCAGTGCTCTGCTTCCACCCTGTCAGCGAGGCACGCAGGAATGCGTTTGATCAGATGCATCAGAGGTACATTGGTGACATATTTTGCTTAACAGAGTCATGCTCTACTGCTCAACACAGAAAACTGACTGAAAATATTTAAGTATTTCAAAAATGTTATCTGCAGCACTTGTTTTCAAGCTTTTGGTACTGTTTCTCCCATGCTCGTCCATTCCACATTTTCAGCTTTACTAGCTTGCTTTTTATCTTTTTTTTTTCTTTGCTAAGCCAGACATTCACTTTTCATGCCTTTCTCTACTCCCCTATCTCCTGACACTGCTCACTGCCTTGCAATAGACAGCAACCTTGCCTTCCCTTTTCCAACACAGAATCTATGTACTAGGTCATAGCCACGGTCCACCTATCCTCAAAGAACATACTGCCTTGAAAAAAGTACAAAATACCACTTAGGCTTACACAGTGTCACTTTTCTAAGTCCTCACTGTTATAAATTCAGCCTGGATGATATGTAAACATACCTTACACTTCTGGTTTCTAAATGTGTACATGTATATATTTTGGCTGCATTCAAGGTAAATGGTACCACTCTGCTTCCTAAGAGATACAAGCAACCTACCATATGACCCGTTCCCATCTTCACTGTACCCTTCCAATATTTAATTCACCTGCAAGCTAACAGGAATACCTGAGGATTTCTCTAGAGAAAAAACAAACCAAGAGAAAACAAAGAATCAAAGCCTACTACTCTCCACCCCAGGGAAACATACCACTCAGTGACTGTTCTTCATCCATAGTTTAAAATCTGTTCACCAGATACATCATATCTGGACCTTTTACTGTTTCAATTTTTTTCTATCAGGATGTTTGGGCTGCCAAACCCAACATCATGGAATATATCATAAAGGCTTGTGTTTGTATGAGGCTACCAGTCTGCCTGATTTAACATGAAATGAAATAAAATAAATAGACAATATAACAAGTGAGTTTCATTTCCTAGTAGGACCTACTCAACTTGCCTACTACTTTGGTCCAAGGCCTATTTCAGTATTTCTGTCCAAAACCATATCAAGTTGACAGTCTATAAGCAGTCGTAAACTCTACTCACCCAGTTAAACCCTGGCACAATTTAGTTTCCATCTGTAATCTGGAGTACACTAATTTTAGATTAACAATCCACAGAGTTTTTTATATTACTGCTCTCCAATTCCTTGATACAAGTTATTGGCATCTTCTAAGCTATGTCCTATTTTAACAGCTGTTGTTAAACATCCTCCTGGCTTGCTAAAGTTGAAAGAATGCCATCAACATTTGTATCTGACTACGCCCCAGCTTTTTAATCACAAGCCTGACAAGTCTATAAAGTATTGTCTTTAAGCACTACTATATAATTTTGACTTCTACCTGATCATGAGCACCCACATTAAAATCCTTTTGTGTCCAATAAAAGTTTTTCTTTTTCTGACTGTCCAGCTATCCTACCTCCATCCATGACATTTACTTATTAATTTTATATATTGCTTCATTATCTGCTAATTTATATTCATGGAATAAAAGCTGACAGACATCTATTTAGGGATTTCTTGTGGCAGGAGGAAGGGAAAGAATATTTTAAAGCACCGCTTCCACCTCTATTCTCAGACATTTTATCTTTCCTATCTCCCTTGATTATGGATTTTTCCACAACTAGTAAGATTTTTGTAAGCCATTCAGAAGTGCTACACTTTTTCAGTTCATATTTCATCTTTCCCCTTGTGTTGTTCAAAAGCTTTCTACCTTTTGAATTTCTTCCTTTGAGGAAAAAATACTGAATTCATCTGACTACAAACGGACTTCTATGAGCAAAGATACGTACACCTGAGGTAGTTATCCCAGACTGACTTTGAAGCTAAAGGAGAGAAACAAGCAGGGCAACTGGGGACAAGTCATCCCATTCCTAAATGCGTATCTAAAATAAAACATAAAATTGTCATGTAAAAGGGCCTCTCCTTATTCATTAATGTAAGTCTAGAACAGTGCAGCTCAGATATATTTAACTGCAGCACAGCTGTACTAATTTCAACAATATGAATTACCATATTATCATAGGTATTTCCTACCGATTTTCATGAACAATTAGAATCCCACAGAGTATTCAAAGGTAATGATAACCACACTAACCTACTGTGGGACAGAGAAATTATATTTCCATTGGACTTCCACCAAAAGACACGACGATATTCATTATCAGAATGTTAATAATTCCTATTAGTTTCTTTGTGAAGAAGCTTACGTATTCATAAAATAAGCATTTCTGAGGTACTTCACTGATTTCACAGATAACTGTATTATTGACCTGTCAATGGCTGCCACCTTTGCTAAGAACTGTACACCTGCAAGGTAATAGCCCTGGGCCTCATGTAACAAGCTCTGCAGAATATATACAGCCATTTCAAGTAAGTCTGACCTGTGTCTTTCAAGTATTTCTGAAGATGCTTCTGTACATTCAAGTTTCTCTAAGAAGAGCTGGAGAAGGTTTAGAAGATAGGACATTGTACCAACTCTGCAGAGCCATGCTGCTTTATATGCTTTTCCCTCTGCTCCTAGTTGGGTCTTGCCCTTGCCTTGTAAATCTAGGACCTAAGCCAGTTTCCTTGCTTTCACTGCTTTCCATGCATTACATAGAAGCTCCAATTACTGGCTGGAGTGTCTTAAGGGACATCATTACTCAAACGAAAACCTCTCATAGCAGGTATGATTTCAAGGAGATAGTAAGTAAATGTGTCTCACATAGGCTTTCTGCCATTTCATCACTGTTTAGTTTAAGCTGTCAAAAACTCCTCTGTATGTTTTGAAAACATTTCAGGATGTTGATGAGAAACATTTATAGTTAAGAGAATTAATCGCTGCTATGAATCCCAGAATCACATCAGATATCTAGAAAGGCTTTAAGGTTACATAGCCTTTAACAATCAAAATAGAGGAACTTCAAAGATCATTCTAACCTCCATAAATTAATTTGCTGACACACTAATAAGATCCTTGCTCTAAAGGAACAGCAGCATTTGTACCTAATGCAGGTAGACTAAGTATTCAGCTTCTTTATTTTTTTTAAGCCCCTAATTTCTGAGCAAGAACTTCAGATAAGCACATATTCCATTGGATAATGTCATCAACTATAGGCTGAATGCTAGCAACTAATTGTATTAAGAAATTCTAGAACAAGTCTGGTTCACTCTGCACAGCACACACATCTAGGCAACGGGTAGGAAAAAACCCAAACCATTTGCACAGCTTCCTTTGCCTCTTTCTTCTCCTTCATATCTGATACAGGAGTGTGTGTGTGTGTAAAAACACATATGTACACACAGTAATAAAATGCAAGGCAGAGTATATATACTTGTATATATACCTGTATACAGTATACCTGTATATATACTCAGCCTTGTATAGTGGAACTTCTTAATACAACTAGCTTCAAAAAGCATAGGTATATAAAAATATATATAAAGGAACATTAAGGATACACAAGTTGTTACGCAGAATGGTGAAAATCTTTCTGGAGGAAGTAAAATGTTTTCACTGTTCTGCCCAGAACAAAGCAGCTTCCCCAGAAATAGCAGCACACATTAGAATTGCAACTATCAACTCTGCAAAGTCAACATTGCAATATGAAAATATTAATCCTATTCTCTAAGTATACAGAAGGTGAGGAGGGCAAGAGGAAAAAGAGTACTATAAACATTACTGTAAAAACATCTCTTAACAGCCTATGGCCTTCAGCAGAGTGCACAAACTCTTCCCAAATCTTTTACTATGACAAAGTAGTTAAAAAGGCTGTTGACTGAATAACCTTTTATTTCTGAGACCAAGGGAAAAGGTTTGAAAAGGATTGAAAAAGTTCAGGTCCATAACAGAGAGTAATAGCATTACAGAACAACTGGATGTGGGAGTTATTTCATGTACAGGCTGTGATGAAGACAAAAGCAAGCAGTTTTAAGTTGCATCTAATGAATAAAAGTGAGTCAAGGAAAGGCAAAGAGATGAGTGATATGGTGAAAGCCAAGAGACAAGAGATCTCTGCACAGCATCCTGGAGAACTAAAAGCAAGTCCTCCGTCCTTACACAAGAGGAGTTATAAAAGGAGTGTAATGAAGAAGACAGAATGGCTCAGAGCTTCTCCAGGTCGATGCTCAAAGACCTACTATTGACTGGAATACACCTGGATGCCCAAAGGAGATTGCAAAAAAACTGCTCTGAGCAATATCCCTCTGCCACTGCTAGTCTTGCCTTGCTACAAGGCAGGACTTCTTGAATTAAATTTCTACGCTCTGTACTGTGAAAGGAGGTATGTATTTAATCAAAGTATGTACAAGGAAGTGGGGAAGAAAAAATACTTCAGCAACACAAGACAAAGTTACAGAAAGTATTTCCAATTTATTCACAAGAAAAATCCAAGTGCCAGTAACAGGAAGCCTGAATTGGAGGAAAATGCTGGCTATCCATATTAAATTAAGAGATGTACTGTTAAATAAAAGCAGCTATGTTGACATCCACAGCTAAAAAGAAGCCTCAAGCTATCATCTGGAAAAACACTATGTCACTGTGGCACGTGGCTTCCTTCCCATATCCTTTGTTCATTTATTTGTTTCATAATGACTATTTGAAGCTTTAGGAAAAAACCAAAAGAGCCTGTATATGTCAATAGAAAAAAATGGCGTTCATGCATCTTGGTTTATAAATTACTGCTTAAAGGGAAAAAAGTTATACTCCAAATTCAACTCAATTCACTCCAACTCAAAAGAAGCATCCTTTCTAATTCAGATTTTTTAGTGATACAGGATTAGTTCATCCCCTTTTATTCTGTTTCTAAACAACACAAGCACATTGTTTAATGCCTATTTCACATATAATTAACAAAGAGAACTTCTCAAGAAACAGGGCAATTAAACACTTTTCAAGCAAAGAGTTAAAGCACGTGTCTGAACAATCTATGGTTTTGAGTGCAGCTCAAGTAGGAATAGGAGCTCAGTACTGAAAGCTCTCCATTCACATCATCACCTGTATTTTCTTCAGAACAAGTGCATATGTAGGCAGATGGATTGGGCCATTTCCAACAGTTGCCCTGTCATTTTAAAGATGATTTCCATAAACAGCACGCAGATGTAAATAGCACTGGTTGACTTTCCTCTTTTGCTTCCCTCCTTCCTTGCTGGCAGACACAACTTCTGCATAGTCAAAACCAAGACCCCTCAGACAAGACCTGTTCTTTTCTTTCAAATAGGGCTGAGCTGTGAAGAAGCTTTTTAAGAATACATTGTTAATTCCATAGATGTATGAAGAGGGCTTGACTTGACCTATCCAAATCTGAAAGCCAGGGCCTGAAAACAACACCCTGCCTCCTCAGGGACACGGTGACCTCAACAAGCACCAGGAAAGACAACATCCACCAATATTTAAGGTAAGACAAAGCTAGCAGCCAGCTGCTATTTCAGATCGAAAATAAGGGCCACTGTTCTAACACTCTTGCATTGGGTTTGCATGGCCAGGTTTTGGTAGCAATGGAGACTAAAAGGGTGGCTTCTGTGAGAAGCTGCCAGAGGCTTTCCCCGTGTCTGGCAGAGCCAATGACAGCCAGCTGTGAGACGGACCCACTGCTGGCCAAGACCGAGAGAGTCTGAGAAAGTAGTAGTGCCCCATGATAACGTATTTCAGAAGGAGAAGAAGTTACTGTGCAAAAAATAATTTGGTTCAAAGAAGAGAGGAGTGAATATGTGAGAGGAACATTATGCAAACACCGAGGTCAGTGGAGAAGGAGAGGGAGGAGGTGCTCTAGGCACTGGAACAGAGATTCTCCTGCACTCCGTGAGGACGCAGAGATCCACCTGCAGGCCATAGAGGAGATTCACACCTGAGCAGATGGGAGCCCAAAAGATGCTGTGACCCTGCTGGAAGTCTGTGCTAGAGCAGGCTCCTGCTAGGAACCCACAGACCCATGGAGAGAGGAGCCCATGCTGGAGCAGGTTTCCTGGTAGGACTTGTGACCCTGTGGTGGATCCACACTGGATCAGGCTGTGCCTGAAGGACTGCACCCTGTGAAAGAGTGACCCATGCTGGAGCAGTTCAAGAGGAACTTAAGTCTGTGGGTAAGATTCATATTAGAGAAGTTCCTGGAGAACTGACTCCCATGGGAGAGATCCCATGCTTGAACAGGGGAAAGACTCCTCTTCCTGAGCACCATCAGGAACAATCTGTGATGAACTGATTGTAGCCACCATTCTCCATCTCCCTTTGCCACTGTGGGGGAGGAGGTAGAGCCTGGGAAGGACGGAGGAGTGGGGAAAAGGTGCTTTTAAGCTTTGTTTTACTTTGCACTATTCTGCTCTAATTTTGAATGGTAATAAATTCAATTAATATCCCCAAGTCAACTTTGTTTTGCCCATGACAATATTTGGTGAATGATCTCTTTCTATCCTTATTTCAACTCATGAACCTTTTGTTTTATTTTCTTTCCCTTTCCAGTTGTGGAAGGCAGTGACAAAGTGGCTTTCATGAGTGCCTGGCATCCAGACAGGGTTAACCACCACAAATTCTTCTCAAGTTTAGCCCTAGCAGTTTTTAAGAGGTAGTTGGCAGAAGAGCAGGTTACGTGTCTGAAGCTGCTTTTTACAAAGAAAACTCACGTGCATGTAGTGTGATTAGAGGCTGAAGAAAACAGTCCCAACATATTACTACTTTTTCCAAAAGGAAACATGCTGAACTTTGAGACAGTACGTAATTCAGGAAGAAGAGTAATAGAATGGGCATCGAAAGAATTTCCTGCCAAAGCACAAATATTATCAATATGTAAATCTTCACAGGAGGTACTTAATGCTTTTGATATTAAATACTCTGTCTATGCAAGTCTTTTCCTATTGCTCAATCCTCTTCAAAACTATTGCGAAGCTTTCCAGATGAGGAGATTATGTCAAGAATCCTCTGCCTAGATGGCATTTCTCAACTGCATCCAAGTCTCATAAATTTCATTACAAGTTCACCTAGAAAGTTCTCGTGGTTGTCAATAAAGCCAGTTTTAAGCCCAGAAAGACTCCTTTAAGTGCTTGTTATTTGTTAAACCACGACTCTGTTCATTACTGGTCTACTTTGTCAGCACTAACACCCACCTCTATCATTCACAAATGTAACCTGACTGTTGCCCATAATTCCCATTTTTCTTCCGCCATAAATACCAAAAATTCAGCTACTTCTACAACCCATGTAAGCCATACCCTGAACAACTACCTTGACCCTGAATTAAATTCGCAATTATTTTAAGTCAAATGCTGTATTTGTTGAATTTTCTTTTTCTGAGTTCACTGCAAGCTTTTCAAAGTCACTTAGATCTGCAAGAAAAGGCTTTTGGAAATCTCTGCCCATTTCACCTGCTCCATCTGCAGAGAAAAAAATCAACCTAAAATCACAGCTTCATCAGTGTCTGTCCTAATTTCAAATCCATATACTATTCAACTAAACCATCATCTTTCAAGATATTTACAGCCAAATAAATAACTGGCTAAGAAGATATGTCTTCTATCTTCCTACATTTTAATTAGCAAGCAACTCAAAGCCACTAAAAATGCCCATTCCTCTGCCCTCCTCCTCTCAGTCTTCCCATGTGACCCCTGCCCACATCATCTAAATTCCACTTTGATGCCACTGGTCTTGAATCAGACTGTAAATCCTTTCTGGGAAACCTCATACCTTACTATGAACAAGAAGTGTGCAAGATGATGTACAGTGCTAATCCTAACAGGACCTTGAAGCATTACTGAAATACAATATAATTTGAACCTGACAAGTATATGAGTCTTCACTGAATGCTATTTGCAAAACACAGATTAGTGAAGTTTCTCAAATACAAAATATGGGGGTTTTGACATTGCAGATACTGTTTTACCTATCTACACGACAATAATGTTTTCAAAGAACTCTGACCAGGACATTAATTCCTTTACAAAAAAAGTTACCAAGTCCAGAAAGTCTTAGGCTATCTGTATCTTATGTGAAATGTAAAGGGACAGAGTAATCTTTAGATTATGTCCTCTCATACTTTTATACAAACATATTTGAGAAAAAAGGATACTGACAACAACAAAAAACCAATTAGCAACACAACTCCCTTAACCAAAAGCATAGATATTTAACACCTGTACCAAGCAGATGTGTATCTTCTCTATGTTCTCTCAAGAAGGAATTCACTAGTGCTTTCAGTACCAACTTAAATCAGTTATGTCCTACAACCTTACTGCTCTTTTTCTGGTATGATAGCAATCACCCTTAAGTAGTGTCCCAATCACACAAATTGTTCTCTGTGTCTTATGGTCATTATTTTAGCAACAGGGTCCACCCACAGATATAATTAGTTGGCAGGACTGGAATCTTGAAATTGCCTCAATTGACTTCTAGAAAAGTATGAATTAACTTTTAGCAGTTCCTCTTTTTTTTTGTTTTTGTTTTTGTTGCAAGGGAGGGTGAAGGGGAAGATCACTGAACCTCAAGCAGCTAACATGCTATAATACATCAGAGGTAAACCCAGACACATGAAATCTCCCTGATCTCCCCATCTTTTTTCACGGTTGGGTCTCTTCCAGGAAAAATAACTTTTTAATACTTCCCCCCACCCCCCTCCCCCCAGTTTTGCTTACTGGTGAATTTCTAGTTCCCAGAAATTTCCTTTAGCCCTTTAAGTGATTCACTTTAAGGGATTATTTCCTACAAGGCTTGGGATTTCAAATTCTAAATAAACCATTGGAGAGATGATAAAGATGTGAAATAATCTCATGAAAACTCTCTAGAGGAGTCTAAAATCAAAGCCAAACAACCTGTACAAACAAGCAACTCTGAAAACTTAGAACTGAGTTTGCAGTTAAAAATATAACCTGATTCCATTTTTGATTCTTCCTAACAGAGATTGGATGATATTAAGACACAGACATCACAAGAAAGATTAAGCAGTACGCAGAAAAGTTTGGCCTAATTCGTATGCCTGTGATAAATGAAATAAAAGTTTTAAAGAGACTGCTATGTTTTAGGTGTCAAACATTTCTTGACGTCTGTGGCAGTTGGCAGCTGCAAACATCCGACTGAAAGCCCCATCTGCTGCTTCACAGCTTCCAGTCGAGGATGTTTACAGTCGCTCACTGTCAACAGCAACACACATTCCTTGGCTGTTTATTTTATATTATTAACATGCAGAAGCCTCCAAGCAGGTTAGTTAAGATCACTGCAATTTCTGTTGTGCTGTTGCTGCCCGCAGATGCACACTGGACTGTTTTTATTGTATTTACTAATGAAATAAAGTAAAACTTCCAGAGGAACATTTGCAGACAGCCAGGTGTATTTTCTATTCAAGCATTACACTTCTAGTATTATGTTGCCTGTTTTACACCCAGTTAGAATTAAATAAAGACATACAAAAAGAGTAACTTGTTTCCACTGTTGTACTTGTTTTTGTTCTCCAAGAGACTTGACCATTCCTGTCACATTCATACAAAAACTGCATTACCCTACAACAAAGTTCACTTATCAGCACAGCAACTAAAGATAGTAACCGGCACAAAAATAGAACCAAACCCTTCCTATGGGTATTTCACTGAAGTGTCTGGGATGGCTTCCTTCCCCTCAGAAAAGTGGGTGCAAGGAAATTACATGATATTAGAAGTTAGCTTATGCAATATTTGCTTCTAAATAAAACCATGGAAAAAACCCCACCACCCAGCCCACAGGGGACTGTGGGGAAGAGGGAAGAAGTTGTATAGCAAGCTCTGCAAAGGCTTCAGGATTCAGGCTTCAAGATTTCTACAAATTATCTGAGCTAACCAGTTGCTGCTACACTTCACATAGCGTTGGCAGAATGGCATTTCTCACCAAATGAAAAAGCCAAAAAGATTTGGCATAACAACGTCTCGGTTGTACAGTTCTGCTGTTTGTTTTTTGTTCTATCTCCCATTTCCTTATTAAGTTAATGATGGGGAAAATTAAAGATTAATCACTCAACTATTTTTCTGAAGTCATATGAAACCACAGCAGGCAAGCAGAGCGATTATATCACTCTAATTAGAAGGTGTTTTTCCTTGAAACTTTTTTACCCCCAAATGAAATTACCACACTGTAAACCGAGTAGGTTATGAAAAGACTGTAGCTGGAACACAGAAGCCTGTGGCGTATTGACTCAAACTGATAAGTGTGAAGGATCCCTATAAATCACTTTCAAAACTCAGGGTTATATTTTCTATACTGAGGTTAAGAAAATTAATCTTTCAGGCAGCAGGTGAAAACAAGCAGAATTATGCTAGGGCCTTTCCCTTTATTCAATATAAACTTTGAGCTACTAAAGCTTCCTAGGGAATCACATTTTGTCAATGGGTCAAGTCACTAAGGAAACAAAGCAAACTTTATCAGTGCTGCACAACTCTACATTCCAGGAATTCCCAGCACTTGGCATCTATATACCACACCAGAGCCACAAGATCCACTCACCCTCTCCTTAGGAGAGCAATCATAACAAGCTATGAAACTCTCAGTAAGGTCCCCAACTTTACACAAAGTTGGCAATATGAGGAGGTAATGGCCTTTCCTCTGTGAGATCTACTGAAGAACAGGACAGTATGAAAATATATTTATTTTAACAATACTTTGGGAAAAAAGGAAGAGTTCCTCTCTTGGCAAGTCCCATCTTATTTATCACAAGCCAGCTAAGAAATACACTTGAATCACCTTGTAAAACAGTATGCGTAGATAGTAACAAAAACCAATACAAAAATAACAAAAAAACCCCCAACCAAACAAAAAACAACAAAACAACAACAACAAAAAAACATACCAAAAAACCACACCAAAAAATCCCCAAAAAAACCTCAAATGCAAAATACTGCTTGCAGAATGGAAGTATTTCAGCCTAATTACACCTACATATGACACTAAAATTATCATTTCATTTATAAATATACTGGCCTAATATCCCTTAGAGGGGGAAAATGTAAGAAGGCTATAAAATGGAATTAATTAGATGAAGGACATGATATCAGCAACCATATGCAATTCCACTCCACATATATGGCTACCTTTTCATTTCAAAAATACAAACATATTATATCTGTATGAAAGTCAAAAGAAGGTCAATCTAAAACTGTGAGGTACTTTGTCTCACAGTACAGACTGTTATGCAGGAGAAGGCAATGAGTTGTCTTTACCACTCTGATATTTAATTTGTAAAGTATTCTTACAGAGGTGTTTAGTAAGAAAGTGCCCAAGTCTCAAATAGCAATTAAAAGGGTTTGATATATGCTGATCTTTATAAGGTGAAATATACCTGAACAGGTAAAATACAGGTAAGACAATAGGAACAACATTTGAACATTTCAATGTCTTTATGAATTTATAGCTCATGTCCCAGAAGGAGAAAGGGGCAAACTGGTAGCACTTAAGCCCTGCTCTGTGAATAAAAAAAGCTTTCCACTGTTTTTCTCTCATTTCCCTGAAATTTCTAAGTCAGATGAATAGATTATTAGTGACAAAGAAACAACTACAAAAACAGACACACAAACAAAGCAACTAAACCAAAACTTGCCAAGTGCTCCTAGAATTCAAAAACAGGGCCTCTACCTTTTCTGTTACCTTCCATGTAGATGAGGTGATAGGGTAACTCAGGTAAATTAGTTTTTAATCATATCAGATTAACACTGGAATATCAACAGATGAAAATGCAAATTAAAAGCTACATAGAATTTGCAAAAACTTAACTCATGGCAATTATATCCTAAGTTGCTTTATAGCTTACATTTTCAAATTTGCTTGTCAAAAACTTTAAGATCATCATTAAATATGGGAAAATATTATTCCTCCTCTTCCTGTCACTGACAGCACAGGAAGATTAAGCACACATTACGTATATGAACTCAAGTTCACAGCTGTTATGATACAGTATGAGTATCTCCAACTGTTGCAGATGAATCCAATTCTCCCAACTGCATTTGAGCTCTAAAATGCCTGAAGCAGCAGGCTCCTCCTGCACTAAGAAAGCAGTTGCAGACAAGCAGTTGAAATTACGCACCAAACGAGACACAAAACATCCAAACACTTGGGAATGAGATGTCAAAACTCTTGTAAAATCATGAACAACATGTAGTGCCTAGTTTTCTTGAGCGTCTTCCCAAAATTCCCTCCTCAATGTCTAATCATTAAAGACTTTAATCAGCTTCTAATCCACCCAAGTGAATGAATACTACAGTGCACCTCACTAGCAATATATCTGTCAAAAAAAGCCCAAGAACTTACTTCTTGGATATCAGCCGATCCTACTTCAGTCCCCTTCCTAAGAGATACCCACACCTCCAGGGAGAATTACATTCTTCATCCGCCAAAGACTGCTCCTCAGATTTCCAGGAATCTGTATCACATACATGAACAGAAGTTATTGTAATTCCAGAAGTTCAGCAGTTCAGATTGCATAGTTCTTATTATTAGGACTGTCTGCAAGAAGTCAGATAGCTTTTAACAACCATTATTACAACTGTGTCCTTTTCTGGTACCACCATTTAAAGCTCAGAATGTGTTTAAAGTGACACATTACTCCTGAATGCAGCTGTCTCTCAATTCATGTAGATAAAGGTTAACTGTTAAGGCAGCATAAGTATTCAGAAACAACACTGAAGAATTTATATTTCTCACCAGAGGTAGGCATAATGACTTCTCATTTATTATATTAAGAAATGTACGGATTACACAACCAAAACCAACCACATACTCAATCTCAGATTTAACATCATTTCAGAAAAGCAAAATCCCCAGAGCCTTTAAGATGGAGAAGAAGTGACACAATCATTCTAGAGGAAGAAGGACATAGAGAACTCCTGTGAAGATGGATGAGCAGATACATAAGACGGAATTACAATATTAAGCAAAACCCAAAGAAATAGAGACTGAGAAAAGCACAGGAAAAACAAAATAAGGAGAACAAAAAGAAACCAACCTAAAGTAAAGGGAGAATACACACACGACAGTTCTGAAATCTAAGTTATGAGCACACAACAGAAGCAAAAGAAGTGAAGGACACTGCACTTACTAACTGAAATGTATATACTCGAAACATACTATTTATCAATTTGCACTCCTGACACCTGTACTTGAACCCACTCTGGATGTGCCACATGAAACAAAGATGCCTTTGATAAACATCTCCACCAACTAGCTGCAGCAACAAGTGAAGGCTAACGAGGAGTATGAGCACTATTTATGCTCTGCTAGAGCATCAGTGAACAGTACAGTGTTGTCTACTCTTGTCCATTTCAACGTCATGAGGGAATCGCTGTCAAGCCTGCAAACCTTAAGTACTGGCCAGAAAGGAAGATGCAACAGGTTCAATTGTTCTTTGGTATCAGCTGGCAGAAGTGGGTGACACCCAGGTGGTTCAAAGCATGCCTCTCTCCTCGTTAGCAGAGCCAAGTCCGTGCCAGTTGCTGCTCCATGAGCAGTGAAGCCTCCAGCCTGAAACTGTGCCCAACTGTACATTGTTGTGTCACCTCCCAGTGCAGAACCATTATGTTTGTGGCTTCCCATGTCAGATAAATACAAAGACCACACACTGCATCAGCAAAAGAATAAAGAGCATATATTAGACCAGAAAACAGTCTCCAATGGTAGTAACTTCTCACAGTTTTATGGGAGAAGCATTGTCCAAAGGAGCATAACACAACAGATCCCAAGCTTAGCAAAGAACATTTACTTAGTTTTAACAGTGTGAACAAAATACCCACAGCATTTACAACTTATTCAGCTGCACTGTCTGTTTCAAAGGCAAAATACAGCTGCAGTGATAAGCCTCTGGCACAGGGGACACATTACAGTTATGGCACATACCTGAGATCCCTGCACACAGGAGCAGACATATGTTGGGCTGACCAGAACCATGTTCAAACACAAAATTCTGCCCCAACATCCTCCAAGAACTTCTAGAACACTTTCACCCTGTATTATGAAAACTGTCTCCTAACTCACATTTCTTATTTCACTTATTCAGGACATGTAATTTGTGCTGAAGTCACATCCCTGGGGAATTATTTTATACCTTGCTGTACTCTTGAGAAAAGCAGGGACTTTAACAGCTTTTAAAAGTGACTCACACCTCACATGCTGCAAGTTTACCCTCATATTCCCAATTTCAGGTTAAGTTTGTTAACGCAGGAATAATTTCTGCTTGCCTGTAGGTAGGACACTGCACCCATCTCAAACTCCCTGCAAATACAAAGGAAGGCCATTTTTTACTTCCCATCACTCCTTTCCTCATTTAGAGCTTAAACACAAAACTGGGACATAAAGACTCTGAAAATAATTAGCACAATCATAATGTTTGTCCTTCATCTCCAGCAGATAAAAACAAATACAGTCTCTGACCACAACACTATTGCAACTTAATGTGCTCCACAGTGAACTGCACAAGCCCCAGATATTGCAGAAGAGTCTGCAAGGCTTCAGCTTACACATCCTTACCCATCAGGTTGTGCAATGCATTGATTACTCTTGTCCCAAAGGTACTCGAACATTACCAGAAATTAGTTCTAGATGAAAAGAGAACTACTGGGAACTACGTGAAGCAAAACATCCACTAAAAGTGTGCAGAAAGCAACTTTATTAAGAACACCATGAAAAACATAACAGCAACATTTAAAGAACAAAACTAAAGTCCATGTGCAGCAAATGCACTAAACTTTGCACACATACCGACTGGGGCAACACTCCTACTCAAGTCCCATTCTTAATTTATTTCCAACAGCCTCCCTTTTCTTGAGAGTGACCAGGCTTATGAAATAAGGGAACAGAATGAGGCTGAACATCAGTAGTTAAACACTTGCTTGTTCCTACAGTTTGAAATTAAACATTCTGACTTATCAGATAAAATGCTGACATCATACTGACAGGGCCATGAACCTGAAACTTGTTAATGCTATAACCTGTATCCCATCATCCTGAAAAGGTCTTTCCTCCCAACTTTTCAGAAGCAGAAGTTACAAGAGACTGACAAGCACATGACAAAAAAAGGCCCACCAAGTTAAAAGAGAGGCCCAATTCAGTCCTACAAAGCAAGGAGAAAGCATTAGACTGACCAGTGAAGCAAGAGAAGAGAGTGCTTACCAGCATAAATGCCCTAGCTAAGACACTGGGGAAGCTCCAAAGTGCTCAAAAACCTACTACACAGCCATCAATACTGACATGCTGAAGAATGCACACACTACAAAGTTCTGCAAGAGGAGAAGGCAGAGTGAGCCCTTCTGAAACAGCTAAAATAGAGCTGCATGTGAGAAATGACAGGTGGCAGGAAGGCACAAAGTGAGAAGAAACCCCTACTGATTAACTTCAGGCACTGGGAACTTGGAATTATCCTTCTTCCTCACCTTCACCCCAAAGTTTACAGTGTACAAAACCACCGCAAAGTCTTAAAATTACTCTAAATGCTGCCCCCACACAGCTTTCCACAGATGCAAACAGGTCGTATAACTGCATTTTAGTCCTGATAGCAGAAATAACTGCCCAGAGATTATACAAAAGGAACACAAAAAGAAACAGGACATATGTGAAACCTTTCTCTATTAAAAAAAAAAAAAACAAAAACACACACACAAAAAAAAACCAAAACAAAAACAAAACAAAACAAAACAAAAAAAGCTTTTCTGGTGGTCAATAGTGAGGAAAATCCCTGGTGGATAAATACAGATTTAGTAGTCAGCTAAAAATTAAAGCTATGAGTAGATCTCTTGACAGCTCCAAGAACAGCTCTCAGTTGCTTAGACTCATTGAAAGTTTATAATCAACTTGCTGTAAAAGCTTTAATTTAGAACATGTGTCACTAAGGAAAAACACTGAAGCAAGATCTGACTTTATTTTTCAAATGTCTTAACAACTAATCCCCTTGGGATTATGTCAGGGATGTCACATTAGGATGGCTTGGGCTCACCTTGACCAGCGAATATGTTAAAGTGCAACTGAACCTGTCTATGTATGCTCTGTAACACATGCTTCCAAAATTTCTGGTTTGGAAATGGTTACAGAGGAAAAGCATCTGTGGATTGAACACTGATCAAGAACATATTATCATGTGTTTTATTCAACA
Organism: Leptocoma aspasia; assembly: GCA_013399835.1. Classification (NCBI taxonomy): domain Eukaryota; kingdom Metazoa; phylum Chordata; class Aves; order Passeriformes; family Nectariniidae; genus Leptocoma; species Leptocoma aspasia. The sequence continues at coordinate 107,785 of VXAX01006752.1, read as the reverse complement.
TGAAGTGTCATAGACATAAGCAGTCTTACAGAATAATGTAAACCTTATTTTCTACACACCTGAATATAAAAGAGAAAGGGAAACATTTCTGCACAAAAATTGATTTGCTGTGGTATGCTGTGTTGTAAAAGGTATATTTATACAGTACAAGTTTTTGGTACAAAGGATTACATATGCAAATGGCTGAGTTTAAAAACTGGAGTTGAGAATGAGCTTTTCCTGTTCCTGTTAATTTATGGCCCAGTGCTACATTCCTTTCACGCAATGCCATAATCTTCAGAGAATAACTTCACATTATCCTCCTCAGAGTAATCTAGGAATGCACATAGAACATCAACCACCACCTTCATAAGACTCTCCCTCTTAACCCTCAAGGGTTTAGGTGCCTGATAAAGTTTCAGATATTATTAAAACTTTAAACATCCGTTCTTGGCTGCTACTACCCTCCAAGCACACAGCTTCCTGCCAGTGGGTACTTGTACCAACACTGAAGCCTTCATAACTCTGATGGAACCAACACTGCACGTCCAAACCACCACATGGTTCTCAAATCCCCTGCTCACCCTGTCACTCCTCAACTGCTGAAGTGCAAGAATGTGGAACTTCCCGATCTGTCCCTTATCCCAACAATAAAATAAGGAGTTTGGGAATACATCAGCTGCACCAGAAACCTTTTTGTACAATACAAACACTAGGACAAGAAGAGTTCAGGTTTAAATCCCCCTCTAGGCCTGTCTCAGCCACAACTCAAAACTTGGCTTTCACTCCCCAACCTGAATGCCTGTGCCCATGTGGTGATGCCATGCATGCTTTGACTACTGCTTTCAACAGGAGAGGCTCAGTCGAGGAGCTTCTGCCACCCAGGAGAGCCACCACATTCAAATCACCCCCAAATCAGTAAGATGACCCCTTTAGAAAAGGGGACCCTGCTCAGGCATCTCATTCCAGGGCAGTGTTTGCAACGGCAAATAACAAATGGATTGACACCTTCACCTAGCTAGACCCAAGACTTAAGCCTCTACAAAAGCTAAGCTGCAGAGCAGATCTCTCTCTGCATGTCCTGCTGGTCCCTGAGGCTCTGATCATTGTCCTCTGAGGTGACAAAGGCCTTGCATGGCCTTTGCCTGCAAGTCCCACAGACGAAGCGGGTGCCAACTCTGGGCTACGGGCATCAGGGCAGCTGCAGGTTAGGCATCTGCACACTCCATCCCTTAAGCTATCCTGGATATTTTTCCTCCTCCTTCTGTCATCTGTATAGAAAGTACAGACATGGTCTTGGCACATTTACCTTCACTCAGCTTTCTAAAGACTCAGTGAAATGAATCACGTGTCATACTTGTATCTATTGTACTAAAATAAACAAAACTCAACCACAGGATCACTTTTTAGTATTCAAAGCACTCATGTGCTGGTGGACACAGCCCTGACAAAAATACTTGCTCAGATGACAACCCCTCCCTCTGTGGGCTTTAACAGCTCCTAACCCAACACAGCGTCAGGGCAGTTACGTGGCTGCAAATGCACCTTGAACATCACATCTGTCTTCACAGTTAGGGGAAGGGGATTCTAGCACAAGAGCAGCACTAACAAAATAGCTTAGAAAACTACAACAGCAATGTCAGGTCTCTAACTTTGTAAGTAGATTTATGACTAAGAATAAGAGCTATTAATTAGTTTTCAATGGTAACAGCAAAGAGCTAATGATGTATAAGGAATCACTGACACTGCATTTAACATTTAGTATTTCCCTCATTTCTCACAAGGCAACAGACAGACTTACAAATTCATGATATGACAAAAGAGGTCTCAACACACAAAAACTGTTACCAACTATATTAACTTCATTGGGAAATCTATGCAGAAAGTGAACCCAGTAAAAATTAATCTTTACCCACATCTTTTGACAGTGAGCTCATAAGTAATGCTTCCATGTCCTGTATCTGTATGAGTTTGAGTTACAACAAAGCCATGGACAACAGCCATAAAAAGGTAGCATGCATATTGACACGGGTATATTAGGTTTGACTTTAAGAGCCAAGTTTTTGAGGGAGAGAGGGGAGTTATCTTCTGCATCAGCCTTTTTAAACTCAGCCTTCTCCTTTCAAACAGCTGGCATACAGAAGAGCTTAAAACATAAAAAGTAAAGTGACCTATTGTGTTTTGACTCAAAGTCGATACAGAAGTAACCTTCAAGGTTACCTTGCCCTAAGTACGGCCTCAGGAAGGAAAAAAAACACAGTTTCAGCAAAGGAATTTCTTGCCTGGCTGGAGGCCACACCCGCCACAACAACTGATGGCAGGAAAGCATTTGGATTCACAACTCTACCCGTAGCACCCAGCCGGAGGCGAAGCAAAACTTTCTCATTTTTGGAGAAGAAAAGAAACTCTTGCTCAATAAGTGGCAATTATGCTGCAGAATTTATATGCTGAGCACGGCTGAATGTACGAGCACCAGATCAGTCAACCATAGCTTTAGTGCTTTGAGTATGATTAACAGAATGAACTTTCAAAGGTCAATTAAATGTCAACACATTTTAAAGAGATATTCTTTTTAAGCTGGGGCAATGTGTAACAGTACCTTCCAGAGCTGCTATGCACTTTCACCTTGAAATTTTACCCATCTTATACTTACATGTACAGATATAAAGATGATAACTAATTAACCTTCGATAGAAAATAATGGCTATTTATGCTCCTGGCTTTTCTATCACTAAGCTGTCTTTATAACTTGTGTCTAAGCAAGTACACAGACACTTGCTCCAAAATTTCATTTCAATTGTTGAGGGTGTGAGCAAAGTGAGAAGGAGCAAGAACAGTTTGAAAGTCTAATAACTTATTAAATGAAAGTGAGAAGAGGCTTTTGATATGCAATTGAGCTGCCTCGACGTGAATCTGGGCGAGGATAGGGGGGACGGGACCGTAACTGAATTAATTACTACCGCATTAATCATGACTTTAGGCAGCCCAGTGATTTATCTCTTCACCCCTAAACATCTCTGAAAATTCAAACTTCAGCTAATTAGCTCAAGACATCTTAAACGCCGAAAAGCTGAACGCTTAATACAATCCAAGTTACCCCTCAAACCGGATGCTCAAATCATTAGTTAGTTTAAAAGTTTAAAAAAACCCGCAAACCAACAAAGTCTCCATCTCAGTACAAACTAAAAGAATCAAAATCCCGACCAAGGCCTCTCAACAGTACCATAATCATTCTGACATGAGCAATATTTATTCAAGACCAGAGCTAAAGAATAATTTGAGAGTTGAGAAAAACCAGCAGAGAGCCGCACTCTGTGCAGACGCCAGAAAAAAATGGGTTGGAGAGTTTTCCTTTCACAAGGGCAGCGGTCCCGGCACCTCTCCACAGGTAGGATTGTAACTCCACGCAATTTTAGGAAGAGTTTTTTCGGAGGTTCCCGCTCAGCCCTGACAGTCCCGCCAGGTTTTGGGCCAGGTGCCGCGAGGTAGCGCACGGCGACGGCTCTCCCCAGACAGAGAGAGAACCAGAGCGGACAACTTTCCAAGTTCCGAAAAAGTTTCCAGGCGCGGGGGCTGCCTGACCCCCACCGGCTCCGCGGGGCCCGCCGAGCACGGCCGCCCCGTCCTGACGCACCTGCGGCCCCGGCCGGAGCCCCGGGAGCTGCGGACGGAGCGGCAGCGCGGCCCGGCCCGCAGGTGCCCCAGGACCCCCGCTCGCTCCTTACCTGGGCGGGTCCCGCCCAACTTTCCCACTCCGGGCGAAACTTGCGGCAGGCAGCGGACCCACTCCCGACGGCCACCTCCAGTCCAGTCCAGTTCAGCCCGTCCCGTTCCGCCCCAGCCCCCCGCCAGCCCGGCCACAAGGGCGGGGAAAGGGGGCGGAGGGAAGCGAGCCCGCCCCGCGGCGGGCATTGTACGCCCCCGGAGCGCCCTTCCCAGCGGTTGAGGCGGCGTAAGCTCCTCCTCCCCTCGCCATGTTCTTTGTTTCTCCGGCTTTTCCCGGCCGTTCCCG
>VXAX01006752.1:71454-103683 GCA_013399835.1 Leptocoma aspasia | reverse complement strand
TCCTGTCCTGTCCTGTCCTGCCTCGCCTGCCTGCCCGCAAGCTTGTTCGGAGAGGTGGCAGGGGTGGAAGGGGAAAAGAACTTGTGAAGAAGCTGAGTGGCGTCCCCGGCTGGGGATCCGAAGAGAGGAGTTGGTGGAGACCAAAAGCCTCCCTTGAGTTGTCCTTACCTCGGTTTTGGATTGTAGGGAACACCGAGTCCCTTATATACCCAAGAAGTGAGCAGAAGAAATAGTAATGATAACTCAGAGGTGAAAACCGCCGCCTTGGGTCTCACTGCCTTTCCCAAGGCTGTCATGGAATTACCGGGATTTGAGGTCACCCACTCCGACCGTCCACCTGGTACTGCCGCTGTAACCCTAAAGCACATCAGCCAGCGGCACAACTTACTGAGCACCTCCAGGGGTGGTGACTCCTCTACCTCCCTGGGCAGCTATTCCAGTGCCTGACCACCCTAACAGTAAAAAATCTTTTTCTGTTATCTATATCTGAATCTCCCCTGTCTCACCTTAAGGCCACTTCCTCCACTCTTCTCACTGCGTTATGCCCATTTGGTGACCCACAAGTATGCATCACTCGTTCCTACCCTGTAAGTCACAGTTATGCACCTCAAAGCTGGGTATGTTTATTGTTTATTCTAAAAATACATATTCTTGTTGCTTGGTGCTTGAACTTCTGTCATTATTCCAGTCCTCAAGTTCAGGCAAACCCTTTTTCAGACTATCCTGATCTTTCTCCTGGCTGTTCCTCCCAGCCACACCATCATGGTACAGTCCATAATTTAGTGCATGGGTGGACCTGTTACACTTTAGATAGGTGTGATGCCTGATCCTCCTGGAGCTTCTTTCCATGAGGGAGAGTTTCCTCTGTGGCATCTCTTTTCAGCCAGCTTACTACCCATGCTGCAGCATCTCCCCAACCCCTGTAACAGCATGCACCAAACACTGACTGAGGTCTAGTCATGCAGAATCTCCTGCTTTTCCCTATTCCTTCCTCTGCTCACAGAGGGTTCTGGGTTTCCTTCACAAAATATACCTTTGGTGAAGTTCTGTTGCATTTTATCCCACCTTCCACTTGCACCTATTTAATTGTATTCTCCTTACATATTTGCTCTCAATCCTTAGTGACTAATGACAACACACAAGGAGTCTGCAGTTGTTGGTGCTGATTATGAATGCTGGCCATAAAAGCTCACTTATGGGTACCTAACAGAGGCTAATTCCTGCTTGTATGCCATGCACTGTGTCTTGTGGCCGTCGAAGACTCATCAATATTATGATTAACAAAAATAGATTTGGCTAACTTGGATTTTTCTCCTGTACATGGCATGAAGGTCCTTCTTTCTCAGCCTTTAGTCTTGAGAGATGACTATCAGTGTGCAAGCACCCCTCCTCTGCATCTCAAAACAGAGCCTAGGCTTAGATTTTTTTTTGCTGCATTTCTGTTTCTCACTTAAAATGTGACCTACTGATCTGATTTGGTACTTTCCTGGTGTCTGCAGATTTTAGCACATAGAGTCAGGCGTTATTATTATTTACAAGGCTTGCATTTCCATCACAGCCAGGGATAGAGCCTTGCCAGACCGTTCTGTTAGAAATGTCTCATCAAGGGTAAACTTGCCCCCAGCAACCCACAGCTCAAGTTAAACAAGGTGTAAGGGATGCTGAAGGACCAATGACATCTAGTATTTTTACTGGAATAATTACCTAAGGATTAAACCAAATCTCAGCAGTGGAACAGGGCAAACATTTTGGAAACACGCATATCCATGGTGCACAAATCCCTCCTACAAAATCCCAGCTTCACAAAACGTGGATGAAGTAAGAAAGACCCTGGTCACAGCAGATACATAGTGATTTGCATTGCCTTTATGATCTACCTCTGACTGACCCAGGGTAATTGGCCATGTTCCCCATAAACAGTTTCAAATGTGAGCAAAACTTTTCCTAAGCTACTTTTACAGGGGAAGATGGTTATATAAGTGTCATATCTCACTACTGCCATGGACTAAGGGCAGGCATAGGCACTGCTGCTTGGCTGACGTCTGGTAACCCCATCAGAGGTGAACTCTCACCAGGCTTTAACACCCAGATGGATCAATCAGAAGGCTAGCTTAGCCCAGCCTTGCTGGGCTAGCAGCCCTGAACATTACTGGTTTACACTTAAAGTAGATTGGTAAACATATAAAATTCAGTTATATATTTAAGATGTGCAGGCCCATATTTATTACCTTTTTTCACTCAGGGTATATTATTGTAATATCTGTGAGTGAAAGCTGTTAGACTGCCAAATAAAACATTGAGTTAGAAAAAAAATTGTGTCTACTTTGTTAGGGGCATGTCTCTTACAAACATGGTAAGTCAACGGTGCTCTTGTAGTGATTAACGGAGAAGCCATTCAGAGTTCTTGGGCTGGAGGGGGTTGGGGTTTTTTAATTACCAAGATAACCACTTCATCAAAATTCATTGCCCAAAGACAAACCAACTGTGTTTTACTCACTTTCACTGCTGTAGTGAGATGAAAAAGTGGTGATATATTCTCCCCAGAGGTCATCATAGATACAAATAAGGTTGAGGATCTAATATATACACACAGACTGGTGGACAAAGCCTGGGGTTTATTGTACATCAGAGAAACTGAACAGAAGGGAAGGAGGAGATTAAACAAGGCATTTGGAAAGAAGAGGTACCTACCCTTACATGGCATCTCATTTGCAGTGGAGCTGCTGGATGGGAGGCTGGAAGGAAGAAAAAACACAGACATTTAATTTTATTTTTTAATGAAGGACAAACACACTGCAACATTAAGGGCAAAACCAGTAATATCTTCTTGCCTCTTCTGATCCAAACTCAAAAAATGTGCCTCACATCCCTTTTGAGCCAATATTCATGGTCTCACATATTATTTCCACCAGAAAAAAACCAAGTCAAGAGTAGAGTTGGGAGCAGTAGTGACGAAGTTCTGCATCCTTAAGGAAGAACATACCATTTTCAATATTTGTTCAGTACTCCTAGCATTTTTCCAGTCTGTTTTCTATCAGAAAGACTGATTCCTCATGTTTCCCTCAGTCAACATACTGCACCCTTCTTTGCAGCTCTGATCACTTGTCTCTACCTCTTATCTGGCTTTTCCCAGTCACAAACAAGCAACACGTTCTGCCTGATGTTCTGTTTCTGTGTAGCATGGCCTATATAATCTGAGGTTTTGAGTGACATTAATATTACACCATTTTTCTTACTCTAAAAATGTTTGTACTAAAAAAGTGATGAAGCTAGGCACCCCTCCAAGCAACATATTTTAGCGGTACAAAATGATTTTCTGCATAGTCCAACTTTCAGAACCGCTCTTGGTTTTATAATGTCTAGCACAAGAGGATCTGATGTCGGTTGGCTGATAGATACAACCATAATGAATCTGCCTAATGAATAATACTAAGATTGGGCAGTTCTGCCGCTTCATTTCTGACTGAAACAATAATTCAAAAAATACACTGTTCCAAAATTCATTTTCTTCTTCATTGTAATGATGGTTTTTCATCTGCAGGAGATGTAATGTGTATATATAACATTTGGACCAGAGAGGTTACATCTTTGCCCTCCACTATTGTCTTCAGTGCTGGAACACAGCAATGGGTTTCTTTGAAAGCACAGCAGACAGCTTTTTAAAGAGGCCTCTCTGGTAAAGAGGACAGCAGCAGATGTCCAGTTCAGTACTTCTATCATGCACTTGGTGAGATACAATTAGGGAGAGGTATGTAGTCTTTAAACTTCAAAACACATGGTCAGAGTAACTGGAATATTGTCTCTGAATTTCAAAGTAAAAATAACATAGATTAGAAAATACTTAGAAAATAATATTTTACAATTTATACAAAGGTGATTTTTAGACTTCAGATCTCAGCTATAAAAAAATATTAATCTGGACTGATAGGGTTCAATTTAGTGCCTCACAGAGATGCATGTGATATATATCCCTCCTAGTACCAGTTACTCTCTTCTCTCTCCATAGTTATTAATACAGTTTACCTCCATATAGCATAGTAGAAGAAGTATATGCTAACAAAAAACACCTGAGTTCCCTAAGAAAATTACTAGATATGATGTATTGACCATGACAGCATATGCTTGTCATTTCTTGTGAGCTTCATGGGACAATGCAGTAGTTAATTCCAGAGAAATGCTGTGGTTGAAAAACATAAATAAAATAAAGTAAAATACCATAGCCAGCTTTCAAAAGATGCAGAAGCTCTGTCTGTTTTCATGCCTTGTTACCAAACCATTTGCAACTTACATTTGAAACAACAAAACCATAAAGAATAATGAGCAAATCAAAGTACAGATATGTGCCATAGAGCTTCATTGCATGTGTTTGCTTCACAATAGGTGGTGTCACAGCTCTTCTTTTACCCTAACCTAGTAGCTTTGGAAGAGTGTAGGGATTTTTCCAGTAGCTGTTTTGAATTGCGTTCTGCTATTGTCTGATAGCATCACTAGCTGAAACCTTAGCCATGAAGTCAAAGTGAAGCCAAGCATGAGAAAAATCTTTAGTACTGAAGGCCAACAATAAGGGCAACGTGACTTTGAACGGTTGTTTAAAGAACGAAGGGCCTGGTTTCGCCCTTCTGGTATCAAAGGAATTTTCTCCTTAAGCTGTCTTGCTAAAGACAACAAGACTATTTGGTAGTTACATGATACTAGCAAAAACCAAAAAAAAAATCTAGTAATAAGAGGCAAACAATTACAATTATAAATAGTTCTAATAAATGTTTTTGGAAACAAAAAAGCAGTTCTCCCGGTACAAGATATTACATAATTATTTAAATTTAAAGCAATTTATGTTTGTAATACTGTAAGAGAACAGCAAATGTCCATAGCTCTTTGCATCTTCAACCAGGAATAGACCAAAAAATATGAAATGTATAATTGCCTAACAAATTAAAATTTGGAGTAGAGGTGAATACAGAAAAAGGAGAGGGGAGAACATGAAATACTGTCTTGGAGAAACTATGATTTACTCATTTTTGGACATTTCTGTGTTGGTAAATATGTGTAACATGAACAGACGCACTGTGCATGAGCTTGTAAGGATCAGGGCCCTGTGTACATTGGGGAGATGCCATCAAACAGCATGAACTAACAATTTTGGTTTGCAAGACAAGCTGCTACTATCATGAGTTTTGTAAGGCTCCTCTTCTCTAGCTGAATGCGTGAGACAAGAAAGCAAAGTAATTAGTTCATATTTTTTGCTTTTTTCTGAGATAATTTTTTTCATTGGCTAGAAGTCTTTTTTTTTTCTCAAAAGATACTTTCAAGCTTCAGGTTTTCTGTGCTGTTCACAATAACGTTTGTACAGTAACTGCAGTATAAGGAGCAAACAAGTAATGCCAAATATTTTATCACATTGTTGCTTTGGTAATATTAAATCATGGAACATGTCATTCATGTTAGTATTATTTTCATAGCAAATTACCAGGAAAAGTAAATATCAGAATTTTTCTTAAAGTGTAGCTGGTGGAGTTTAGTTAAAGATTGTATGATGCAGAGACAAAGAATTAAAGAGCATAACTGTGATTCTTACATTAAAATGAGTGCTTGATTTTCTGGCTTTCTTTTAATGTAGCTTTTAAGTTTCTTTAAAAATTGGAGAAGGAAATCACCAAAGCACCATGACATTGGCACACTAGGGCTGAAATGTTTAGGCTCCCCTAAACAGAAATCACACCTGCTTGAAGCAGCATTTGTTTGGTTTTAGCAGTAGCTTATTCTTTGTAGGAGGACCAGCACAAGAACAGGTCTGCTCAGTGGGTTTCAGTGGCTGCCACAGAGGATTCAGGGAGCTTGGCTATCACTGCAGAACCTGCCACACTGTTTTCACATGACAGCTCTTCCATCTGCTCCTCTCAAGGGTGATCCATTGATCAACAGTGCTTCCCTAATCACCTGCCCCTGCCAACTGCCCCAAATCTGCCTCATTCCTTTAATTTATATTCATTTTGTAAAGTTCTTGGAGATCTATTGATGCAAAACAATGCTGGAAAGGCAGGTGCTTTTCCCAAACACTACCTGTGAAACAGATTGGAACAAAGGAAGAATGAACCAGAAATAGGAACAAATTTGCCTGATCAAGTGACGAGCACCAAGAACAAGTGAAACCACAGATAGGAGATCATATGCTCCCATTACACCTGAGGAACAGGTAACGAACCAGTTTTTCAGGTCTTGGTAGTTGCAATAGTAGAGATGCTGAATTTCTATGTGTCCTTCAGCTGTCTGCAGCAGCAAATAGTTTTTGTGGGTGATTGCATGTTTTCAAGCTAATCAGGAAATTTCTGGAGCACACTGTTGCTTTCCTGCAGAGATGCTTTTTAATTTAGTCCTGGTACCTAATGGCTCTTAAACACTAAAGGGCCTAGAGATCTACATAGATCTTCATAGAGATCTGTGAAGAGGCAAGGTTGTGTGTCTGTGCTGAGAGAAAGGATACAACTGGTGTTAGGTGAAAGAGCCCTTCCACATGAGCTGTGTGTCTGTCCAGGCCTGCTCATCCCACCCTCATCTTCACATCCTACCCTTGCCTCCACATCCCACCATGCTTCTGCATTCTGCCCTCATCCCTGCATCCCACCCTTGTCTCTACATCCCACCCTTGTCTCTACATCCTGCCCTCATTCTCAGCCACTCAACTTTTCATTTTGCTGGGCATTTCACCTGGAACAGCTCCAGAATGATGTGCTTGATTCTCATTATTGCCATAATCGTTTCATAGCAAGTTTCAAAGGTGCACTAAACTGACAGCTCTGTTGTGCTGGAATAGCTGGAAAGTTTCTATATTAAGGCATATAGCACTGCCTTAGCTTGCACTCCCATCTCCAAGAAGCCAGTTTTATTAAAACATGCAACTCAAAAACTGAAGTCTAGTAACATTGTAGTACATGTAATTTGAAAAAAATCTGCATTTTTTCCATCAGCTGAATGATTTAATACATGTTTTTATTAGGAAGGTTGCAAATGAGCTGCTGTGGCAGTAACTTAACTATGGCAAGCTCTGACCACCCGATAGTGCTTTTTATAGCAGGTCATTGCCATCTTCAGTGTTTGAGACAAATACTGGATTCATTGGGAGATCTTTCAGCAGAAGGATAATATGTTGAAAAGCAGCTCTGTCAAAGTGACTTTGCTGCTAAACATTTTGTAGTAGTCACAGAGTCTGAAATCTGATTTATTAATTAAATCCTATCAGCACATGCTCTAAAGAAACCAGCATGGCTGAACTATGGCCTTCTTAAGTGAGATTAAAGGACATGACAAAAGTTTGTAATAGTATGCCTCAGGCCACATTTCCTGTACAGAATATAACTTGTTATTTTTCAAAATATGCTGAATATATTTTCTTTATATCTTGATTTATTATGACTCGTGGGAACAATCATAAAACTGAAGCATGCAAAAACTAAGTGAAAAAAATAACGGGATTACACGGGAGAAGCTGGCATATCCTGACTGTATTATTCTCCTTCAAAGATACAGAAAGGTATTTGGCCAGGTTTTCTCCAAAAAGGGACAAAAACTTTGAAAGAATCTTTGCTTAAACGTTTGTTGAGTAATTTTTCAACTAAATTTATCAAGCTAAATGACACATTGAGAGAAATAGAGCATGTCTTAACATGAACAAAGGAATAAAGAAAACCCTATTAATTAATGTAGCTGAGAGTATCATCCTATAACATTTTGATGGGATTGCTGTAAATAGTGCCTGGTCCCACAGCATGAGACAAACATCTTGCAGTCTTCTCTGTGTTGGGTAATTACAGTGCACTGAGCCTGTATGTTCAAATTTGTCCTTGATAGGAAAACAATTCCCTGAGCCCCAGCAGGTTACTCTGTAACCGGACATAGGCAGCTTGGTGCCAGTCTCCCCCAAGCCCCAGGCACACCTCTCCCGGCTTTCACATTTTTTTACTGCTCTTCTGTTTTTGCACCAGTCTGTGCTTCTCCCTGTAGTCTGGGTGGTTAATGTGCAGCGCTGCTTCCCTACTGGCAGACTTCTAGCCTTTGAATTTCATTTGAATTCTTCATGTGCTGGCAGCAAGACACACAGATAGTGGTGGGCTGGTGCTGTCTGAGGGAGGCGAAGTGTTGGCCAAAGCTGCTTTTTCCCTTTGCTGATCTGCACCTCTCTAAACCCCCAGCCTGGCCAGAGACATCCTCCAGTGTGGAGCAGGCTGGAGAGACCTCTGCTCTGCTGTGACTCTGCTGGGAGGGGAGCACCCTCCTGAGTGCCATGTTCTCCCAGGGCTCCCAGGAACCCTGTACCCACCACAACCTCACTGTGCCCACCTTTATCCCAGAATCTCATTGTGCCTTTCCAGTTTCACAGAGATAGTGACAGTCCTTAACCCCTGGCCATAGGCGACAGCAGATTGGAAAGCACTGCACGCAGAACAGCAACATGGAGACAGTTGAGTAAGTCCTGAATTATTCATTTTGGCAGTAACATGTAACAAAATCAGCAGTTTGGTAGTGCAGTAGTTTACTGGGTGTTACTGTGGCACCAGGGTACTGCCTAGCTCGACTTTGACCCCGCCTATGTAGTTACTGTTCTAGGGGGACTTGTGGGCAGCCCTGTGTCACCTTTCCTCTGCTAGAGAGCATTTCCTGGGCTACTCTTACACCTTTTTCTGATCCTTTTCTGCCACACCAGAAAAAAAAAATGCAGGAGCCTTTTTCTGAGTACTCCTTTCTTATGTCAAGGCACTGTCTGGGAGCAGTCAGTCGTCTTTGGTTTCACCACCATTGCTATTCCAAGTCTGTACCTACTTCACACAGCCTGAGTAATGTGGTACTTTGGGCTTATGGCATCACTTGCTAAGCCTCCCGATGGCAGAAAGCCCACCTCCATGTTGCACCACCTCCGTGGTGCCATCGGAGCCATGACCCAGCTGCTGCTCGCTTGTTCCCCCATGGGAAGTACAGGCCTGGTTTTCCTACTCTTTGTTCCCTGTGTGGAACAGGTGTCCTATATCCAGAAAGGCTCATTGCAGTTGTTCACCACAGTTGTGTTTGTTTTGCTTCAGCTGTCCCCATTTCTGATCATGTCTGACTTTGGCTATGAGGGTGTTATCAAAAATTGGTTTGAATGTCACCCCCTTGGGCACTGAATCAGTGGCAGAGGATGCTGCCATGTACAGAGAACAGTCTATTTGCATCATTCCTCAAGCATCCTCATGACAGTCCACCTTCAGAAACCACAGGAATATTGCAGAGCAGTTGAATAGCTCCTGGCATTAAACATGAACATGCTTGGTATGACATTTTGCCAAGGGTGGATTGGGATTTCATACAACAAATCACCGCAGGTACTTACACACTCTGTTGGACATGAATGCTTGGCTAGACAATACGTTTTGCCTTGGAGGAACCGGCACAAAGCACCGATGCGCCAGCACCTGTGGGAGCAGATGGCTTGCCTATTTTCCTCCAGACATTAAGGCTCCAAATCCACAGCACATCTCTTTCTCAGATTCACAGAAAGCTGCAGAGGAACTGTCTCCTGTCAAATTTCTTCTCCTGCCTGGTGGGACCAGCTCCAAACTCAGCTATTCACATTGCATTGTTCATTTCTGAAAACTTATGCTCTAGAGTTTAAAACTAAAGGCTGAAAGTGGTGGGGAAAACCCAAGCAAACCACAGCATGTGTGACTAAAAGTGAGACGATAATCAGTGGTCCTTGAGGCCTAAATCCTTGTCTGTGAATCACCAGGGACTGGAATACAGACCCCATCAGTGGGCAGCAAGGCAACAGGATGTGTATGGGTGGTCCAGCAACACTGTATCTGGGGAGAACTGTAACACCAGAACTTTCCTTGACTTTCTGAAATCTAACACAGTCTGTCACACACTGTAATACAGAAAGTGTGCTGAGTGACCATTTCCAGCTCCAACAGGAATTTTCTCTGACCTTCTGACAACTACCTGCTGTGTCACCTCTCCAGCCTGAAAAAATGAGAGAATAGTTCCCTAAATCAGTAGACAGCTCAGGTTTAAATTTAATAGCTACTTTTAGAAAATACCTCAGGATTCTTGGACAGGCAGCTTTGTGCAAGCACTCTGGCTATCACTGCTGTCTCCTTAGGGATGAGAAAAGGCTGTACTAAATACGATAAGAATAGCAACAGAGGACTGATACTGCTCTTCTGTGCAGGATGGGTGAGATGAATGTCATCTTCCTCTTATTTGCCTTCATAAATCATCTCCCTTTCTCTTTTTTTTTTCCTTTGGAGTGTTGATTTTTACCTTAAATGAAATGGGCAAGATGCCATCAGGGAAGTCCAACTATTAAAACAAGCTGGTAAGAATTTTTCCGCTCTTATTTCCTGACAACCAAAAGGACTTTGGATTTTATGCATAACAAAAGTTTTGGTCCACAATGGCAAGAAAATTACTTATATTCTGTATATTTGTTGATGTGGCATTAGATAATTCTGCTTCCAAGAAGCACTTTCCTGTACATAAACACAGAATCCTAGAGAAGAACATCTAAAGAGAAATATAATTTTACCTTCATAAATAGGTAAGATAAATTTGCCATTTAGCGGATCCTTGCCGAGCCATGCAGGAACACTGCGGGTGTTTGGAATTCACTTCTATTGTCCCCAGGCTGAATTGCTTTGAAAAAGGTCACATGAGGAGGAAAGGAAGTTTTGACTTTCACATGCCTGTTATTGCTAAGGAAACCACTTCCTTGGTATTCACATATTCAGCATGCCTCCAGTTTTGGTGCTCTGACAAATGACATTGTGCTGCTGCATCAAGTAACAAAGAAGGGTGGAGAAGGCTATTAGACAACTTGATGTGTTTGAAACACCAGTACAGCTTTTGTAGGACTGTCAAACTTCAAGTAGGCTTTGTGAGAGTAAGCAGGGTCCTTTGTTAGCTGCAGATGGGATACCTGGAGTTTGGAAACTGAAGAAAAGGTTCTGGCCTACACCTCAGCAAGCTCAGGTGTAGTTTGGAAGTTTTCCTGGGTTGTAGTGATGGCAATATTCCTACACCTCTGTGGATACCCAGAGACAAATTTTCTAATACCAATATATCTGTGTTATTTTCTGTGTAGAATCTATTTCAGCTTTCGAGTACATACTCGCCTTTTCTTTGGCATTTGTATACCAGGAACTGAGTATCCTTGGTATGTGGTGATTTCAAAAGTACTTGTATTTGAACTTTGGGTATGTAGAACTTTTCCCATTTTTCTGACTTCTTACTCAAGAAATCAGAAAGATTGACAAGTTAACCCTGCTCAGGACTGAAAATGTCTACAAATGTGGGAATTTTTGTAAAGAGAACTGAAGAAAAATTTCTTTGAATTTTTTTGTGGAAATCTCAATCTGACACGAGGAAAATGTATCATAATTAGGCTTATTTCTACTCGGAGAAGAGAAGAAGTCTAGTATGCCTCAGGATTCAAGTGGGCTTGACTGTAAATATACAATAGCTACTGACACTACTGGGACCAAGCGTGAGACATGCACAAACCACAGGAACTGAACAGCTAAAGCCCTGCTCAATTTACTGAGAGGCTACTGAGCTTCTGATATGTCAAGATCTATTTGTCTAAATGTTATCTGTAAAGACAACATAACGTAGTGAACTGAGCCTGGGCCTCAGGAAGCCAGAAATCAATATCCTAATCTTGGCCCTACCTCAGATGCGTTTGGTAGCTCCAGAGTAGTTGCTTAATCTCCCTGCATGCTCGCCAGAGATAAAACAGTTCAAATACAATAAACTCCACTGAATTGCTGTGCAGATCAGTTCACAGCTTCTTTGAAGAACTGAATTGTTATATAAATATTACCATTACATGCAGGACTTCTGGAGATTTGTCTCCAGGAAAATACCATGTATCTTTGGATTTGAAAATTAAGGTCTGTTTTCTAGCAGATGCCCTTGCCCCATAGAAGCTTGAAGCCATTGAAGCACAGCCTGGTGGCAGCCCAGAAGGTCCTGTGGCATCTGGCATGATACCATCTTTTTCCCCCTCCTTTTTCAGATGTTTTCTCTCAGAGAGCCTCCTCATTTTCATTCTGACCATGGCTGGAGTAGACCACGTCTCAATAGAAGTTATTTGCTTAATGCAGAAATAACAGAGAGAAGCACCTATGGCCTGTTTATTTAGGCATTAAGGTTAGAAAATAGTTGTGATTTCTCCTGGGTTAAAATACTTGAAAACCTGCTACTCGTTCCCCCCAATATAGTAATTTCTGAGTGATCATCTTACTAGAGGCTTAGCTGAGCTGTACTTGTGTCTGAGGATCTCAGAAAGGTTATCTGAGGTGAAATAAAAGATAAGTAAAGTCACAATAACCTTCTTCAGCTTTTAAGAAATAAAACCAACAAAACAAATAAAGAAATTAACCAACCAATGACACCACAGATTACCTTCTATAATGTAGGAACAAAGAGATTTACTGGCTGTATCTCTCTTCCATGCAGGAAATCAGTTCCACCTACAGAGGACAAGAGCACCCATATCCTGGCAAATTGTGCACTTTTCCAGCCCAAAAGAACAGTGGTTTATGAATTGTTCCTGAAACTATGGGTTTTTTAAATTTTGACATTTCTAAGGCAAAGCAAGTGCTAAAACAATCAGGTCTACATTTACTGGTAGGTATATTTATTTTACAGCCATTACTACTTGCAGAAGGGGGTCGAGCACCTCTAGCAGCCCAGGGTTTTGTCTCCTGTCGTAGTCAGCCCTCATGATGCTGTTAAAATACACAGGCTGTAGCTGGCAGGTGGTAGTTATGCCCAAACCTGGGCAAGGTTTTGTTCCAGAAAAAGCTGGAAATATTTGCTATATTCAGTGGGGAGGCAGCGGGGAAGGCAGTGCATGGGGGCGATGCACTCACAGCAGCCAGGGTTGCTAAGCACACAGCCTGCTATGCCGCTAAGCAGGCAGGGCCCGGCAGAGCCATTAAGTCTGGAAGAGGCTGAGTATTTAATAAGCTGCATGCTACCGTGCATTTACATAGCTTAAGTTGCAGTAAAGCCCTAGCAGGAAAGGGTCAAAAGTGCAGGGCTGGAGGGCTAAAGCCCACGCAGGCCACATCGTAACCCATCCTGTCCTCGGTGGAAAAGAACTTAGGGAGGAACCACAAGAAAACAGCCTCGTTCCAAAGAGAACTTTAAAGGCCAAAAGGCAAGAATTTAAAAAATGTAAATTTAAAAAAGAATTGAAATTATAGCACATGTGACCAGGTCTGGCAAAACTCAATTACACTGAGGTTGCAGGGTATCTACATGCCCCCAATAAACGAAGCGTAAGGAGTGCAGTGGAAAGGAAAATGAGATTCCCGTCCTTTGCGGTTTACACATCTAAAACAAAATGACTCTTTGCTCACCCTGTGTGCTCCTAAGACTCTTTCATGTGAATCATTTGACACTTATTTATTTCCCAGTACGCATATTTAACCATTTCCCTGGGCATCGTCTTTACCCTGAAACTGCCGGAGACCAGAGTCCTGTTTCAGGCAGTGACTCCCTGCAGCAGGCTCTCTGTCCTCTCTCTTCTCTCCCTCATTAGCAAAGGCTGTTTCAATACAGAGCTACTTCGGACAGGAGAGCCCATGTCTGATTTCACTTCCTTTAGCATAATCACAGACTTCAGTGACTGTGCTTTTTGCTTTTCATTTATACTGACGTAACTGAGATTGAAATCTGTCTCACAGCAAATATTTATCAGAGCATATCAAAGGAAAAGCAGACCAGAAGAGAAACAAGCACAACAGTGAGTGCCATTAAACTTTGCCAAGTTAGATTTCAAAGTCAATGAAAACCACCCCAGAGACAAAGTAGAGCACTGAAAAAAACAAATTTCCAAACACTGGTGTCCTACAGAACAGGTTTTGATTACTTGCAACTTGCAAAGATTATGAAGCAAAACCTACACAGAAGAAAAAACAATATGTGAACAAAGTCAATGGTCACCACCCTGGTGCTTTTTTTAACATCTTTGCTTTGATATGTAGACCCATCACAGCTATCTGTGCATGTCAGGGACCCTTTCTACAGAGTATTAAGAAAGCAACAGGACAAAATCCACAACTGGCTTTCTAAATGATATAAAATAACAGGATGCCCCACTTTAATTAGATAATTAAAACTGTTTCTGCTTTGCTAGATGCCAAGGACACCCAGTTTCTTGGCAACAAACCTCTGATTTTCTTTCTTTGATATCCAGGTCACAGCCATTTGGATTAGAGGCTCATTTCCAGCAGCAGTGCACAGCAGGGGCACACAGCTTCCTGTCCTGCTGTTGGTATCCCCACTAAGTTCATCATCTTGCAACTTCATTTATAAAAGTTGTTCAATGTTAAAGCCCTTATAAAGGGTGGTTTCTCAATATTCACAAAGGTCAGGCGACATGTGAGCATGTCAAAAAATACGGGAGACCTGTGCAACACCAGCAACCTCTTACATCATCTGCAACAAAGTCTCACCCTGTTCTAGCTAAAGAATATGACTGAAAGGGGTAAGGCAAGAGAGAAAGGAAAGCTCTCCCATCCCCAGATCTCAAGCTTCTTTGAAAATAAGGTCTGCCACATCCCTGACCATTTGCTGCCATTCCCCTTATGAAGGAGAGGAACACTGTCCTATAAGAGGTCTACCTGCTATCCAGATCAGGTGAGGACATCACATACCTTTACTGAGTGTTGGTCAGCTACCTGGAAGAAAAGCATATAGCCCTGAATGCCTGGACCAGTGCTTTGCCTGAGCTGACATAATTTGAACTGTGGAGCAAACTACAGCCTGAAGATTATTAAATGCCATCAATCCATATGTAAGGCACAGGTAGTCATTCCCAGCCCCACATGAGTTGGAAAGGTATAACTGGTGGCTGAAGATTTTTAGCTTTTTCATATATTCATAGCTTTGTAGATTCTTAATTTACAGTTGTATGGTTTCTAGTACTTTTCTCGTAATTTCTTACATTTTAGAATAGTAAGCTAGCTCTTTTTAACACATTCTTTAAATTCTGTTTAGTCTTATTCTTAGGAAAAGAATTTCTGACAAGAATATCTGGTTCTCCACCAGAACTTAAGAGACATAACAAATACAGCAAGGAAGTCCCTGGACCAACTCCAAGGGGCTGACCCAAGGGTGGGTTACTGGGGCAACTGATCTCCTATTGGATGTACCTGCTAGATATATTAATTAATTAACCTTATAAAAATTGTAGCAATCCTTTATCACACGTGCAGGTAGCCATTTCTGTGTACCTGAAAGCTTTCATTAAAGATCTGCTTTTTATCAAGTTTTTATCAAGACAAGTTTTTGTCTTTTGATTTTAGGCAACATAACAGCCCATGCATATTTTGAAAATCAGAGTTCTTATAGGAAAGGAATTAGAGCATGGTACCGAGGGGTGGGTTAAACAGAAGAAATCATACAGAGGAGATGGTAGCCACAGTGCCCAAAAGACTGTTGGAAGGTGCCCAGCGACTCTAGTTATGAGTCACAGAAGAACCTATAGAGGATAATGACTTTGTCAAGTGCCAGCAATTTATTACATTGTATTCCTGAGAACAGCTGAGGTGAATTAGTAGCCATTCACTATTCCTTCTGACATCCCTGAAATCCTGTGTGTAGTGCTGCTGAGGTTGCTGGTGCCTTTTGGGTCGACGTGAACTTGTTCAAAGCTAACCCAAAGCCAACTGGTGGGGTCAGCATAGCACCAAATCCTCACCAATCAACCACCCAGCAGGTGTATCAGCTTATGCTTGCTGCTACACTAACCATCACTTGGGTTTTGGTCAGCTTGGAGCGTGACCAGAACAAAAAATGTTAACACACAAACAGCTTTACAAAGAAGGTACACCAGGTGTTATGGCAGTACCGGGTAAACACGCCTCCCTCCAGCTACTTCAAGCAAAGGAAAGGTTTAAGGAGTGGGCCTTCCATGCACTCTTTCATCTGACAAAGCCAGTACATATGACAAGACATTTGTATTCTTGTGTACAGCCTACATCCATGCCTATATGCATTACCATTTAGCTCTACAAAATATACTTCAAGTTGGATTATTTTTCATAAAAAAAAAAAAACCCCATTGAGCAATTTCACAAAAATAATGCTGCAAAGTGAATTTTGGCTGAACTCATGGAGGTTATTCTTTTATTGCCTGTCCTCAATTTTATTTTCCACTAGGGACAGGTGAGACAAACAAAGCAGATTATTGATGACAAATACTTTGGATGTATTTTGGAAATGAATTAACCTTTTTTTTTACCTCCAGAGAACAGCCTGGCCCTGTAGGATTGGCATCTCATACATGGAAGGGGAAACAAATTAATGTTTACTCAGTAGAAGGCTACTTTTTTCTACCAATGAGCACATCAGAATTACTGCTACTGTTTTATGAAGTTCTGATGATCAGGTAGCAGCCATTTTCAACATGATCTTCTGTTGAAAAAAAAGTGCATAAGTACTCCATGGTCATGTTTTGCATCCACCATCTTCTCTTGAACCATCACTCTCCACATCCAATCATCTGCAACATCCAAGAAACCATTGATCAAAGCATAGAGCAAGTTAAGACAGTCTTGGCAAACTTACGACTGTGCCAACTCAGTAACACAGCTTATTGTAGCTGGGACACAGGTATGAGCAGCTTCAAACCATGAATTACGATTTTTGTTATGTTTATTTGGGCTTTCTTGGGAAGGGAACATCCCATGTTGTTGATGATGGCATGTAGGAGAAAATCTAGTCACCAGCTGAAATGCTTAAAATTATTACAGTTCTAAACACAAAAAAATTATATAGTTGAGAGTCAGAAAATAAAAAAGGAATTTTTCTCTTTTAAAAATACAAAATCTTAATGAAGAAAATATATTGAAGTAACATAAAATATCCATTTTTTTTAAAAAGAAAATCTCTGCAGACAATGTTTCAGACTTCACACAAGAAGCTTGTTAACAGGCAGTTTTATTTTTTTAATACAACTTGCTTTGATCACTTACTGTCAGATTATTTTGACTCAAAAGGTGCCCATCACCTTTGCATTTGATAAGAAAAGATTGCTGTTATTTTTACTGAAAGCCTGATCTTCTCTATTACTACCCCAGATACTAAGTCCAAAGCATCTTTCCTGTTAACTGTCCACATACAGCTTGAAACACTGTAGCCTACTTGGTTGTGATTTCCAGTCTGATGTCAACGAATGGAATTAGAGCGCCTTAGCATCACCTTTCCCTTCTCTGGAGAAAGTTACTTTCTTTACTTCATTATATCTTGTGACAAGTTACCTCAAGCCTGTGAGAACAATTTTAATCTCAACTCTTCACTGCTCTTTGGTGGCATTTCATTCACCATTAGCAAGCTGGTACCATGAGATGGCTGCTCAAAAGAGTCTGGATTTTCAAAATTCAGCTTTTAATGAATAGGTATTTTTCTCTCAAATCATCCTGGCAGCAGTCTCTGAGAATGGATGTAGAAAGGAGTTCCTCTAATACTGAAACTAAGGCTGCCTTTAATGTAAGATTAAGGCGTGCTAACCAAAGAACCTACAAGCCATTCTCTTTCTTATCTAAAAAAGGAGGATCTGACTTCACAAAGGTATTAAAAGACTACACATGTATACATGTCCACTAAAGAACTATGTCCAGATTTTGTTTTGACTGTAAATGTGTTAATGCCTGTGAACCAAAAGATCTTTCAGAAAGACAAAATCAACTGTCATTGTCCTCCAGCAAAAGCTGGAGATCTTCATTCTTCTCTGTCAGTCAACTTTCTTCATTCGTAGAATCCCTCCCTTTCAGATGCAAGTGCTTCATCAACAGACTTTATATGCTTCTCCCCAGCATGAATGCCATAATGCAGGTTGTCATCCTTTACAGTAGCCCAGGACATTTGCTTGGTGGAGAACCTTGCTGCCCACTCTCCGGCCTTGTTGACAACAATGACACCCCCCAAGCCCCCAACTCGTGTCTTCATGTAGTCTAATGCAGTGTCCGCTGCTACCTCTGGTGACATTCCTGAAAAGAAAAACAAAATCACTTCATAGTACCTGTCCTGGCAGTTTTAAATTCTCTTAAAATTTCACCCCTCCCCATGGAATCAGTCAAATCTAACTTCTCTTTCAATTCAATTGGCAAGAAATTTCCAGTCTAACAAAGGAAGCAGTTTTGGAGAGGCTCTGGACAGTTGTGAAGAGTTGCTATGGTGTGGTACTGCTCCAAGTACTTATTTACATAGCTTCAGATTTTGATTCAGTTTCAGTGTTTAATACCAACTAACTCACAAACTTTATGTTCAAGACACACAATTTCTTATGCCATCATTTGACTGGAAAAAAATGCAAGTCTGCAAGGTTTTCATCAAAGGTTTGTGACAAGCTAGACCTAAAGCATTTACAATTTGAAAAAACACACATCAAATCAAAAATTTCAATCATCATCTCTGTTCTAGTTCCATTGGCTGCAACAGAGCTCAAAGCACGTACTACACATTGTCATAATTTATCAAAAGCAGACATCAGCATGACTCTTCCTGAAACTTCTGAAACCATCAGGCAAAATGAGCTCTCAATGTACTAGACATCAGACAAAGGACCAGCAACGCAACTTTAGCTTTTTTTTTTAATACTACTTGATTTGTATTAACAGGAGTATTTTCTAATTAAATCAAAATTAATAGGTACATCATACACACAGCCCTGTAATAGCTGCAAAATATTTGTTCACTACAAGTTTAAATATACATTCAGGAATGCAGTTGGCTTGGACTGATTACCCTAAGATATAAACCCTCAGTAATGTTACTGAGCTTAAGTTATAGAACAAAACCTGACCTTCATGCCTTCCCTGCAAATTTGAGTTAAAACCAAATAAAACCAGCAGAGTCAGAATTATCCACAGCACTGGTGACTGACAGGATAAAGCTCCTTCCTCTGACGCACGGGTGACACTGTGACTATTCAAGTCAGTGGCACTGTCTTCAAAGGGTCAGTATTTCACTGTTTGATTTTTCACCAAGACAACAGCTGCCACCATAAGACTGAAATTCCAACAGCTGTTAAGACTGGCAAAGCAATGCACTCCTGAAATACAGAAGTAAATTTTGCAGCATTTGTCCAAAAGAGGATATTTAGTATGCAAATTACCGAATAGCTGAACAGAATTATGAGGGCTCTACAGTTGTTCTTACATATGCAACTTCAGCTCACTCTTCAAGGACTCAAAAAGCTATAACAACTTAAGGGTTTGTTTTCAGTGCCTTCATGGAAACATGCTGGGAGGAGGGGCTGGGGGGAATCTAATTGCTGACGTGTTTGCCTGGCAGCTGAGTTAAACTTCTGGGCAGAATGAATGAAAGTAAAGCAAGCATGGGCAGGGTGAACAAGTGCAAACCAATTAGACATGAATACATGTGGGTTCGTTTTCTTTTTTCTCATTTTCCAATAAACCTTTAAATTTGAGACTCATTTGCCTTTCAAATGGATTAATCACAAGCCAGATAACTGCTATCAATGCATAAGTCTTACAATGCAGTTACCTTCAAGCCAGAGAAGAAACTGGTTTGCACAATTTAGACAAGAGCTTAGAAGTCTGTTTACAAATTGAATACTTAGAGACATAATTTAGAGAGTAAAGGGAGAACATAACACATTAAGAGGTTTGGGAAATAATCTGTAGGTTGTATTTTATGCTGAAACTGTCACATCAGCTATGAGATTTAGAGAAATGCACCCATTATATGCAAACAGCCCTATAAAGCACAACAAAAATATTCACAGCTGTTACTTGTCTCTCTGCTTACTGCTCCTCCAATGAAAATGTAAATTGAATGTTTTCCAACTATTTCCACTTTGGTCGATCTCAAAGCAAGTTACATTGTACTGCCCCAAAGCTACAGCTTTCTAAAAATAATGGTGATATCTATATTAATGATTCTTGAACTGCCTGCAACACAAGTATGTTGTCTGGCTATGTTTACGGGCTGTAACATAATCAAGGGTTTAGATGACAGACTAAGGCACGAAGGTAAAGCTACAAAGGGTCATCCCACAGTCAGATTGTATTACAGTCACATAAGACATACTGTGTCAGCTGTTTACCACATACCCACCCAGTCAGTTTAGTACATTTTCCAAAACAAAATGTAAATTGAAATCATAGTTAAAAAGTCTTAAAATAATTTCTGTTGCTGTAATCAGAGTTGTTACAATAAAGACCTTTACAGTTTATTAGAAAGGCAATATACCATACTTTCTATTTCAGCTCCAGTTATCTGTTTCTAGCACTCCCTTACTGCTCCCTTACATATATCTTACTTTAACTTGTTTTCTTTTTCTCGTTCACAGAATTTTAGTTTATAATTAGGAAAAAATTATTAAAGAGAACGTCCCTTAAGCAAAGTAAAGAGTAATGTCTTTCAATGTACACTGATCTAAAGCATGATTCAGTATCAGGCAGCAGAGATATTTCTGTTTATCTCGGCCATTTTAGCTTTATTAAAAATTTAATACTTTGTTTTGTTTCTAAAGTTTTTGTTTTGACCCATCCACATACCACTGAGAGCAACTCTTTTGACAGCTGTTCTAGGATGACAGTATATACACTGAAACCTATGATTAGGCAATATTTCCTATCCTCACTACTTCAGATTACAGCAAGTTTGGAAAATACCTTGCTCCATGTGATAGAGAATCAGTCGGGCTAAGACCACTTTCATAATGCTCTCCCCATGTCCTGTGGTTGAAGTGGCACCAGAATGGTTGTCAGCATAACCTCCACTTCCTTTTCAAAGGGGAAAAAAAAAAGAAGGCAATATTTGGTAATACGATTTAAAAGCCCTGCATTGTTTAAAATAGGTATCAAACATTTCTTCCTTTAGGTCCATTCGCTTCATGCATTTCTGAGAGCAAAGTGTCAGAAAAGCTTCCTTCTCATTTCTGCCACAATTTGAAAAGTAAAATATAAGAAAGAAATGAACAACAGTTGGAGCAAGTCAGTTGCCAAGTTGAGAGAGAAGACTAGTTATCTGTTTGTGTACAAGAGGCAGAAGCAGGCCAACACTCCACAGGAATGGGCAAAAATATTTTCTAGAACAGCAAGGGAGGATATATTGAAGATCAGCAAGATAGGGTCAGGATGCAGAATGCCAGGTCAGATCAATTGAGAAGATATGAAGGAAGATCTAGTGAGGACATTAGTGAACTGACCAGTTTGAGGGGAATTTGAGGGGAACTCTCCACAGCACGTAAGAGATTTGAAGAGCATGGGCTCTAGCAAAACTTCGCAAAGCACCCCTCGCTTGTCCTCAGCACAAGCAGAGTGTTTCTTCTGTTGAACTCCCCTTCCCCCACTTTTTTTTCTCCCATGCTTGTTTTGCTGGTACATTCCACACCCTGTTCTCCACCAAGCTTCTGCTTGCTCAATACCCATATTTCTAGCACATCTCCTAAGAAAAATATTTCCCAGGAGCTAGGAAGAAACATACCTCAGCATTATAAACAAGGTACTGTGGGATGGGAAAGAGGCCTTAGAAGAGTAATGAAAGTTTCTTCCTTTCTGTACTTTCTTGATCAGACCCTTTAAATGGACTCTTGAGTAACATGTGAAAAAACACTGCCATATTAAGTCAATGCCCCTTTAGCAAATCCTCTGCTGTTTAAAAGCACAGCTGACATTTCTGTATCAAATCCTGAAGATGCCTAGCAAGACAGGAAGTTGCAAGCAATATGCCCAGAAGTGCCCAGTTTCACTTCTCCTTCACAAACCCATGTCCCAAACAATAAGAACGCTGAACATAATCTACACAGGAGGAGGGTTTTTGCAGTCAGAAGGCTGCAGCCAGATACAAAACTGAAAATCATAGTCAAAATCCAGAGGATACCAAAATGTCAGCAACTTTGTATGCAAAAGAAAGAGAGTTTTATAATAATCATATACTGCCAAGAGCAATGCCATTTGAGTTTGGGACATGTTTTACTAAAAATAACTATTTTCCAAATCCCAGCTGTATGGTAGAATCCTGAAGCAATCAAATGGCAAGTCTGTTTCATAAGAGGAAGAAGTCTGTGGAACGGATTTCAAGTGTCTCTTTATACTTGGATAAGAGATCTCTTAAAATATTTCCTTTATTCCACACCATATCTATTAGGTTCTGAGACAGTCTTATCGGGGCTCTCTTAAGAACAGGAATTTACTCAGAGTTGCAAGTCACTTTATAATTTTTGCTCACTGATACAACAAATAGTAATTGCAATTACACCTACTTCCTTAAGTATCAAGGAAACAGCATCGTAATACAGAGCAGGCTACATTTTTTGACTTAGTGGAAAGCAGAGCCATAAAAAAGGAGAGCTTTATCAGAATCAACAGAAAGGAAATACAGGTGTTAGCATTGAAAAAAGGACAGAAAAAACAAACTTCCATCCCCTTTTCCACACAGAACTGATTCTTTCTTGCAAATCTCCATGCTGTAAGGAGTTTTAGCTTTGATAGATTTGAATATTAGACCTCCATTTCAGATGGACTAGTATTTATGTTTTGTTTCACTAATGAAAAGGAGAATTGTAATACATTTTTTGTCTTTCTTTAAATGAGATACTCCCAAAAAGTGAAAGGCAAGATCCTACACCCCATACCTATGCATGCTGTGTCACCAACACGGCCAATCAGTTTGTTAGAGAGTCCTCCCGTGGATGTTGCACAAGCTACATTGCCTTCACTGTCTATAGCAACAGCACCGACTGTTCCAAGGTCTCTGCCAAGAAAAACAGTTCATAAAATTAGACAGAATTAAAGCATACCTGCCAAAGCACGTTGCCTTTATTTCCCAGGTAGCTCTAAAGAAGATTTCTACAACAGAATTACTGCTCATCATAAAGCTATTTTTGCCATGCTTCTCATTACAAAAATAACAAGAAACATGCAATAATTCTCACAAGCTTTGTATTTAATAAAGCAGAAAACACTCTTTTTTTTCATCTTTCCCCCATGACTTGTTTACTTTCATAGCATGGAAACTTGGGGAGGAAAAAAACCCACAAAACAAAAGCACACAGGGCAGAAATACTTCTAGTTATTATAGTTCTGGAGTAGTTTTTTGGCTGACACACAAACTGACACACAACTTTCCCCTAAATGGCAACTCAAAGATGCAACAATTGGCTCCACTGTCTCAACAGGAGGTTAACCGGAATTATTAATGACAATGCACGTAAATGAGTGAATACAGAAAAGGACAGTAATGTTATGCATGCACTGAATCATTTCCTTCCTGTTCCTCCTCTTTCCTTTTCCTTAGTCCCCTTAATGTTTGAATGCTACAAAAAAAAAAAAAAAAAAGCTTATTTATTTTCCTTTCAACTAGTATTGCTCACAATGCATCATTAAGACATACTTTGGTCTTTGTACGCTGTAGCTATGTAATCTTGATGTTTAAATCACTTGGCCAGTAGACTCTGCTGAAACTGCACATGGGTTTAAAAACCTTCAGGCACTGAAGAAAACAGAAGTCTCAACTATATCTTTATTTCTTCAACACAGAAAAGACATATACAATAGCCTACTCAAAATATACAAGTTGTGTATGGAAAAAAAAGCCTATTGTGACTTACTGTAACAGTTGCTGCACTGATGAGACATTACTGTGAAGCAGTGGTTTAAATATCCATATATTCCAGTCTTGGCAATTCACATAGGAACATAAACCAGTATGTGACTAGGCGAAGTATACCAAACCCCAAAAATAATCTAAATCCCTCCACATAGGAAAATAATTTGTAACTATCCTTCAAGGAACTACCCAACAGGCAGCTGGAAAAGGAATACCTTTCGAATTTGCCTGGGCACTGGTGAGGGTTTCTCCATAGCTCTGCAAAATCTAAGCTAATTAAGTCAGACAAAGTCTTTGTGTACCTTGAAACCCACAGTCAGTTTCTCAGAGATCCAGCTTCCTGTTCCCTCCTGCTTATGTAAAATATCATCCTGTCAGTCCCTACACTTCATTCACAGCAATTCAAAGTTGACTGATGAATCACAGGCCTTATAGGCTGCTCTGACATTTATGTAGAGACGGACCTCATCTCAAACTGATATGATGGTGCAGATGGGCTTCCCACCCATCCATCTGTTACAAATGATTTGCTGAAAAGAACATTAGAAAATTCAGTACTCCCTTGCACATTCATGTAGCACCCTTCAACCAACTAAAGTTAGATCTTCCTGAGACACTAAGGAAGATGTATCCAGATGTACATTTTCTTAGATAAGTATTTACCTTAAGCAACCGTGAAAATAAAAGCACACAGATGACACAGGCAGTAATTATCTGTTTTGGTATGAGAGCACAACTGGCAATAAATAACAAAATGAATGTGTCCAACACACCTCATCTCCAGTGGTGCAAATACACAACTACACTTGATTTCTTATTGCTTCAGTGTAACCTTTTTATTTTACTGCTTCAGTGTAACCTTTCTATTGATCATCTTCAGAACAAAGGCAAAGAAGATACAAATAAATTTTTTTGCATGGCTAGTTGACTCCAAAACATTAACAAGGAAGACAAAACTGCTATCAAATTATAATTTGATAGAATTTCTCTCTATTTTTAGTTATTGACAGTAGCAAGAACGTCAACAAGTTCCTGTGGTATTCCAAAGTATGCTATTAGGGAGTTTTTTCAATCAAGAATTATTCCTATATATTGCATATACTATGATACAGAATATATTATTTGGATTTGTTCATTCCCTTTTGTCTAAATCTTTCATTATCCAATACCCATGAAGTGACATGTACTTACACGATTGCCATTTAACTAATGAGTTACCTGCTATTTTGTCTCTCAGCCCCGCATCGGTAGTGGGGTTTTCTGTTTATTGTTGTTAGGGTCCTTGTTAGTTAATACCTCCTCAAGTTACTCCACCAGTGTGATTCACAGTGGGGCTAGGAGCCCATTTACTACCTTACAGCCAGACTCAACACCCTTTCTGTGGGAATCTCAGGCAAACTCCAGTAATTCTTAACAAAGGTATTGCCAGAGTCGTTGCAGTGTGCAGATAAATCAAATCACGCCTTGTTCTCAGCAAAAGGTGTGCAAGATGGAATGTTGTACGTGCAATGGAATCCTAAGCTTTCAGCATAAATCAATGCAGGCTTCTAACCAGCAGAGGAGAAAGGTATCTCTTATGGAGACACCAGACTTTACCTGCAAAGCCTATGAAACCCCAGGGTTTCCAACACTGTGAGGACCAGGGGACTGGAAGTAAAATATACACCAACCTTCAAATTCCCAGTATGATCTGGTATTATGTTGCCTCTGACTAATACTATTTCTGTCTGTTCACCTCAGGCAAGCTTCTGCATAATCACTGTGGACATAACAGGGAAAAAGAACATTCCACGTGTGATACAGAATGAAATGGCTTTGCATTAAAAAAGACCAGTTTTCAACTTTGTGAATTTGTGCTGGTGTTTTAGTTTTCAAAAAAAGAACAGCATGGCCAAGACAAGAAAAAGTCCTCAGCCTTTCAGAAATACACAAGCTTTTTATTATCAGACATTCCAGAAGAAGTCCATGCTGAAACTGAAGATGACTAACACTGTTTTCAGAAATAAAAAAAAAGTAAAAATGAAACAGTTATGAGGAATGAATGAAGACTTAAATGCCATGCTATTCCAACTGATATGTTCAGGAGAATGAGAGGCAGTGGTGGCTATACCATCCTCAAAATTCTTTGCAATGAATGATTATACCACACAGTCCTTGGACAGACTACGGATCAAAAGAAAACTTCTGTTGGATACAAGACAAACTATGACCAAGATCTTATGGTCAAGGAACAACATCACTTTGTTTACAAGATCATATTTACGCTTGTCTCATTAATTTGTTTTTCCTTCTAGCAATTTACTGAAGGTAACATATAGGTTGTAATTTATAGCCTCATTCTGTGGACTTTAATTAACATGCTCACAGAAGAAATTTCCTCCTTCTGATCTACAAATTAAGCTCTGCTCCTGCCATTACTCCTGTTTCACAAAACAGATGAACACCACATAATACAGCATTTATGTAATGTAATACAGTGTTTTCCTGCACCACAACCATGGATGTACAAATGGAAGCTCAATACAATTTAGTGTTTATGCCTACCTCACAGGCACAGAAAACATTCTTGACACCTGATGTTTTTCATTCCTTTACTGTCTCCCTCACCTTCCCCTCTACTTTATATGAGACTGCCTTGTTTTCCAAGTGATGTTCATTTTACTGTTGGGCAATACCGTCTAGCAGCATCTCTCTTCCCACCCACCACTAAACTTGGTCATTTTTTTTTCATTCCTTTTCATAATCAACAACCACAACCACCACTCAGAAGGAATTACTGGTCAAACTCTGATGTTGTTTAACTATCTAATCCAATTTAAAGACAAAATCATCTACTTAATACTTAACCAAGATCAGCTTTCTTAGATTTTTAGAGGTTTTTTTATTAACTTGTTTTAGTATGTGCACTGGATATTTTTTAAAATCAGTTCCTCCACAGAAAAAGCTACACAAAATAATACCTGCTGTTTGTTAAAGCTACTCTATGCACTTCTGTAACTGATGATTTTAAGAGCAGTAACAAGTTCTAACTTTGTTCTCAAATAAAGCCACAAAACCTATGCTATTGTCAAAATGACCAATAATCTTCTTAAGCAGCAACAAGTTTCATCAAGTTTGTTCCAGTCATTTAAGTTTAAGCAAATTCATTGAAAGCTTGATTTTCTACTGCTTTCAAGAAAGACATACTGTAAAGACTGTATCAAACCACATAACATATGGAATACAGGCCTTTGAGGTTTGTGTTTATTCGATTGAGGTTTTGTTTTTCTTGGTCTCTTTGTTCGCTCGGGGGTTTTTGGTTTCTTTTGAGTTTTTTTGTAACCAGATAGCACAAAGTAAATTACCCAAATTTGAAAATAAAATATATTTTACCTACTTCTGAAACTCTTCAGGGTTGGAATCTGGCTCAAGGTTCTTCTTCCATCTCTCCAGGGATCTCTCAGTTATGAGTTTCTCCCCTGGAATTTCAGGAATACCCATGGCCTGAGCAAACAGGTGTGCACCATGGTCAGTCAGCAGCATGTGCTTCGTCTGCAGAAACACAAGAGATTCACTGACAATTCTTATTTTGTCTTGTACTGAGCAGTCTTGTATAACTGCTATTTTTAGAAGTATCCACACAAAGAAAATGACAAATTTTGTTTTAAAAATTTCTAAACTTCTGTCCATATCCCCTTCCACTATAGCTGAAAAAGCTTTCAGCTCTCCAAACCACAAAGTTTAACCATCAATAGAAAAGAATTGTACTTATCTATTTAACACTTACTATAATGGGAGAAGAAAAATTGGTAAATTTGTTCTTTAACTAATTTGTATGCAACTGTTTTGTACTGTTTCGAATGAACCACCAAATTATTACGTAACTAACTGCTTTGTCCAGTTAACTAAGAAATGTAGAAGCCTTTTATTCAAAAGAATGCTAAATAAATTCCTGTTTAAAGGCATTACACCTAGTAAAATAACCAACATACGTAAATAGCATACAACTAAAATGTTCCTAATCATCAGCTGATATTTCCTTCAACAAGCTGCTATTCTTATTAACTCAGAGGATCAAATTTAGGAACAGAATACTTTCTAATGGCTTTGACCAAAAAATGTTTACTCTCTTCTAACAATACTTGAAAGTTCTATTTTGTTTCCTTTATTTATAAAGCACTTCAAAACAGATTTTAATTCAACAACTTTAGTTAATTCCATGCTTCAAAGTCTGTAGAGCTTGGTTAATTAATATTTTAGAGAAACTTGCCAGAAAAATTTGTTTAATTAATCCTTATACTTTAGTAGTAGCTCTGAAATCTGATTTTTTTTTTTTTTGGTTCTTGTCTTAATGTGTCGAAA
The DNA here is from genome assembly GCA_013399835.1 of Leptocoma aspasia. Classification (NCBI taxonomy): domain Eukaryota; kingdom Metazoa; phylum Chordata; class Aves; order Passeriformes; family Nectariniidae; genus Leptocoma; species Leptocoma aspasia. Next base: position 75,723 of record VXAX01006752.1, on the reverse strand, counting down.
AGCAGCAGCTTCTTGCACAATTACACATCTGTCAATTGCTCATCAGAGCCTGGGAAGGTTTTAGAGAAATGGTGGTCTGACTAAACAGCATGGAACAATCTCAGAGCAGAGCACCTAACTTGCAGCAAGCCTTTCTGTCCATGCAGCAGCACAGCACACAGACCAGCTGAGGTACACACAGACCCATGACGCTGCGGGCAGCAGGCCTGCAGAGCCTTGCAAAGCACCCACGTGGCACAGTGCCAGCTCTCAGCCAGAAGCAAGGACAGCAGAGGTTGGGTATTTCTGCATCATGCTACATTCTGGAGGACATTTACACTCTCAAAGCTTCAGGTTAAGATGGTGCAGACCAACAACTGCTGTTGATTTTTAAAGCAATGACAAGTAATCACTACCATGACCAACGCATGGCACTGCATTGTTTTAAAGGATTCCAGACAAACCTCTTCCCAAGTCAGAGACACTGATCTCTACTTAAGCCTGTTACAGCCTCTGCATTGAGCCCTTTGGACAGGGGCAGAGGACTACACTTTAGAAACATTTCTGATGTTGCAGCCCGGACATCAAACATTTTTGAAAATTTAAATGCCTTTTTAATTAATCTTTAACTCATGAGAGTATTGCTTTAGGAAATACTAAGGGTGACAAGGAAGAAGTCCTCTGTATATGTATCAGCTTTCATGCTGAGTGCTGTTACCATATTACAAGACAATGTAAGATCTACCTACTTCTAACAAATCTAATGAGTAGTGTTCTTCAACTTGAAAACCAACTTCTTTGTGCAATACTGCCCCCCTCTGCCACTACCACTAACCCAGGAGAAGCACACAATACAATATTCAAAATAGTTTTGGTTTTTATTGGTGGGTGTGGGTTGGGGTTTTTTTGTTGTTTGATGGGTTTTTGTAGGAAATTTGAAATTTGCTTTAGTCTTGATCCATACCAGAAGGCTGTGTCCTCAATCCCTTGCTTTCTTTAGCAACTAAGACTATATCATCCTTTAAATAAGTTTTAAAAATATAAAGTTTTATTATAAAAAAAACAAAAGCTATTTCTAAAAACTTTTTCATAGGATTCTATCCCATATGCAAATTTACATAACATATGCACCTTCCTAGGCTACACAAACAAGAAATACTCGCATATTGATAAATAAACTTCTACGACAGGACTTTGTGTTTGGGGGGTTTTATCATTCTCTTCAGCAGATGTTGTCAATCAAAAGAACAGTAGAACACTGTCAAAAAATGCAAAAGCACATTTTTCTGTCTCATTCTTCTAGTTTCATTAATATTTGCTAATGTAAAGTGCCTACTTTTTCTGGAAGACATTTACATAAAGTAATCCAAAAGGACAGGAAAAGGGTTTGAGAGATCTTAAAATAAGCAACAAATGCTGGCACTTTTAGTTAATTTCACTGGAAATGGGGAAATTTCCAGTGAAACCCCAAATTTCTGCCTGGTCTAAAGTTCAGACCATCACAGTTCTTTATTTAACAATTCTGGCCGCACAGAACACAGAAAAAAAACCCTGGCCCTTTGCCTCAAGAAGTCTGTGTTCTAAGCTAAATTATTTTTGCCTAATGTAAAGTCCTGCACAATAAGAGTAGGGCAAAACATACACAGCTTACATATACCAATGAATTAGTGCTCTAATGTTCATGAGAAGCCCACCTAATGAAGTATTGGAGCTGAGAAGGGTTACATGCCCCAAATTAAAAATAAATCATTTCAATGTATCATTCTATTTCTGTTCAATACACGCAGGAATAATTCAACAGAAATTTAAGTGCTTTTTCAAGAATGTATTACATTAGTTAATGTACTAAAAGTCTTCCACCTCTAGAAGCCCCTGTGAACAACAGTACAGTAAATCACGAATGGAAATTATTCTGCTGCCCTTCTTTTTTCTACTCCATGAATTCGGACAAATTTGAGCCCAGTGGGAAGGTGACAGCCAAAAAGGGCAAAAGTGTTGCAACAACAACCTAGAGAAGCTACTCTGGCCACCAGATGGAGCCCACACTGTTCCATAAGAGGATGGAAATACAATTACAAGCAGCTGTACAGGCTGGTTTTGGTTGGTTGGTTTGTTTTCGGGAGCTGCATGTTTCAAAATTCTTTATGGCATTGAGGCACCTAAAAACCACTGGGAATTATGGATACAGACTTAAGATCCCAGGAAAACTACCCTTATTACCCCCAAGTCACACACTTAAAAACGCTTTTTAATCAAGCACAGTACAACAAAACACACTATGAAATGTACTGTGAAACACCCTGGGTTGGTGTCCCAAAATTCCTGTCCAAGATAAACAGATGGCAACAATGAGCAGAAGGGCAACATCAGTTGGTATTCCCATTTACAGGAGACGGAGAAGCCCAGAAACTCATCTCAAGATGCATCAAGCAATTTAGGCCAAGATTTACATTTGAAATTTATCATCATGCACACAGATTCTTCTTGGCAAAGAGTAATACCTTTACCACAAAATGTCATGGCATTAGGGCTACACCACTATACTTGGTCCTGTACAGTAGAATTTTATTATTTAATTTCAAATTTAGCCTCAACATTTTTGAACACCAGAAGCACCATGCAATGACAAGAAAGACCTTGTAATAGACAAGACAGAGGAGAGGGCTTTCTGTTTGTTGGTTTAGGGTTTTCTGTTTAATTTTTAAAACACACTTTGCAAAGTTATATTCTCAAAATCCAACAGTGTAATTTTGACCTTATTCCTGTTGACTTAAACCAGATTTTTTTCATGGACAAGACAACAAAGAAAATAAATCAGCAATTCTGGAATAAGAATTAAACAATGGGTATTAAAGTAAGTTCTCTACAGAAGAAAATAAAATAAAATACAACATTCACCTTAACATGCTAGAGACATTTCTCCCCCAACCCTTCATCTATATTCTCAAATTTTGTCTTGTGAAGCTGTCTACCACCTATACTTATTTACTGATCTAGTTAATAACAAAAAATATTCGTATGAAGGAAAAAATTCTTATTTATCACAAGTTTTAGCATTGTTTTCTAGTAGACATACATTTCACTTAAGTATTTATATTCAATATTTTAGTGAAACGTTCTGATATTAAAAGCAGAACTATCTTTCAATTAAGGGCACAAAAATTCTATCTGCTTTGGAGGCCATTAAGGACAAGACAAATGTCAATCATCTTTATAGATCACCAGAACAGGTTTTGTTCCCTCAAAAGCCACTTTGAAAGGTTAAAGAAACTTAAGTCTTCCTTATTAATAATTGTTTTTATAAATACGAACCTTTTCAACATTGGGGCAGCTGCACTAGTAGGATGAAAATGTAAACTCCAAAGACAGGATAAACTTTTGATCACTGTCACAGCCTCGTAATAGTAAAACAGACACAGATATCACACAGATCACCTACTCCCATCCTGACATAGATCAGTTGCACCATATCTGAAAAATAAGAGAAGTCTGCTGTGGCAAATATTAGATGGACTTCTCTCAAGGTGGGATTGATCATATAAAGAAGGTCAATTAATATTTTACTGCCCTGATAAATTTGATTATCTTGGAACATCTGTCAGCACCACACAGAGCTAATGTTATCTTCTACTGGTGGGAGACTACAACTGTACTGGTGCTACCACCTGATCAGGTCACAGTGGAGAAGGCTACCCAGAACAACACAGGAGTGCATTACATAGCCAAATATGTAACTGGGTCATTTAATTCAGTTCCATATCACTGCAAAGTGAACAGTGTATTACCTAACTTTACTCATGCAAGATCAAGCACAACACTCAGTGACAACATAAAAGCTCTTCAAAAAACAAGTGAAAAACAACAAAAAAATCCCCTTGAATACCAGCAGCAGAACTACAGAAGACCAACATGTATAGGTCAAGTTATGTTTCCTTAGAATGCTATTGTTTATAAATATTTCTCAAAAACCCTTAAAGTCAGTGCTTCATGGTCATGACCATAGTTTCCAAACACTCCAATCCATTTCTCCCTTCCTTGCTGCTTTAAAGCACTACACAAACACCATCACTGAGGTGTATCAATATACTGGATGAAGTTCAAAGGAAAAGAAAATGCTCCATACTCAAGTAGATAATCAGCATACCTTTTCCATAACAAGTCGAGCAAGTTTTATTGGGTTTGCTATGCACTTAACTGCAGATACTGCTCCAGAGTCTAAATTCTTTCCATCCATGATAATGGCATCCATTTCTACTTCACCTTTTTCATTTAGAACAGATCCACAACCTA
>VXAX01006752.1:35978-71419 GCA_013399835.1 Leptocoma aspasia | reverse complement strand
AAAAAAAAAAAAAAAATTAGGGGGCAAGAGAAAAAGAAGAAAGTCATTCAGAGCTAAACCACCCAGGTGATTCAATAAGCTCTCATCAAGTAACCTTTCTCTTTCCCACTTTGCTGGCTTACCAAAAGTATCTCCTAAATACAAACAAAACAGCAGAAACACTGCTGAGTATACCCACAAAATCCAGCCATTAACAGAAGTCTCACAGAGTACAACATCTATTTTAAAACTGAGTTTTTATTTTTTATAAGATGAAAAACACACTTGCAATCCCATCCAAATTATATATTTGGTATTAAATCAACAAACCATCATGAACAGAATTCTTTATTCCCCAGATCACTTTTAAGTGTACAAAACTATTTTGCCTTTGCAGTTCTTCCAAAGGAGGATACATCATCACCCAAAGAAATAGTATAGTGTTTGATCCTATCAAGAGATTAACATCACACAGCACTCCAAGAAACTGACAAAATTAATGGAGCAGAGTAAGTGTCCCCTCATTACTGTAGCAAAAGCTTGAAATAACAAGTTCTTCCATTACCAAATAAAAACAGTACATAAAGAAATTTTAAAAAATAAAAGTTAAGTAATAAAAGTACTATAATAAAAATAAAATAAATCAGGTAGTTATCTTCTTCTATAATTATCAGTGCTATCACTAACCTAACTGAAAATTAATGACATACAAAATGAGACAATGCAAATGGGGTAGTTTTTTAAATAATGCAAATAATTGTACCACAGAAGAATAACAGGTAGTAAGTCATCAAGTGCACAAGCCTTGCTAATACAGATGGTGAAGACTAAACCTGAAAAGAAGTAGAAAACAAATCATGGCAGATTTATACAGTACCTCAGGTAAAAAGACTGGACTATTGTACATAACTAATCCAGTAGGGTTTTTCTCCTTTCTGTTAAATCAACATTAAAGCAGTCCAGAAACCACTGTTAATAACTGACATAAAACTTTTATACCAATGTACTTCAGACCTGAATATATGAAATTAAATCCCCTGTGACAAAAGGCAGCTAAATCCTGTAATCCTCCTCTTGTAATCTCAAAAACTGCCCCTGCCACATACAGACACACCCCCCAAAAGTTATTTTTTACCTGTCTTCAACTGCATAAATTATTCCACAGTTAAGTCCTGCATCATTCACAATATGTTAACTTCTAGACTGATCTGTAAAGGGCTTACAGGTTAATTGCCTTGCCGCCCATGTGAACATCATTCTTCCAGCTTTTCCTTATGCTGGTAAGGAATTGTTTTCTTAGTAAACCCCACCATGCTCTTTTAACTTCCTTTTAACTTCTTTTAACTTCCTTGGCTTTCTAACCCATGATCACAAAATTCCCACTAGAACTAGGGTACCCCTTTCTCAAGCATCAGTGACCACAACCACATTCCAGGGGAAACTCAATGAGGCCCCTTCATCACTTCATTAAGAGTATCCCATGTCTACTGGACATATCTCATAGGATACACTTTAGGATCTTCTATAATCTGCTGGGCAGAAACAGTTGCAGACAGTTTCTGTAATCAAAGGCAGCTTTCTAAACAAGTCTCCTTTTACAGCTGGTAGAGAGACAAGTACCTTCTAAGAGCAATTCATCCCACTTGCCACAGACTCACAGAAAGGCCTGTGAGTTGGAAGAACCCTAAAGATCACCTAGTGCCAACCCCCTTCCACAGGCAGGGATGCCACCCACTAGATCAGGTTGCTCAGGGCCTGATCCAACCTGGCCTTGAATGCTTGCAGGGATGGGGCATCCACAACTCCTACAGCTTTGAGAGCTGTACAGCCAACTTTTCTCATTCCACTAATCACCAAGAAAGTCTGTACATCACTGCAAAGCTAGTTAATGAACTTCAAGTCATCTCAGGTAGGATAAAACCTCCCTTCTGGGGTTACAGGCTGCCTTTTCACCTGCCTTCCAAAGCAATGGGTAGGGACTACCAGCCTCTGAGGCCATGGTATCCATTGGCAGCAGTGCTGAAAAAATTAACTCCTTGGCTTACTTATTAAGCAAAGGGCTGGGAAAACAAGAGACAGAAAACAGAAGACAGAAAATCTAGGAGGAAACAAATAATCAACATGTCTGACTTTAGCCTAATCACAGCTGGGATACTGAGAGGAGTACTCCAGCTCCCTCTATCTATGGATAGATAGATAGATCTGTCCTCTGTCCTGCACAGGCTGCATAGGAAAGAGTGTGTAAGGATCAATAGTGTCAGTTCTTACACCTGGAGTACTCATGCCAAGCTGGTTGATACTGCTAGCCAAAGAGATCATACAGAAATATAACCACACCACAAATAGAACTTGATGACTTTATTAAGCTGCACAAGTCACTAAAATGGTAATTTTATACACCAGTATATATATTTATACTTCTGAGCCCTTGCACCAAGCCTACATCAAGATGACCCTACACAGCATGGCTACACCCTATAATGCAAAAAAAAGGACACAACTTGATTGTTCTGCCCATTCTTCCCCATCTTTATTGTTGTCTCCTAGCAATGTCTTTTTGCCTAGAAAATATTACAGCAAAACCGATTTTATCCTTTTATGAAGATAAATACTACACAGTGAGTCTTAAACAGCCACTCCAATCAGGGTCCTTTTCACATAGCTTTCAGCTCATTTTCGCCAGATCCTGAGAGCAGCTGTACCTAATAAGCATTAACACAATTAGATGTATCTGTAAGTAACAGACTACTTGCCACTTCAATCATCATAGTCAAACCTGAACAATGGATGAAGGCCCAATTCCAGTTAAGTAAAAGCTAAATGAGAGAATGCCACCCTGATGCTAACTATATAAAACTACACACTACACCTCCAAGTCTACTTCATGATTTCAGCCTGAATGCTCTAAAAGTCAAAATGTTTAACCCAAGTCAATACCAAAACAATGAAAGTTTCATATTAAATAAAAGCTGCTCTTGACTGCAAGGTGAAATGGAACAAATGAACCTCTGCAAACTAACTGAGAACATAATAGCTATGTTATCTAAAATACTGAGCCACCTACAGATGTTTCATTCCATGTTCTTTTCTGACATACCATGGCAGGAATGGGGTAATATTTTTGCTGAAATTCATCAAAATAATAAACTTGAGGTCCTAAGAAGAGAAGAAAGTATTTGATTACTACTACTAACTATTACTACAGTAATTCACATTACTGATAAGGAAATCTGGTTACAAACCCTTACTATAGGAAGGTATAGATTTATGACTCATATACCATTATTGCACTGCTTCTGTAATATTATTTACAAAATAGCTAATTGCAAGCATTAATGAAGAGAAAACCACCTAAAATCCCCAACACCAGTATTTCTGTGGCAAGGTATATCCAAAAGCCTTAAAGACTTAACACATATTCTGGAAGAGTCCATGTCTTAAAACTGGACATACATAGCACAGTAACAGAAGATTTACAGGAAAGTAAAACAGCATTACACAAATTAAATGGCAGATACATAACACTGAAGAATGGGAAAACCATAACTCATCTTCCTAAGTGTACTATGAGAAACTACAGTACATACCATGCTGAGAAGCCACCGATTTTGCGACACTAGTATTTACTCCACTGCAATGTACATAAATCAATAATAATGTAATAATAATAATACAAGCTAGGATTTTCAGAAGCATCAGGGCAAAACACTTGAATATGATTCTAAGTCCATTTAATTCTTAAAAGAATTACCTGCATTGAAATGAGGATCGTCTTCCATTGACCGTACTGCCTCCTCAACTGCATCTACGGCACTGCCTCCCTGCTTCAGGACACCATAACCTCGCAGCGCAGCTCTGACAACACCAGCACGACATCCCTCTTCTCGTTCTTTGAAGATGCGGCCAGCTCCACCATGCACCACGATGACAGGCTTCATCCTGCCAAGCTCCTCCCCAGGCTTTCAGCTGCGCACACAGGTCAGTTGATTGAAAAGGGCCGTCTTCGCGGGTCCTTCTTTCTACAAGGAGAGTGGCTGCAGCTTAGGTAACACATACGGGCAGTTTGCTACAATATTACCCTCCGGGAAGCAAAGTACTCCTATGGGGGAGCTCCTAATTCCGTCTGGATGAGGCCCCAGGCAACTTGGTGCCACTCTGAGGCCAGCCCCGCTTTGAGGAAGGGTCTGGGTCAAGTGGCACAGGAAGGGCCCCTTTCAGGCTAAGTTACTCTACAATCTTGTTGTTTAGTATGCAGCCTACCTGGTGATAATACATTACATGGGAACAAGCATTTGAGTAACCCTTAAACCTGCTAACTGCTCTTTGTTTTAGATGGGTAGCCTGTTGCCAGAGTACAGTAATATCACCAGCAATAAAGAAAGGCAACTAACCTGACCCGAGTTAAAGGCTTACCCTGCTCAACCAGCTAGATCTCAGACCTCTGACCTCCTGCAACACTTGGAACTTCGAGCAGGAAAATAAGCTGTTCATTCACACCTGGCAGCCAACACCTTGTTGTTACTGCTCATGGCCTCCTGCGAGCAAAAGCGATTGTTGCTAGTCGCTACACATCTTTGGTGATGCAAATCACAGGTTTTGCTTCCAGAAAAAGGCAAAGAAGCAGCAGCTAACTCATCTCCCACTGAAATCTGGGGCACCTCCCAGAGAAAACTCGCCTCGTGAAAAGTTCCTCGGAGACGGCTATTTCTGGAGGCTGTGAAGAATAGAATCCTCTCTTCTCACCATACAACCAAACCCTACCGACAGAGCCTCCCGCACTCCTGCTGCCCCAGGGGAGGCCGGCCGGGATGGCAGCAGGCGGGGAGTAGAGGAAATCCCAGCCGGGGCCGCTGTGGGGCACATCATCCCGTGACCGAGGCCGTTCAGGTTTTTATTTCAGCCAGCAGCTGCACTCTTCCCTTACTCAGCACAGGCTACCCTCGGCCGCAGACACGGCCTTGCCGCTCTCCGAGGCGGCACCTCCGCTCCCGGCGGGCCCGCGCCGCTCTCCCGCCCGCCCCCGGCGTTCCCGCGGAGTGCGGGGCCACATCCCACCTGGAGCGCCCCGTCCTTGCTGTGACTCGCGGCCGCCCTGGGCGCGCTCCCGTGCGGGTGCCCGCGGCCGTGCGGGGCGGGCGCAGCCCCAGGGCCCTTTAGCCGGCAGCCGCCCTTAACAAACATGGCGGCCCCGGCTGCGCCGCGGTGTGCCCGCACCGAACGTGGCGGCCCTGCCGCTCGCAGCCCGCGGTCTCCGCCCCGCCCTGAGGCAGCGCGGCCCGGCCCCGGCTGCCGACAGCCGGTGCCGCCGCACCGTGCTCACCCCGGCGTGCTTCCCCCCTCAGCCGCGGTGCTGCCGCCCTGCGCACGGCCACAGCCGCGCTGTCACACCAGCTCTCCGCCTGACACCGCTGGACTTCCCCTCGAGTTAAATTAGAAAAATTGCAGCTCTCCCCAAAATCCATCCCCGGCAGCGCGTCCCGCGTGCCCACCCTTCCCTCTGGCCGGGCCGGGTTATTCCCGTTCCCAAAGATCGGACTGCCTGTGGAGTTCTGTAAGCTGAAAGGAGCTGTAGGCCGAGGAACTTCGGTCTGTGGCGATCGTCACGCACGTCCCAGGCAGGTTGGCATAGACGACATTTTATATATATATATATTTATGTATAGGTGAGGATAAGTTGTACGTGACCACACTGTTCCCAAACTGATGGCAAAGACAAGAACTGAGCTCGATGTTTGTTTTATTTCTAATTGTACGCTGCTGGTAGAGCTCCTAAAGGTTCTTTCTGAAAAGTAAAAAATAAGAGTTTATGAAAAAAAACCCCTGCAATTCTGAATTCCCTTAGCTGTGTGACTAGAAGTGTAAACAAAGATTTCTCAACGTTTGTACAAACTCCATGGCATGCGTGTGGCCTCCCTTGGCCATTCCTGCTTTGCTCCGCGCCGCTCTGCTCCCTTGTCCTTTTGAGGAGCTGTCGTGCAGGCTGCAGGGACACAGGGAATGCAGCCGGCTGTGCCCACTCAGGGCGTCGAGGGGACACGGCTGTGCAAAACGGGCAAGGATTTATGGCAATGTGAAGTCACTTAATTTAAGATCTGTTTTTATCCTGAAGGTTTGTTGAAAACTAATTAGTGTGGTTTAATTAAAAGGAAATACTCCTGATGGTTTTTCTTTGTCACTGGTAGGCTTAAGACAGAGGCATTAAATTTCTTACATTAATTATTTGAGACTGCTGCCTGTTTTTGTAGAATATTTATCTTGTTTTCAGGTAGTGTCAAGACAGGAAACATACTATTTAAACAGTTTAGAAGAATAATTTTGGTTGTTTGTATGGACAGCTGAACACAAAATGTATATAGTAACTTTAAGATAAAATTTTAATATTAGTCTAACATTATGATTCATCAAAACAGGGGTGTCACTTGATAGAACTGGAATAATCTGTTTCTACATCAGCTTTTTATCTTAAGCCCTCTTTGGCCACTGACTTTGTCATTGTAGTCAAATAATTTATGTGCTTTTTAAAATGCTGTAAAGCTTCTCAGAGGAGACTGGAAAGCATTATTATTTCCATATGTTTTATGATTATTATTTAGTTTTTTAAAATTAGCACATTGAATTGCACGTCAGGAACCTGTCCTAAAGCTATGTAAACTGTAAGAATAAGTTTTAAATAATTGCTCTAGAAATCTATTAATTTTGTTCTCGCTAATTTTCATAAGAGACCTTTGTGTAATATAATTGCCTGAGAAATAAATGTTTAAGTGTACAGAATAAATTAGGGAGGTTGCATCTGGAGCCTTGTGGAGATTAACTTTCCTGCTTCTAAGCTGAATGTGCCTTATTTGAAAGAGGTGGGAACACGTTATCACAGGTGAGTAAGGGAAGCAGGGAAGTAAGTGATCCAGGCACATGTGGATGGGGAACATGTGTGTGAAAATACTCTGATGTTGTAGGGTCTACTCTGCATTCCCAGTGACTAAAATACACCTGTACTTGTGCCTTCAATTCTCCTGCAAAATCCATAGATTAAGGACATGTCCTCCTAGAGAAAGAATTTCCCTAGAATCTCATTGAAATGTGAATTTTAGTCACCAGCAAAGGAAGTGAAATACATTGTAAAAGTAACTGGTTTAATGCATCTTTATAATAAAGCTCTTTTTAAAATAAATGTTTATGTAGCAACTTGTGTGTTTATCCATAAACTATTTTAAAATCTTCAAAATCTGGTGTAGCACAGAAAGCAGTGCTCTATATTTTATTAATTGGATTGGGGGAGCATGCAGAGTTGATCAAGGCTAAGGCTCCTCGAGGAAGTGTCAAGCATGCAGAAACAGAATGCTGTTCACAAAGTCTGCAAACTTGGATCTTTTTATATTAGACAGAACTGTCATATGGAGATCACTGCGGCATTAGGATGCTCAGGTCGCACTCTGGAAAAACTCATGCATGTTGAATGACTTTGTTCATATGCACAATTTGATTAAGTCTGGAAAGCAATTCTTACCATATTCTTACTGTGAAGAGTGTGCCACCATTCAGGGGAGCTGGAAAAAAACAGTTCCTCTGAGAGTTTAATTTTTTTATGCAAAGTTAAAAGTTATGTTCAGGTAAGATCAGCAGTGAAATGTGCAGTAGCAGGACAGTAAATGGTAGGTAGGGTATTCACTAAAACACAGTTGTGATCAATTCTAATTGATTAATGAGCTGTATGTTCAATAGTTCACCTGGAAATATTTTCTTGGGAAGAGGTACTAGGCTTACCAGTGTCCGTGATGTTTCCTCCCCTTCTGCGCAGAAGTGAGATTAAATTGGAGATGGATTTATTTTCCCACTTGGGGGAGATCTGAACCGTAGAACTTAGAGGTCTTCCCCATGGCAGATTGTCCCAAACAAGAAGTTAACAGTGCCTTACTGCTCTTAGTATTTAAGCATTTTGCACGCAGGGGGATGAGTCTGACACGCCACTCTCAGAAACCTGTGTGAGGGGAAGAAGGGAGAGTGGCATAGGTCGGTACTGGTCGTGGGAAATCCCTGTTCACATCCTAGTTTTGAACTCTGTGCATCATGCTAAAGTTTAAAAGTGGTCCTGGTGGTTCCTGTTTCTCTGTCCCGTGTATTTACTGAGATTTTATCAGTATTTATCAGCTGTGTGCTCTGCTAAAGGTGCATTTGAGGTGAGTATCCTGAGTGGAAGACAACCAGACTGACACATGGATGACTGGCAGAGACTAAAATTAGAACTTTTTGTTTTCCTATTCTTGTTGTTGCAAGAACCCTGAAACCATATTGCATTTTTGTCACTGCACGGCTGAAAAAATATGTTCCTCTGTCACCTCTATGCTTTTGAAGTCCCTCCCACAGCCTGTGAAGTCTATAAATCCCAGTCTGCTCCATTCTAATCACTTTAACTTCAAAGAAGCCAGATCAAGTTCAATTTTTTGAGATTATTTTCAATTCCCTGTTTACCCCAAGCTTTACATCCCCTCTGTACAACTCTTTCAGATATTCTTGCTGTGGCTGATCTGCATAGAACACAAGAGCATGTTGGAAAACTTGTCTGTGTGTCTGACAGAGGCTTACAACTTCCCAGCAAGTGCAGGGGGCTTCTGGATCCATCCATTCAAGAAAATGGCACCCTCAGGCTGGCAAGGGCTACAATTGCTTTGGTTCAATCCTATGCCCCTTGCCAAAAAAATTTGCAAAACTCCATAGCTACCACAACAATTGCAGCATTTTAAACCCCGGGATTTAGGAAGTATTTCTCTTATGTAACTCTCAGATTTGTTTTGTCTTACGTTTTGATTACATTAGGGAAAATGTAATGTTCTGTAACTGTAAAACTGTAAAAATGCAGTTTTCTTAATTCTTACTGATATACAATTAACATGCTAAAGGTCATAATTAAAACAAGATTTCAGCTTAGCCCCTATTTTAGGCAAAACCATCATTACTTTTTAAGGTGCATTAGAAGACGTTTGCTTAAATATTGCTTGAGATAAGGACTCAAACTTCCACACACTCCAGGACTTTCCAGGAAAATAGCACTAACAAAATAAAAATTCTAGGAATTTATCATGCATGGAGGCTTAGTGAGGGTCATAGAAGTATCCACAATAAAGATTTTAGGTGGATTTTGTCAATACACGGAACATCTTTGGGAGAAAAGATAGCACAAAACAGTTTAAAATAATTCACAGGGGATTTCCCTGTCACAATGTGGGAACAGAATGAAAATTAATCAAATGGCAAATGAACATCTGTTCAAGTTTGTCCTTTCTTTGTCACTCAAACGTATGGACCTTTAGTAACCCTAATTACAGGATGCAGGAAATAATCACAGAATGCAGGAAATAAAAGAACATCATCATGGCAGATACATACCAAGTGTATGTAAGGTACCTGAGATGCTTTTTGTACTTGAGAGATGAAAGAGGAAGAAATGAAACTAAGTTGGGACACACAGTCATGGAATTAAAGAAATTACTTTTGAGTAACTTTTTAAAGACTTAACCAAGTTGCCAGGCATTGTAGAGAATCACAAGGCTCCTGTGTTGGATAAAATATTCCCTCTTGTGATTTGAAATGGAGTTCGAATCATAAAAACCTAGTAAATGATGCTCCAGGGAGTCACTATCATTACCTGCAGGTGACCCTGTGGAGGTATTTACTTCTGCAGAAAGGTGGGCAGGGAAAAATTAAGCTTTGGAAGTTTGCTGGCTGTGCGTTATATTGCAGGTATGCTTATATATAGCAGTTACCCAATTATCAGGAGGATTATAATTACCGTGTGTGGCCATTAGAAAGAAAAATAAAGGCATGATAGTTTTGCTTAGTTCAAATGTTTAGTGTATTATTAGAATTATGTTTGTTTTCAGTGAAATAAAAAGCTGAGATGTAACAGTAGAAGAACAATGGAATTTTAAGTGATAAAGTTAGTTTAATGCAAGTGGTTTATATACCCAGTAAAAGTACCTCTTACTGTAATAATTTACATTAAGAAATATTTAGAAAAAATATGTGCCATGTACATAAAACTAGATTCAAAGGCATGTTTAGAAAGGTTACTCTCCAAAGTTCTTCCTCAATTTATTTCTTAAGAAAATTTCAGGTTTTTTCACACATCTTATCTGCTGTCAGACTGGTTTTGAAGAAACATTGTGTTTTGTTTTTTTAATGAGGAATTGCATTTCTTTCCCTTCAGTTCCACCTAAGTAGAAACTCATACAGTATGTGTAATACTGTAGTAATAATTGATAAAACATGCAGTTGGAAAAACTTACAGTTAAGACATCACTCTAGTTGTAGTTTTTGATGTGAAAATAATACAAGGGAAATGCTAGGAGCTAAGGGGTTTTATTTTGAATACTTTACCTTTTACTTTATTTCTATCCCTAAGTCAGCACCTCAATTCTAATGAAGTAACTAAAACCTGTGTTGTTGCATATACATCTAAAAGCCATATTTCAGGATGGATTTTTAAGATGTTTATCAAATTATTTATAAAATGCAAGAATACTGCAGAGAGTAGGCCATGAATAGTGTGCTAGCAGAAAATTCTCCAGTAGAAATCAAAGAAGTCAATCATAAGGCTAGTGGCAGGGAAAACTAATCAAGCAGGGAAAAGAAAAAAGGTGTATTTTAAAATGAGAATACTAAATGAGATAGCCAATTGATGCCTGCCAGGCACAGACACAGATCTATTATAGTGAGAATTGGTGTCAGGTCTCTGTAAGTGCAACGTAACAGGTGATGAAATTTGTGTGAGATCTTCGGATAAGCCATGCAAAGATACTGGAAACAAAAAGCACTTTTAAATTGATTGTGATGTGAATGGGGAACCAGTGGAGTTGGATGAAAGTGGGAGCATTGCTTTGTCTTTCTCCTCAATCATAGGGATGAAAGCAGTGATGTTGGCCCCCAGCTGCAGTACAGAAAGCGATCATCCCATGAGAGCTTGGAGAAGAATTCAAAATGTACAGATTTCCGTAGTGTCACTTGTGTTGATCACGGGTGGGCAGTATTGTTTATTTTGGTACCATTATCTGGGAAGCTTCCTAAAGCTGCTGAGAGCAGCAAACTTTGTTTGCCTTCAGGTAAGCAAAAATGCAGCTTACATATGCATACTGGACTGCTAGATGGCTGCAAAACTAGTTATCTTCCTGAAGATTTGATCAGGTTGCTGGTGTCAGCGTATTCCTAAACAAGCTCATACGAAAAGAAAACTCAGGATTAGGTGTTTTTCTAAGGTTGCAAAAAGACGCAATTTGTCATCTGATCATTGAGTAAATATAAATGAATGGGTATGGATTCACAGTGTATTTTATTGAAGAGACTAAAATTATTGCAGTACTAGCAAAATACATATGAACAAATGTATTTAGGACTGGTTTAAGATGAGTATTGAGTGTAGAAAATACAAGAGAGTAGAGTTCAAAATGTTGGTACCATTCTACTGTTTTCAGCACTGAAGTATATGTTAAGAAATAAGACAAATACACATGATTCCTTGTATTAAAGCAGCCAGATTTAAGTGGAGTTGTAAACTGCAAATAAAGTATTTTATGAACCACTAATTCTCCTTTCCTCTACTTCATACACTTATGAATAGCTTTTGATGTTGTCTGTTAAGTCCTTATTTTAATATTCTTTCATAATATAGTCTCAATTTAAAATGTTATTAAGGGAATTTTGAAATAAATCATCATGCATATTGTTACATTCAGAAGCCACCTTCAGTCAGGTGTAAATTAGCACAATATGAAACAGATCTGCTAAGGGTATTCACACATTGAAGTTATATTGAGGATTTTGCTGGGACCTTTCCTATGCAGGAAAGATTTATTTTTTCATCCAAATGTTTGCACATCGAATAAAACTTACTTGGCATGTATGTTCAGAACAACGGATGCTAGGTTTTCAAGGGCAAAGTTTCAATCTGGATCTCAAAACTTAGTTTTGAGTGTCACATTTGTCCATATAAGTGGAACAGGCTTTGTGAACAAAGTGCTGAGGTAAGGCCAAAAAAACCCCTGGTTTTGTGTATCAGATAGTTTCTAGTGTTAAAGGAAAGGAGAGGAGACTCTCAGGAATTGTGTCTTCTACAACTGTTGGATATTTCATAGAAATGAGCTGAATTCTGACCAGTATTTGGGGAGGAGGTTTGTGGCATAGACCTAAGGTAGCACAACCGTGAGCATTGACAGTGCTTGGAACTCTCAGTATTGGTGATGGAGCTTGTGTTCCTTAGGATGTCAGGGTTAAAATGTGATCTGTGTTATTGTAACTGTACTTTGTGTTTGGTATGCAAAGTTGACTCCTGCTATAATCAGGAAGACACTGTCAATTCCAAGGCAACTTGCTGCCCTTTCCTTTCCTCCACTTTTTTCATCTTTCTGTCTCCTCCCTTCCTTCCTCCTCCAAATTTCCTTTTTTTGTACAGTGGGCTTTGTGAAAAAACTGGCAGTGCAGAATTGGTATTTCAAGTTAATGGAAGAATCAAGAACATGAGATAGTACTAGATTCATCATATTTGGTGAGCTGTTTCTGTAGAGGAATTTTGAAGAAAAAGTAGTTAACATCTGAACATCAGTATCCCTAAAATTTTGAGGATATGTGGTTAGATCTATTATCCTTCTGCTGCTTTTATTCCTTTTCCAGCTTTTGCATTTTTAAAGAAATCATTTTAATACCATTTATTCTTAAGTCATTGGAAGTCACATTTTCTCCCCACTTTTTAAAAAAAAGTTTTTATGATTACAATATTGTGTATGAATGCTGTCTGTAACCAGTAGAGATGCTTCAAAGCTGATTGAAAGGAGGACACTAAGCTTTCTGAAATGCTGTCTGATCGAATATGAGATACGGAGGCATCCAACTTGTTTTAACAATGGAAACGCCTTTTTTTTTCTCTGTGTAAAAATAGATCACAGTGCAGTGACCCTTGAGGGAGAGAAAGAATGAAAAAACTGCATGCTTCTCTCAAAATTCTGACTACATTGTTACAGTCTGTGTCAAAGGATGACAAATCTGAATTGCTCTGCTTCCTGTGTTCTTTGAATTAGAGCTTGGTGTGTGTTAACACTATTTTGACCTCTTCAAAATTTTGTAATTTAATTAGCAGATTTCCTTTTCCCTCTGTAGCCCATTTTGAAAAAANTATATGGCAGTGTCATAATACTTCATTATTTTCTGAATCTAACTGCATATTTTGAGTGGAATTTATATGAAAGCAGTCTGGTATTAATTTAAATCAGGATGATATAAAAACAATAAGTGGTATTAACCAGTAGAGATTAAAGACTATCTGAACTGGCTAGAAGAAATTTACTGTCCAGTCACCAATTTATAGGCTTGATACTTCTAGGGTATTTGCCCAGCTGCACCTGCCTTATCAACGTATTCAACTGTGAATTAGCACAAAAAGTTGGCAGAGGAATAGGGAATTTTTCACCTCAAGGTCAGTAACAAGGCAGGCTAATACTGATTTAATGCTATTATGGTCTGGTAGTTTGGCATGAACATGACTTATATTGCCATCAGTTGACACATGTCTACATTCAAAAAGCCACCTTCCCAACTGACATCCTTTTTGCAAGAACATAAGCAGCAGGCACCTGCCTTAGCTGGCAAAAAGTTAAGTCTCCTGGCTAAGCTAGTTGTTTAGGCTTCCTCTGTAACTGTGGGGAGAGGGATTTTCAGAGTGATTCACACAGTTCTAAAAGATGTATCTAAAATAGATGAGATGACTCATCCTGTGGAAGTACCTGCCACTCTACTGACGACAGAGGGAGACCTAGATGACTAACTTACCGTAGATAGCTAAATTTTGGACTGGTAGTTAAAAGGAGAGAAAGCTTAGTACCAATGTCTTTTAATGAAAAGAGGCTCAAGGATGCAGTCATTTTGAAGAAGTCTGTATGACCACTGATCATGCAGTATATGCTGAAAAAGAAATGGACCTGCACTGCTATCCTTCTGTATCAAAATATGTTGATTTTATTTCTTGCTAAATTAATCTATATCAAGGTGAGGAAAAGAAGACATTTTTTCCTTAAAAATCTCACTGGAAAGGGATAAGTGTTATTTACTTTGCACAGATCTATGAAGCAATGAGCATGATATTTATTCTGCATCAGTTTCCATTATTGAAATTGCTTTGTATTGAAATCACTTTGTATTTATACTGGTGGCATTGGATGTAAAATCCATTAGGTGAGGTGTAACAAATTGTTAACATGGATTTACTTAAATACAGCATGAAGATCTGCAGTCTGCAGGACATTAACTTCATTGTTGGCTGCTTCAGATGCACCATTTTTTTGAGAAGTTACAAAAATTAAGCTTTAAACTCATTAATATTTAATTAAAACCCATCACTTGCCCGATTTGAAAATTTTGGGGTCTTAGGGAATATTCAGGAATTATTCACCACATCTGATTTTAGATACCCAATTAGGTTTCTAAATAAGGAGTCTAGGCACCGTTTGTAATCAGCAGAACAGAGCTGACACCTCCAGCGAACAATTTAGAGTAGCTAAGGTAAGCAGGAAGGTAGTGGTCTGGTTGCCCTCCAGAGAACTTCCACTGCTGCCTAAGTGAATCCTCTGAAATAACCTCTGAGATACTTATTTCTCCTTCTATATTTACTGTGGAGGAAGCCTAGTCTGGTTTTGTAGGCTGTCGAAGTGGGCAACGTGAATATTCCCCTTGTTGTTTCCTACCATAATTCTTAGGTTAGTAATACCTTGTCAACTCAGAGTGCAATATTTTCCTGAATATATTGAGAATATATTTCTGAATGTCAGGTGTTCATTAGAAGTGCCTGCTGCATGGTTAATGTACATAGTATGCTCAGCAATGTTAATGTAGTAGCGTACAATCTAGTGGTGTGCATGTAGTCTATGTAGCATGCTGACTTCTAAACTATTTTCTTGTGACTTGAGTAACTGAGCACCCCCCTGGATGTCTAGGATAATCAGCAAAATCCATTTGGTTTTCTCAGAAAATTTGCTTTCATTTTTGGTGCTCTCCAGTTGAACTGTTCTAACCTCTACTGTGTCTGCAAGGCCCTGAGTAGTGAACTGCTGCCTGGCACAGACACTGTAAGGCCTTCTTCACCTGCCCTTGCATTCAGAGAGTCCGAACACACTGCTTTGGATCAAACAGCACAATGAATTGTTAAATTTTTTTTGTTGGCCAACAGCTGTTTTACCTGAAGCAGTACACTGCTACCATAGCTTTGAAAGTATAATAACTGGTTATATATTGCTTTATGCAGATTGTACAGGGCTTCGAAATTCAGGGTGCTAACCGATTTGCTACAGTTTGAAAAATCATCTGCAGAGTTTAGGAACATATTGTCATGGTAAGTTGAGATCTGTGGATTTTCATTTCATTTAATATGGAAGCCCAAGTTTATGCATAAAGCACAAGATCAGTGAAGGGTGAAGAGAAGTCATGAACACAAATCAGCCTTGATTAATCTTCATTACACACCTGGAGAAAAAGCACCATATAGGATATTATGTTTGGACCTGGAGGAAGAGAAGGAGTTTCTAGACTTTCAGGAAGAAATGCAGGCATGTTACAAAAGACAAGCAACAACTTTAAGTGCTGTACCCTGGGAATTGCCTCCCAGTGAAGGAGTTCAGGTAACAAAATTACTTTAATAGTAGCCATAAGAAATAGTGGAAATTTCATCTGAGAAAATAAACAACCTTGAATCTGGTGGATAAGTTCAAATTCTGTTCTTTGGTAATTCTTCTTATAAAAGACAAAGGAAGGTAAAATTGCAAAGGACACAAGGGTGTATCCAGGGGAGCAAGAACATCATTTATAGTCACCAGAGTTGTTTGATGAGGCTCACTTGCTAGATACCTGATAACAAGGAAAGCCAATCTGTCACTGTATGGTTCCATAAAGAAGATTTGTCTATAATAGGGAGCGTTAAGCAGGGTAATGGAAATTACTTGAGCAGCCACTGAATTAATTTTCATTTTAAACATACTCTAAAGATAACTGGCTGGACAGCATTGCAAGTTCTGTATCTGAGTGCATCCATTAAAAAAGGACTGTGAGAAGTTTTACTGGTTTCGAATATAAACTTGGCTGTGCTGTCAGCTAACATCTCCTTTACCTGGAGCAAAACTTTAAGTGATGCATAATATAGATAGACTCCGTTGTGGACTCCTGGAATCATTACCTCATACAAACTACTTGTATTTAATAGAGCAATGTAATTGTTTCTCTAGAGGGTGATGAGAATGATTCATTATATTTGATCTTTTTCATGCCAGAATACTGCTGTTGCTAGCTCAGAAGACTTTTTGGCAAATCAAAAGGAGACTGCTAGTTTGGAGCATTTCTCTGTCAGTTTGAAATCCCCAAGCTGTAGCTTCAAGCTCAGCAGTAAGTGCTTTGCAGTAGTACCAAGAGAGCTGAAATAATCAACAATAGAAACCTTTTATCTCATGTCTGAAATCCATAGATAGAAAGAGAATATATATATAAATATTTCTCTTTAATATTTCACATCATGCTTCCACTTAAAAAGTTTAAAGTTCTTCCCCGAGAATGGACATAAGATAAGCCAAGCCGCAGGATTAATCATAAATAATTTACATGAACTCCCTCTACTAAGATATCCTGCAATTTCATAAAGAATGAACACATGTTCTGAGAACACATAAGGGTTGCTATAATTGGCTCACTTTAACACGCCTGGGAACAACACATGGAGCTGCTGTTGCAGTTTTTCTGACATAGCTGCTCATGTTGCTCACTGTCCACAACAATTAAATGTTCATTTTTCTCTGATTTTTTTTTTCTTAGAACTGCATCCAGATTAAGGAAAAAAAAATCTGCTAAAAATTCTGAACAATGTTGACTTGTGGAGGCTGTAGAACAACTATTGCTTCAATAAACAGGATTAGTTTTGGATTACTTTTTCTACAAAGACTCTGGAGCACTGCCTTACTCCTCCTTGCTGTGAAACGTCAACCCCTTCAGATCTCCATGGTTATCTCACAGAATGAAAAGTAAAGTCATTCTGGGATGATTATGTAAAAAACTTGTAAAGGGTAAGTGCAAACTAAAAAACTGTATTTGGGGACTAAACAGCACATTTTCAGATGGCTGAGTTTGTGTGTATGGTTGGAGAGATGAATAGAAGCCTTGAGCTGTGCAGCATGGAATGGGCCTTGGTTTGGGGAAGATACAGAAAAGGGCTTACTGATTTATTAGTGTGTCTTTTGAAGCTATACCTACCAATTTGATTAAAGCAATAAGAAATTAGCTGGATTGCATTTGGAAACAGTGGCTTAAATATTAAACTTAAAATTTACTAAAATACAAAATATTCAACATTCCTAAACACCTGTACAAAAGAGATTTAAGAACATAGTTAAGGTTAGGCTTGCATATGGATGTGCATATCATTAAAGCTGGGGAAGCGTGGGTTTCTGCCATTTTCTGTAAATGTAAGATACATAAATTACAATTGCTTAGGGATACTGTTCCTTACATGAATCGCTTCTCCAATCTTTCATTTATGAATAAATGTGCTTGGTGTAACTACTCTTGTCTCACACTGATCTCAAACAGCAGAAATTATCCTGTATGCAATGGTTTGCAAATATATAGTATCCATGCGAT
Source organism: Leptocoma aspasia (assembly GCA_013399835.1). NCBI lineage: Eukaryota > Metazoa > Chordata > Aves > Passeriformes > Nectariniidae > Leptocoma > Leptocoma aspasia. Next base: position 53,788 of record VXAX01006752.1, on the reverse strand, counting down.
ATGTTTCTCAATATTGATTACAGTTATTTTATGTTCACAGAAAATTTAAAGCTGGGAGGACTGAAGTACGCCCAAGAGAGGTTTAATACTGATGTGGAAAAATAGTCAGAGAAAATTAGGATGCAGTTCAGGGACATTTTCAAAGTACTATGTTTAGATAGTATTTCTTATCTAAAATGTAGTATGAGGACTGGACAGTGGTACTTAGGTTGAGCATGAGTCAACAGAGTTGTGTTACTATACAGAAGTAACTGTGCTGGGGAGACATGACAAATATCAAATATTTAAAAGACTTAAAAGTAGAAAGAGAATAAGCTGTTCTGTGGGCTAATGGGAGTAGGGAAATATAAAATGTGCTTAAAGCATAGGAAGATTTCAGGCTAAATATTATTGTTGCATTATTTTTGCCAGGCATATTGAAAACACTGGGACTGCTTGTTTATGAGCTGGTCAGACAAATATCTGTCAGAGATAATAGACACTGCCTTGGGACCAGATACATCATTTGGTTCCTACCAGCTCTGGACTCTATTATTCAATATGGTAATAAAACTTCACAAGTAGTTTCATGCAAATATGCGTAAAGATACAATTCAAAGACAGTATAAAGCCTTTGACAATAAACATTGCATGAGATATGCAGGTTTTCTCCAACACAGGATCTGCTTCTGGCTTTGGTGAAGTAAACAGTCAAGCTTCTAATTTAGCTTTGATTTTATATTGTCATCTCAGTATCATTTCTTCTTCACAACATCTCATCCCACCCACAGATCCCTGTATCAGAAGAATACCTTTTCCACCTTCCTCCTCAGTAGGTTGGGACAATACAGAAAAGGAAACAGCACCATGGACAGCAAATTCAATTTAAGTTGACAATCTGATGCTGTTGTTGAAAAGCCAAAGCTTGTTCTGTGGTGCATTAAGTAAATATCTTATGTAAAGCACTGGAGGTATGTGATCTGTGTGGCATCATCTGGGCTACTAGAGGGTAAAAAACACACCATTAAAGAGAATACAGAGAACAGCAACAAACACGGTATAAAATACGATCTGTAAGAGAGAGCAGAATGCAGTGTAGAAATGGGGAGTGGAGAACACTGCCTCCCATCGAGGTGTCTGACTCATGCTTTTACCTGTGTATGTGTTTAGTGAATAATATTTAGTGTTTAATGAGATGCATATGTATATATCTATGGATATAAAAAATCTCTTAATGGAAATGAATTAACTCTTCCAGTCTGTAGAAAGCTGTTACAAAGGCAGGAGCAAGAGGACAGCAATCTAATTTTTTATCAAAACCTATATTCAAGAAGAGCTTCTGTCTAAAGCAAGACAAGCTCCATTATATTACTGTTTCTTTAACATTCCTCTTGCAAAGTTTTTGAAGTAGGTTACCCAAATATCTTTCAGGTCAGGGCTTATCTTGATATGCTGAATTCTGTTTCTCAACAGATCCTCTTTGTGTGACAATTTCAAACTTAAATCTCTGTGATTTCTAATATTCTAATATTTCTATAATAGAGTTTGGTTTTGGTATTTGTAATCAACTCTTTCCTCCTCCCTGTTTTCATTCACTGTGTCCAGAATATCAAAGGCAGTGGAAAAGAAGCATCCAGAAGGTCAGTGCTAATGCTGCTCTTGTACTTGATTGCTATCAGAAAACATAGCAGACAGGTTTTGTAACAAAGTTTTCTTGACAGAGTCTGGCTGGACACATGCAGTGTTTTCTCTGTGGGGGACTTTGTGAAGGGTGGTTGCTCCTGCTATGCACATATCAGGATGTTTCATAACGCACTCGCATTCTTTCATTTATGGCCTCAACATGCCTAAGGTTAGCCTTTAAAATGAGAATAGGCATCAAATATGTGCTTTTACATTAGCTCACTGATCCAAAATACTTTTACCGATCCATAGTCTAAATGAAAAAAAACCTGAGAGACAGTGTGAAGTGGGACTGTTTAAGGAATATTAAATGTGTTTTATTTTACATTGTGATATCTTCAAAATGCTGCATTTTGCTGGGTATCATACAAGCACAAAATTCTAAATTTCCACCTCAAAGTATTTGAGTTTGACTCCAGCCTCTACTTATCTGATGATAATGCCACTTGCTGAAGAAGAGAAATGCCTATTTTGTGATATACACCTCCCTAAATACAGAGTGGTTGCAGCGTAGAAGGTGTCTCCAAGCAAAAGGCACAAACTTGATCTCATATGATATCGCTCAGATTTAATGCCTTCAGATACCTCACACCAATAACACCACCTTAAACCACTGGGTAAAGATCTTTCCAGGCTGAAATGACTTTGGATTTTGCATGGCAATTCAGTGCAAGCAAAAGACTTTTGAGAGCATAAAAAACCAGAAAATCACTGCAGAACAGGAATTTTAGATAATTAGTATAATAGAGTTTGGAGAGCAGGTTTTGAGGCTTGCTTTTTGTTTGGGTTTTTTTAATTATAGATAAATTATATTTCCTAGAACCTACTATTTCTTTTTTTTTTTAAGACTATTTTGCCAGCATGTATGTTCTATAAAGAGGGTTGAAATTGTATTTACAGCCTTTATTAAGAGATGACTGACTTAACAAACTGCTGCAGCTTAAGTGACTCCAGTCTATTTTAAGTAGCACAGAGATTGTTTCTGCTTGCACACCAGTATCCCAAGTAACTCTTTTGTAAAAGGAATACGTATTTGAATTAAAGGCTGAAGTATGAACAGTCAGTAATGTCTGCAAAACAATATTGGAAACCTGTCATTAGCTTTTTAAATTTGAGGAATTTGATTGCCTTTTCCAATTTCCTGTGAGACAAAATATCCTTTCCCCATTATGTAATCACCAATTTCCTCATTAGAAGTTCTTATCTCCTTTTTATATAATTCTTCTAAAATATAATTTCTCTTCAGTTGAACAGTAGATTCCTTGAAATAATTACACTTTGATAGAACATATTTCTTCTATCCTTCAGAACCTTTGAATCTAGTGCCCCATTTCAACCAAATTTGAGAAGAGGCAAAACTTTGAGGTAATTTTCTACCTAAGTTTCATGAATTAAGATGTTCAAAGAGGAGAGGTGCCTTGAGCAGTTTTGAAGGAAGGATTGTGTGTAAGAGCATTCTTTATTGAAAAGCTATCAAAGAAGTCATATTGCTGTTCAAACTGAGAGTACTGAGATACTATAAGTCTAGTATCTATAGGATACTAGATTTAATTTTGGATTTCTTGGCATGGGTATTTATTTCAGTGCAATTATTCAAATATTTGAAAGTCAAAACTCCAAATTATATACAAGTGAGAACACTGTAAAATAATATGAAACTGGAAAAAGTCTCTAGCAAAGATTGTGATGCAAATTTTAAGTTCTCTAATAATTTATGTGTTATATTGAACTAGTGTACTATTACTAAAAGGACAATAGAAATAAAGAGGGATAATGTCATCAGTGGCTAACAGGGATGGAAATTTAATGGAAATGAGAAGTGCTGAGTCATAGTTAAAATTTGCATTGGTGGAATATGGGTTCCTGTAATACTGTCAAATTTTAAGCGAATCTGGTGAGTGTTGAAAAAGATATTGCAATATTGCCCTTAATTAATTTAATGGATTAAAAAAAGCTGACAAATTTTTAAAATGCATTTACCTGCAGAGGAATTTTAAATGCCATATTTTAGGCATTCCTTATACATGGTCTGGAGTCACAAAATTCAGTGTAAGTATTTTTGTTCTTTGTTTATGAGGATGAGAGTATTGATCCAAGATGGAAATCCTTGTGACAGAGACAACCAAATTCAGTGAAAGTTGTTGCAGGGACCTGGAAATTACCTGATGTATATGAGGGAACAGTACAGAGCAGCGGAACAGTTCTGTAGCATTGGTGACATACCAGACATGGTGTAGTGTGTTTTGCTCTGCATGAGTCAGTGTCCCAAAGGTCTCAACAAGTCAGAATAACACCAAAAATGCAATTAAAAACATCATAGAAGTGGAAGAGAAAAAGAGGAAGACTAAACTTGTATCACCTAGCTACATGGTAGCCAAAACTCTACAAAGGCACAATAACAATTTATATATACTTGACCAGTGTACAGGAAAAGATGAGAATTACACACTTCAATGAACAGAGTATAGAATTGAGGATGAAATGAAGAAAAGTTGTATTGATCAGTTCTAGAACTCAGCTCCTGTGATGTTAAATTTCCTTCTTGCAACAATCCCCTCAAGGGAAGAGGAGGAAGCCTTCTACTATGGAAAAACATCAGTAAATGGCTGGGAAAAAACCCCGTAAAAGACTGGAAAAACACCAGTTAATGACAATCCTGTATGGATACGTGGTGGTGGGCTAGGTTGATGGTTGGACTTCATGATCTCAGAGGTATTTTCCAACCTTAACAATTCTACGTTTCTATGATTCTGGGATGTAACTCATGGCAAATTCCTAGTTTAACAACAATATAACCCTGAAGGAACTAATGTGACCATATTGTTTGACTTACTGTGTAGCAGACAGGATATTCTTGAAGCAATTCCTGATTGGATGAGATTTACTTCTTGTCCATTACAGATGGTTGCACTTTTGATGTTCAGGTCATTATGCAGTTTTTTTCTTTTTTCAGTTCTTCACCTGGAATATTCTTTCAGCAGTGAACCAAAGCTAGAAGACAGACAGTTTGAGAGCATGTTGTGAGTCCTCTACTTGCGAGGGAGGAAAGTGAGGGGGAGCATAAAAGCTTGGAAAATTATCTATTCAATCTCTCTTTTCTTTCTATTTGTTTACTCTCTACATATGGTTTGTTTTGCTGCTGAATATATAAGAAAAATCTTAATGCATTTGTGTCATAGAACTAGTGGAAGATGTGTATTCTCTCACTACTGGAGAGAAGATGCTTAAATGAATTCTATGCATCTTGAATACATTTTCAGAATGAAAAATGAAAATTTAGGAAAGATATTTCTGTGTAGTCAAAGAAAAGAAGGAATTTAATGAAAATTCCCTGGTGACAAGTTCTTACCCAAGCAATAATAGCTAGCAATGGATGGACCTTTTTTAAAACCTTTTAAGCTGTTTGTGGACTGTCCAATTTATGGACTTACATATTTTTAACCATTTTTGCCTCATTTCAGTTTACTGGTAGTGCATGTGTGTGGCTCCTGTTTCAAACTAGGCTTCATCATGGAACACAGGCATGAAGATGCAGGGCCCTGCAGTAATACTTACATGTAGACTATCTATGCTGAGGCCTGACCAAGAAGTCCAGTCTTCTTCAGTGTCCTGAAGTCCAGGAGAAATTTGCAAAAAAAAAAAAAGGTTTCAGGATTGAACACCGGGATGATAAATTATTTTAAGTAAAGGCTCCAAATATCATGTGTTTGTGCAGCATCCAGCATGATATTGCCTTGATTATGTCTGAAAGCCTTGACTATGTGACAATTCCAGATAGCATTATTTTATTTATAAACGATATAATTTTTCCCCTTCTTGCCATGAACATGTTTTATCTTCCCTCAAACTAGCTAAAGTTTGTTTTCCCTTTTATGAATTTTTATCTTCCTATTTCTCATGTTTGAATTTGGAAAAGAAAAATATAATTTTACAGAGTTAAATAAACAATAGGCCCTGGTTTTAAACCAACAAAGTAAAAATACTCAGTATTCCAGGGTTGAACCCAACAATTCATCCTCTGTGGCTCCCAGGACTTACACCAGCATTAAAATAAATGAGCACAGTCCCAAATACCGAGGCTGACTTGTTATCTCTATATGTACTTTTCAGATAACAGACATTAAATAATTCACTATACAAAGTCTTATTTCAATTAAAATGGTAAAACTGATAAAGAAGTTTTCTTTACTTTTGGGAACATATCTCTGGCTTGTAATTGCATTAATTACAAATACACACAGTTGAAAAGTTATTCAAATGCAAATTTTCTTAATGAGAAGAAAGCAACTGGGAGTATAATTTTTAGTTGTTGCAGTTAATGAAAGTATTTGATTTTGTTTTAATTGCACTTTTAATAAAATAAAGTGCTCTCACAGTGATGAGGTTTCACTAATACAGCATCATCTAAGCAGTGCTAGAGCTTCTGAAGGTTGCTGATGGTGTATAAATCAGCTGGCACTGGGATCTTGCTGGAGATAAGTGAAGCAAACAACCCTTGCTCCTGGGCAGTGCTGATCTCTGGCTAACAGCAGTGCGCTGAAGAATGTCACCAGAATAACCCTAAAGGTTCTCTGATATTTTATCTAACACTGGTAAGGAATTGCAGTAACTCCTTTTCAAAAGGATTGATGTCAAAATGGATTTACCTCCTTCCTCAAACATCCTTCCCTCAATATACTCTAAATTATTATTAAAAATAACCAAGTATATAGATATTAGTGGGTTACTTTTCAGTCTTGCACGTGATATGGTATCTATGAGGAAGAGCAACCATGTGGGGAAACTGGAACCAGCAGCCTGGTGGCTCAGTGACCATATCCTGCTCCTCTTCACACTTCAGTCAGGGAATGTTGGGAAAGAAAAAGGATGGCAAATCCCATCACTGGGTGAGCCTCCTGGTACCCATGAGTAGCTGTATCCAAACCTCAGGGGTTACATTTCCTCAGCTGTGATTTCCGAATGCCGTGTTTTCAAACTGGTTTTGCAATGTAAATCAAGAGTGAGTTCCAGAAAGGCTTGGTCTAGTTGTAAACAACTTAGGAACAGCAAAAAGACAAATGCATCAAAAAAATAGGAATATTTTCCTTTAACTCTGATTATAATTAATATACTTGAAGGTATGATAAAAGATTCCCAGAATCAATCTGAGCTGTTTGCTTCATATAATGAAGAAATCTAGTAATTTTTAACATTCTAACAGAATATAATTTGGTATAGAGTGCAAATTTTATGTTTTGTTTTTGTTTTTTTCCCAAAGAAGTGAGTATTTCAGAGGTACATACATGGCAAATTAATTTTTCATAGCTATTATGCATAAATGAAATGTAGAGAAAATATGCATATCTTAAATTGAATAGATTCACCATAGAATCCTGGTAAGAGTTCACCTGCTGTTAATTTTCCTCTGAGATGAAAACATTGCCAAACAACAAAACCAGATGTTTAAGCACATCTTCACAGGGTGGAAAAGAGATTAGAACAGGGTGTAAGATTAGAACTTCTAACAGATTTTGATCCCGAGCAAGAACTTGTAGAAGCCCATGGAGATCTCTCAGATAGACTTAACAGAATCCAATATATAATAAGGCAACTGACATGACAATCTCTGTGTTTTACAAAGGAAATGTAAGGGGTACAGGAGTGAAATAAAGGGTGAGGCAAGAGCAGGAACCAAAAGACATCATCCTGGTGAAGAAAAGGTAGTATAGTGGAGTTCAGGTCAGAGAGGAAGGAAAGGATAGAGCAGCAAGAGGGACAAGGGACAATAGGCTTGCTTTCTTCCCCAGTTACCCATTTCCTTCCCTTGTGAGTAAATGAGGGATATCTCCTAGTCAATGCTAAGCATTTTACCTTTCTCCCATAGAAGCTCATGGCAAGGGGCTATCTCAGACCTACTTCACCCAGCGTGGGGGACATGGCCAGAGATGGTTTTGCTCCAGGTTGTTTCTGCTCCAGGAGTACCTGCCCTCATTTAACAGTGTTTGGATGAATGACCCAGAGAAGCTTTTCATGTGCAAAGGACAGCTGGTGTAAGTGCTCTGAAATATGTATACTTATTCAATTTTGATTGTATTGTAGACATGGACATTCTGAGATGTATTTTGGGGAATTTGTGTTCCGGGGTTCTCCAAAGGAAGCCTTTGGAGAAAGCAAGAGCAAGCTTTTATAACAGCTATCAGATTCTATGAATGTTTTTTGCTTCTTAAATACTGTTGCTGTAATGGGATGAAAAAAATGGAACAGGCTCTGAATGGCCAGTATGGGTATAACTTTTATACTCTGAGATGGGGAAGTAGATGATGACAGGGGCTTTTAAGTGCTTACTATTGCTGTAACTCTCATGTCATGAAAGGTCATTGACATCATCAGCTATAAAGCCAAGTTATTTTCTCTTTTCTGATATTGTATTTCAGACAACCATTAGCCAATCTCCATTGTGCTATAACAAACAGAAATTTAGGGATGGGAACTAGGCATTTCTGTCACCCCTGGAGCTAGTGGAGAGAAGAGTGATGTGAGATCCCTAGAGCTGCTCACTAGCCTTGGGGGACACTTGTGCCCTGTGAATTGACCTTTTCCTTCTCTGTGCAGTATTGACAGCGGTGCTTCCTTCTCCAGTAAATGACAAGGAAAAACACTGTCTGATTTTGCATACCTGAACTGCATCACTATAGCCACATCTTACATGGCTATCTGCAGCTGCTTGAAAGTCCACTGGCATGTACAAAAGTGAATGTAAATGCACTCTCTTCAAAGTAATTCACTGCTGCAAAACTCTGCTAAGGCAGTGAAGGCATCCCAGGCATATCTTCTCCCGTTTCAAATTGAGAAAGTCAACAAATACTAGACTTCTAGAAAACCACAAAATGAATAGCTACTTTCAGTTCTCAAATAACCTTAATTCTTAATTTATTTGAAAAATGACCCAATAAACATGTAACTTCTCTTTCTGTCTCCAAAACTGTAAGGAAAGAGAAGCCGCTTATGTTTTCTCTGTGGTCATATTTGCCCTAGTCCAAAAAAGTACAACTCACCTGCTAAATTTTTCAGCTATGTCACCTTTATCTGGATGCACATGTACAATATAACACTATTTGTTTTTCTTTTTTCAATTAGCCTCTACACAAACTATATTATTCTCCAGCTTCAGTGTTGAAAAGCTTGACAACAACAAATAGCTGTAAGCTGACTCTACCCACCTTTCTCCATGAAATTTCTAAAATGTATAGAAAAATTAAGATTGGAAATGACCAGCCAATAACACAATACCTCCATATTCACTACTAAATCCCATCCTCAAGTGCCACATTCACACACCTTTTGAACATTTCCAGGCATGCTGATTCCACTTCCCTGTGCATCCTGTTCCAATGCATGACCACTTTCCCAGTGAAAAAATTTTCCCAAATATCCAATCTAAACCTTCCCTGGTGGAACTTGAGGCCATTTCCTCTCATCCTGTCAGTGGTTGCCTGGGAGAAGAGGCTAACCCCTCCTCAATACAATCTCCTTTCATGTAGCTGTGAGAGTGATAAGGCCCCTCCCGAGCTTCCTTTTCTCTGGGCAAAATAACACCAAATGTAGTTTATTATGTCTTAAGGCACTAGCACACCACTTTTTTCTCTGATCACGTGTCAAGGTCTGATAGAGCTCCTGTCATTGCACAGAGCATCCCCTGATGCCTCCTCTTGGACCCACAGCTCACCCAGGCTGCTCTTGGCACATGCTTCAGTTACTTTCATTGGGAGCAGGACACTGGGATTTTTACCAGCCTTCCCAGGGCTGCTGTCCCCAAGTGAAGAAGAGGGAGGACAGAATTCAATGTATCTGTACTTATGAAGCTTTCTCACAAATTTGGGGTTCTGAATTTGAAATTATACCAAGGTGTTGTCAGGTATCCATGGTTATTCTCAGTAAATTCTTGCACTGGGATGGCAGGGATTCCACCACCTCCCCAGATAATCTCTTTCAAGGCATATAATTAGAAGACAAACTGTTGATAAACATTCCCTTAAGCATGATTTAAAAAATCATGCTTACTGAAAAGTAATTGTATACTATTTTCATCTTTTCAATAGAAAGTAGTTGTCTTGCCTAAGGGTAAATATCTGAAAGTTGGTTGTCGATGTCTAGACTCATCAACCTAGATTCCCTTTATAGGCAGCTGAAAGGAACAGGCACCTCCAGGGCATGATTCATCTGTCTGTCTTAGAAGAAATGGTAAGTGGAGAATGATTTCTTTCTGAAATATATGCCTCAGAAATGATTGGAATTGTTCAGGAAATGGTTTTCATATTCTGTGGGAAATGGATTTAAAGAACTGGTTTTCTTCAATACTAGAATGAAGAAAAACACTTTCAAGAAATTTTCAAGAAAATTACCTATTTAAAAATTCCCTCTAAGTAAAATGAAAGGCTTATTTTCTCATGTTTTCTTCCTTTATGTTTTATAATTCACAATGGAAAAATTACATTTGGAAATGAAGAGAGGTTTTAATGGGAAAAATTGAAACTTGAGATCAATGTGGAATATTTTGATCTCATTGGTATCCTTCAACTTGAATTGCCTTTTCCTTATGAAAGGTCACCAAAATTGTTCCATTCCTACAGAAAGTTTTGATTTCCGTGAAATAGCACTTTTCTAGAAAAATGCGACAACATAGTTTTTTCAACCAGCTATACAAGTTGTGTGAGTGGACAGAACTTTGTACAAATAACTGTTTTTAATCTCAATACCCTCTTTATAAAAGCATTCTGCTTTCAATTAACAAGTTTATTTTAACTTTCTGATGACCTAACAAGTAGCTCTCACTTAAGAAAGGGCTGTGGCATAGTTTTGAGAAATGTCTTATAAAGGCAAGATTCTAATTGAATTAAAATAATTAGGCATATAAGATTGTTTTGGGCTGATTTGTTGTCACAATTTTCTTGAAGGGCATGACCAATAGATGGAAGTATCATATAGTCCCTACTTTCATGTGACCAAATGCAAACAAAGAAAAAAAGCAGAATGACATTGTACTAAGAACAATTTTGTTTGGTCCCCCATAAAAAAATTAGCCAGGGGTTTGAGTTTTGTATTATAAATGATTGATGGCTATCAAGCTATATGAGACTGCAAAGCTAATACATCAAGCTACAGTATGACAATAGTGAGCTGTGACAGTCTCACTGAGTAAGGGAAAGTTTCACAGAACTGGGTGTCTGGAAGGAAGACATCAAAGTTGACAAATGACTTCTAGCTAACTTGCTTCCTTCTGCAAGGCATGTTCCAGTGTTGCTGAGAGACAGATGTTAAATGGAGCTAGACAGGACTGAACACGCTTCAGTAAATATCTTGCTGATAAAATGATTTACACACCAGAAAGAAGGAACAAATATTTTTAGGAAAATCTGAATGAAATATTAGTCTTCATTCAGACAATGTGCAATTCACTCACCTAATAATGAATTGTCTACTATGCAGTATTTACATTTTAAAGTAGCCAACACGCTTTATGGTCTACGAAGAGAAGTACATGTTTCTAGGGTACATTTTAGATACAAGGTTTAGGATAAACACACCTAAAATGCACATATTTGTAGTGTAGGGTAGCTAGTTTAGATGCCAATATTTACAATGGTCCCATCACAGATCTTCAAAAAGTCTCAGAATCTGATCAACTAAACCACTGCCTATAGAATGTTCTGTATTTAATTTTCTGTTTTTACTGTATGGGTTTTTTTAATCAGTCAATTGGATTTAATTTACTGCCAGATGTTTTCTATGAACTAATTAGCTAATTGTTTGAGGGAGTAATGAAAACTGAAATATATATATGTGTTATCCTAGTTAGGAAGAATTTGACCACTATGCGCTTAGACTGGGCAGAAGAGGAAAAAGTCTTATCAGCTTCTATGCTATATTAACTTATTGCCAGGATAAAAACAAATTATTAACAAGAACATACTAATTAAATAAAAGAGGTTTTGGCTTATAGTTGGCATGATACTGTATTATTCTTCCCCTGTGACATCTCCATTTCCCATGCATAGTACTGCAATATTTGCTGGACACGAGGTTAACTCAAATGGCTGAGACTGGAAGGTACAGATAGCCCTGCATGTCCCGGGGCCTCCCCCAACCCTCTCTTGAGTCCCAGCACCTCCATTTCATCCTGTCTTGGGGCCACCAGTCCCTGGCCCAGCTGCATGACGGATGTGCATGTTGCCAGTCCTGTCTCTGGCCCTGTGTGCCATACCACTCACTGGTTCCCTCAGCAGAAGGAACCAGTGTTCCTGGAGCAACTGGACTGCTTGCAGTGCCTGGGGCTGTCAATGAACCTGTCCATCTCTGCCTGATGTGCTCAGCCCCTGTGAGATGGCACCTGCTGGCAAGGGCACAGCCTGTGCTGGGATCACCCTCTGCTCCTTCCTGAGGGAGCAGCCAGACCCTTGCTGCTACCCTGCGTGTCATCTTCTTCAGTGTCCTCTGAGAGGCTGAAACGTTGCTGATCACTGCTTGCCATTGATTTGTGTAGGCTCTTTGTACAAGCAAGCACTGATCTTTTATTTCAAAACAAGTACACAGATGGAGCACTTTCACCTGAAATGGCAAAAGAAGAACCCTCACAAGTCTAGGCTAGGGAAAGTTCTTAATTTCCTAGGCTATTTGAAACACGTCTTCACTGGAATGACATCAGAAATGCCCAAAAAGTGTTAGAGGTAGTAGAGGTAAACCCATGTTTAGTGTAAAGAGGTTAGATGAGCACTGGGTGCTGGTGTGTATGCAAGTTTGAGAAAAGTGGTTTGCCTGTTATGCAAAGATATGTGTTAGATCCTTGCCTTAGCCATATCTTTGCTCCCAGAAGGGGACAGAGCTGCAGGCACTGCAGCGCTCGCAATGCTTGGCATGAAGTGGTCACAGCGACTACCATGGAGATTTCAGAGATGTGACTTCCAGAAGGTGGAGATTGCACAGCAGAGGTAATAAAGATATTTGCTTTTGAATTATAGTTGCCAAAACATGAACCTGTTCCCAAGCATTTTCAAAATATTAAAAGATGGGCAACATGGCACACTGCTGTGGCACAACTGTTTTAGAAACAGCATTTACTGAAAAAGTAACTCACACAGAAACTACTGAATCAACACAAAAAAATGCTGAATGGCTGATATGGAACAGAAATTAATCTGATGGATTAAAAAAAACAGTATCAGAAAGAACTCTGTAAACAGGATTATATTTTTCAAGACCTGTGACTAGAAGGTTTAAATGACTGGAACATATGGTAGCATGGCAATGAGAGGCAAGTTTCTTAACGGAGGAGGAAGTGCTTAGACTAGAAGAACACATAAACAGGTATGGTATGACAGACTAAAGATCACCCTGGCTACCTTTCATGTATCCAACAGCAGCCATAAGCAAATAGAGAACATAAGAGCAAGGCTGATACTTACACCTGACACTCCACCAGTCTCTAGCCATCCTCATCTTGAGAACTTCCTGTGCTTCATATGATTTCTGCATATTGTAACCTTCAGGGGATTTATTTTCAATTAACTTACAGTGGCCCTTTGAATTAATGGAAACACCCAGACCCCATGGGCAAAGGAATCCCTGTCTGGGGCCGTCTTGCACCTAAACAATTCCTCTAAGTTTTGTTTTGAACCAGGTTCCTATTGTCTTCATTTAAAGTTCTATTCTTTTCTTGGAAAATGTTTTGAACAGCCCATTAGAGATGAAATGAATGTCTGTAGATATGTGTGACTGCCTAATAAGATAAAATTGCCTTTTGAACAGTATTCACTGAAACCTCAAATTTTTGAGCTGTTTGGACAGCAAATTTTAATTATTTTGACATTTCCATGGTTTGAATATCATTGTTGGTCTGTTTTGAAAGTATCTCATTATTCAGTGTTTCAGAAGGAAGACACAGTTCTTAGCACACCTTACTCCAGTCTAGATAAATCCTAAACATCTCTGGCATACAAGAGTTTTCTCAATAATTTCTAGGTTATTTTACCTTTTTTTTTCCGCTTCTTGTTTTTCTTTCTTTTTTAATGAGAGTCTGGTTTAGACAAAATAACTTTCCTAGGTCACATGGTTATTATGTCACATCAGTTGGGTTTTAAACAATGCATTAATCAATTGACATTTCAGAATGGCCAGAAACTTCAGATGCCATCCATAATATTTTCCATCAGTTAATTGAATAGTGCAAGGAGCAACCAAAGTTGCATTTCCTGTTTATACGTGATTTATCTAAAAGATAACATAGTCAGCTTTTAACAGCAGTCAAGGAACATCTGAACACTTCTTTCTATGTAAGATAGTAATATAAACCTAGTAATTCAGAAAGTAAACTTGTTTGAATTCATCCAACAGGAAAATTAAATGGAAATGGTGAAAATAAAGCTATATTTGTTTACAATAAATAGTTTTCTTATTTATTCTTTTTTCCTTCTGTATTTGATGATAAGTTAAAAGCATTAGGTAAAGCTGTCTTTATAACAGAGTTATCCAAAGATAACTTGACAACAGACCTCCTCTGTTTAGCATAACTGAAACAAGCAAATGTGCATCTTTGCTTTTGTTGGGCTCGAAATACCCTTCACCAAAGCAAGACTTCCAATTTTGTTTCCATGACAATATGCGTGACTTATAAAAGCTGTACATCTCTTTGCCTAAGAGATGTGACTAAACCAGCAATATTTAATTTGCCTTTAAGTGTGCTTTTTTCTTCTCAGACATGAGAAGACTTTGTTCAAAAATTTATTTATAAGAAGTTCTGCAGTCTAAACTTCCATATTGTTGTTCTCTTTTACCTAATTTTCGGCATCCTCTATGTAGGAATGTACTCTTCTATTTTTATAGTATTTAATCTAATTCTCCTCTGTTTTCTTAATCTTAACAATACATACTTTCTTTGTCTTTAGTCAGACCAATTTTCTTCCATTTCAACTATTTTAGTGCTTCATTACTGAACTACCTTTTACATTGAAGATTCCTCTTTCTTCTTGTCTGACTTACGTAAACATAATAGTAGCTGTTTCTTAAAACAGTCTTTTCATAGTTGTCTCCACTCTCTGTATTATCATTCTCTTATTAGCCCATTCTTGATCAGTTAACAAACTTCTTCCTTAATACAGGATCTGTTTTCAAGCTTTTTTTTCATACATAATGTTATTACGTTCACCCCCATCTGGTTTCTTGAGTAGTAATTTTGACAAACATTTTATTTTGAAAAATATTTATCTTCCTATATCCTAAAGTCAGATTTCCATATAAATAGATTTTTGGTCACATGAAGACCAGAGTCACCAAAATTATAATTACTTTACAAATTATTTTTAGACCATTTGCTTTTCTTCTTCTTAGTTTTCTTTTGTCTTCTTGTTCCATACCTTTGCTTCTCCCCTTATTCTATCAGTAAAATGTTGTTATTGTTTCAGCAAAACCTCTTACCAGAATCAGTAAAATTATAATTTGTTACAATTTCATATTTGTAAAGGATGACTAGAAGGGGAACACATTATCGCACTTCTATATGTACATAATTAGTCCACCGAAGTTACTCCTTCAAAACAATGCCATCAAGATCTCACCAAAATTCAAAAACTCTTGGTAATTGAAGAGAAATAATTGTGCTATAAAGTCTGAAATTTTCACATTTCAGTGAGAAAACCATCTGACTGCTATTTAGAAGAAATCTCAAGGGAAAGGGATGTTTTTTTTCCTTTGTATTTCAGTGTTCCTACTGTTTCACAGAATCACAGAATTTGGTCACCCAAGGAATTTTCATCAGGCTCTGAAGCTTTCTCTGTTACTAGTGACTTCTTAAGCCATGATTCTGACCCAGGAAGGTGTTTTTATCTTTGCATATTTTGCAGTTGAACCAAAATTCTCCAAAGCTGAGAGGGTAATATTTATATCTTAGCTTTTTAAAATGTAAGGCCATCACCCGTTTAAACTGAAGATTATAAAATAGTCTAAATTTTATGTCATTTGGTGTATAATATTTATTTCTGCTCATCTAATTCATCCTTGCCTTTTTGAAAAATTAATTAAAATGCATTTTTCATGGCATAAATTAGGTACATATACTTAGGTATTTCTGTATTATTTATGCTTTGATTTTTGTATTGCTGCCTCCTCATGTACTGGAAAGGATGGAATAAGCATAAAATGGATTGGATCTGGTTCAAGTAGAAATGTCAGCTGTGATATAAGTGGTGTATCTTGAATCAGCAGCAAGTAACTAGAGCTACTGTGGAGACCAACAACTAGACCTTTGCCTTTTTGAATGATTGACAGACAAGAAAGTACCTCATCCAGATGTCCCACTATCCTTTTCAACACCTTGTGAACACTGAACATCACAGATCTCCTTCTACAGGAGATGCTGATTTTTAGAGATAGATCCTGTACTGTGAAGACACAGCCTTCCTTTCCAGCAGCCTTTGCAGTGCCTGGCAAAAATGCCATCAGTGTTTATGTATGGGCATATGTCATGCCAGGGATTTAAGTTCAAAGCATGTCAGTAAAATAAGGGAAATTTAATTTCTAGTTTGTGCCACGTCCTGCACATAAGTACTAATTTCTAGAGTCTTCTGATGCATGTCATGGCTGTGGAATTAGATTGCTTTAAAAGTCAGCATTTTGTTCTGTCAAAAATGTACAAGCATTCGAGCACCTCAGCACTGGAGTTTCTTTGAACAGCGGATCTTCTTTGGTGGTTATTTAAATCTTTTTTCCATACACAAGAAAATAAGTTTTATCCACTTGGCATTATTATCCGTTATTATTTGCACTTAGTACACACAGTGCAATCTCAAAAGCCCCTGAGGAGGGCACCAGCAGCAACGACTTGGGACACAAAGTGTCTGTAATTGGTTGCATTTCTAACTCCTTATCTGGCCAGTGTGTACTGGCCATCGTCTGTAACAGTTCCATTTTGTTTCAAAAAGAGGTTGTTGTATATACTGGCTATTGTATATATCCTAGATAAAAAGAATATACATCCTTCTTGCCTGCATCTTTGGAAAAATCTCCACCAACCATGCTTTCTTTGATCTGCAAATATTAATGCAAGTTTAGAATAGTTTGATGAGTTTTCATGCAGGATACTTTGTGCTGTCCTGTTCATCTGTGTGCAAAAAGAGAAGCCAGAATGCGTTTTTGAAATGGTTAACAGGACAATTAGGGTGATGGAGAGCCTGTGGGAGATTGGCTCTCAGTACACTAAATCGAGAGCTAGAAGGAGAAATGATCACTGCCTATAAATATAAAGATCAGTGTAGGAGTAGAGCTGTTTAAACTAAGGGGCAGCAGTACAGCATAGATGAAGAGAATTTGACATGAATTAATTCCAGGCTTGAAATTCAAAGAAGGATTTTAGTACCCAAACATTCAGGTTCTGGAAGAATCTTCTAACGGTAACAAAGTGAAAATGTGTTAGCTTGGTGCTTGATTGAGTTATGAAAGAGATAGTGTTATATGATTGCTTCAGGCAGTTGCAGTTGGATTTTTTAACCAGAAAGTTGTTCTCAGATTTACTTCCTGTTCTTCTGGTATGTTTTTTGGCCATCTCCATGTCTTTTGGCCATCTCCAGATTCAAAGTGTGAGAAAGCAATACCCATAACAGCTGTGTGACTGCAACATGAGCAAAACCATTGAGAGTAAGGAATTTTTATAAGAATCTTGTTCTTCTCTGAGGAGAATAATCCAGTCCATGGCCTGTTGGACAGCAATGATAGAGAGACTTATTGCAGACATGCATATAATTTGCTATCTTGGCCAGTACATAAAGTACACTCGTAACCAAAAAAGTTGAAAATTCAAGTTGGTGTTTCCAAACACTGAGTCCATGTTGAATAATATGTAATATCTCACTTTGGAAAGAGGTTGCTGCTTTGCACTGAGCTTACAGCTGTGAAGATATTAGGTCACCAAAGGACAATCTCACTTAAACCTGCTGAAGGAGTCCCAGCAAGTGCAAGAGATTTCTGCCAGCAGCGTTGAAATATTCCACTATGAAGAAAAATGGGTCTCATCTCATCTAACTTTAGATGTCTACAATAGAGCCACTTACTGCTAAGTTAATCACTCTGAGTTTCCTCTTCATCAGTAGGGAGGAAATAAGTATTTATTATATATAAGGGGTGGG
>VXAX01006752.1:4368-35470 GCA_013399835.1 Leptocoma aspasia | reverse complement strand
TTTTTTTAAGTTTGAGCTTGAAGGTGTTAGGAGCTACAATCACCCAGGTTATTTTCACATGAGATGCCTGTGGAATGAGGTATTGTTTTTGTTCAGTTAAGCTAATACTAGAGGTCTTGTCCCTATGCTCTGCAGGTCAAAAAGGGTCCTGGTCTACATCAGAACATTTGTGTATCTTGTTGTTTCTACAAGATCTCTTACATTCTGTATTTTGGCAATCTCAGATGGATGTTTATTATTTAGGTTTTCTAGGAGAAGAAATCAGAGAGCAAAAATGTGGGTTTTTAACTGGGGGGAGAAGGAAGGCAGTTTGCAGTGAGAGAGAAGATTTTGATAGCATCACTGTTGGGCAAAGGATGTCTTAAATCTTTGAGATGTGGCCTGAAGGACTTGCCTGGGGAGGGCAAAAAGGCAAAGTCTACTGATGAACAGAGAAAAAGAACCACTAGCATTTTAATGACAAAAAGAGTTATTTGCCTGCCATTTTCTATCCTGGCTAACCAGACAATATACCTGCCAGAAGTAGTGTGAATATTTATGATTCTTTTGGACAGTGAGCATATATGTTACTCTCCTGATCCTGTTCCTTTTGAAATCTGTAAAAAATCTTGGTAACTTCAGAGGGCCCAAGAACTCAGAAACCCACCAAACTGAGAGATTCTTGACTGGGATATGGGCTCCTGAGGGAAGAGTTTAAAATCCTCATGGATCTTCTATCAGGATTTCTCCAGTGATATGGTAAATGGGAATGATATATTGGTGGGTACTGATTGACTGAGGAAAGAGAAGGATGAGGAGGTGAATTCTAGGGAATTTAGTGACAGTAATTAGTATGCAATACAGGGAAGACTATTAGTACCAGCCTTTGCTTTATGTGCAGGCTACAAGCACATTAGGAAAGGGAGCCACACAACAGTGCAGTCCCAGTTAACATGCAATGAATTTTGTGAGGGACTTCTGGTCCTTTAAAAAGGTCAGGTAAATTTTAAGGATAATAAGAATTACTCTAGGGATGTAGTCAGCAGTGAAACTCACCTGGAAAGAGAAAACAAAAGCGTCTCCTTAAAATCCAAGTCTACCCTGACTTTGAAATACAGTTTTCACAAAGTCCCAGACAAATACTTTGTAAAGATTTGAATTTTAGAAATAAATTTTTTACCCATTTATATGGCTACTTAACAGGGGTCTTGCTATGTTTATTCCTTTACAATGAAAATTGATGCTAAGTTACCTGTCAACCTTCAAGAATGTGTCTTGGGCTCAATTTTCTAATAAACAAAACAGTTACATTATTCAGAGAGGTATTGCATTGAGTATATTAATTAGTGGAAAAGAAGTTGGTGTGGCAGTGGCTGAGTAAGCCAGGCTGCAGTAGATGTGTCTACACAGTGTTATCCAGCTCAATCGAAATTGCAAAGGCTAGCAGACACAGGGGTGTGGTGAGGAACATCTTAAATCAAGAAAGTGTCAGCTGGGCCCCATTTCCTGATTTAAACATTTACACAGATGAATAACCTATACTTAAAACCACAAAACCTAATGGATAAGCAATAAGACACTTGACGTATAGCAATTGTGAGCTCCTATCCTCTATATTTAAGATGAGTTCTGTCTCATTCAGCTTTGTCAGAGGAGGATGCTTTCTGAAGTAGCCAGCTCAGCTCAACAGGCGTGGAGTGCTGTCTCCATGATAACCCCTTAGAGCAGCAGGGGACAGAACATCACCCTTACCTCTTCTATTCTGCTAGATTAGGATATGTATTTTGTAAAAAAAAAAAAAAATCCTCTAATACTGAAAAATTGAAGTAATTTTTTGTTGCAGCAAGATAATGTAAAAAATATTGTTTGCCTTCTCTCTCTGCTGAGGCTTCCTGACTGGGACAGGTTTTATCCTAAACATGTGTGCTGGTCAACATGGCCAGTGCCCAAGGGAGCAGGAAAACACACACACACAGATGTGAAATACTTGTTTCTACAATTTTTCCTTCTCTCCCTTGCATATTTTTCTCTTTTATGTGCCATCACCTTGAAACAATAGGCCCATCAGCTGTACAGTAATTTTGGGCAGAATCACAAAAAGGCTGATACAGAATGCAATCAGCAAGGAAGTAAATTGGGGTGTTTAATGAATGGCAATGAAAATGGCTCTGTTGACTGTGTCTTATCAAGCAAATCTGATATTGTTTTTATTGGATTAAAGGCATGGTTAACACAAATTATTGGGGTAATATCTTTAAATTTATGACACTCTGATAAAAATTAAGAGTATACAAAATCAATACAACTGACTTCAAACAAATTAAAAATTAGCCAAGTGATATATTGCAAAATGTAATTATATACATAAATTGCAAATCATCCTTTGGGGTATTTTAGCAGGTCCTGCAGAGCTCTTGTGTTTGTTGAATCTTGTGCAATGTCTTAATTAAAACTGAGAGAAAACATAGTATCAGTCAATGAGGTGGATGCAATCCCTACATGACTGAGGGGTTGAAGGGGTCAAAACAACCTAAAACATCCCACCAAATGGGAAACTAATAGATAGACCATTACCAGTTGAGAATCTTATTGATTACAGTGACCATGAGATCGTAGAGTTTAAAATAATGAGTGATATGAAGAAGACAGATATTAGAACCATAACCCTGGACATTTGGAGAGCAGATTTTGGCTTATTCTATGATCATCTTGGCAGTATCCAGTGGGGAGCAGAGGACACCAGGGCACAGGAGAGCTTGTTGAATTTCCCCAGAGAATAAAATCCCTCTGTTCATATGTGCAGGAAGGTGAGCAAGTGTGGCAGAAGGTCAGCATGGATTAACAGGGAACTCATGAATGAGCTCAAACACCAAAAAGAAGTACATGAAATGAGGAAGAAGGAATGGAATTCTCAGGAGGAATGTAAAGATGGTTGCTAAAGAATGCAGGGATGAAGCTGAGAAAACAAAAGCTCACCTGAAGCTGGGACCAGTAGTGAATGTGAAGGACTTCCCTAAGTACAAAAATGCAGCAAAGTGAAGGCAGAGGAAGATTACTTATGTGGGTTTTAAGTACATGAATCCCAGCACTGGCAATTTTTAGATGGGTCTGGTGATTTTTTGGTGGATCTGGCCCATTTCTATTATAAATGTTATAGTGAGTATAAAGATACAGCAAGCTATCTCCTGAGTACTGGAATATTTCTTTATGTCTTTGGAAGAATAAAGTGATCAATAGGAAGTACACAGTCCTGGTAGCAGTTCCCAGGGTACCCAAATACACGGATGAAATCTGCCTACTGATACATACTTTACATACTTTGAAGATACAAACTGATCCATCTGCCTACCACTGCAAGCACAGGGTCAAACGAAATTTTTCAGGCATCTTGCTCTTCTTATTACTGATAAAGCCCAACAAACAACCACAAACCAGTAAGTCATTCCACTAAGGACAGCACAAAAACTACAGTCATCCTCCACCCTCCAAATTTTGTGGACAGACAAATACACAGCAGTGAAACAAGTACCAAACTTTAAAAATAGACTGGATTATATAGAAGAAATCATACTCATAAGAGTTATTAAAACTATCTGGTTTTTCTAGCTCACTCAAACAGCTTTGGTCTGTTACTCATATATTTACTTCTTCGCTCATGGGATACTTCCTCTTGGCAGAAGAAGAGAAACCTGCCTTTACTCTCGGAGCTAGAAGGAAGGGAATGCTCTTCTCTGTTGCTGTTCTGGAAGGAGCAGAGTTCTGACTGAAATGGAAAGACATCTCTGATGCTGATTTCCACCTAAATACAAAAGGTTTCTTCCCTAGAACCTTTGGCACTAATGACTTTGGCACTAATCTTTTCAAGTAAATTTTAAAAATAATTTTTACAAATTAAAAATCAAGAAACAATGAGCCTTCCAAGTTAGTAGGTCTGGCACAAAAATATTCAAATGAAGTAGCTGCCTCCAAGAGGTTACTGGCAGAGTTTCAGAAAAAAATATACGAAGGCCCAAGAAAACAAAGAGTTGATTTGTCAGGGGTCATGGACTGCCTAGCTATTACTGAATTTCTCTGTAGACAATTTAAAAGAAAAAAGAGGATTTGTAGCGCTATAATTCATGTTATCTTCTTTTTCCACCTTACTTATTTCAGAGCTGACAGGCATTCATAGGAGTCATGCAGTATGCTGCTCAGCTGGAAGTTAGGCAAAGAAATACAGATTTCAGCATGCAGTATTAGAAATCCTTCTTAGAAATTTGGACTAAACTCTTCCTTTATGAGATCTAAGGGACAATAATTACTATGGAAAGGTCAAAATCAGCTTACAGCTAAAATTAGATAACGAGAAGTGAAACACGTACATTACAGTTACTTTTGAAAATGCATGTGAGGAAGTCTTTAAAGGCTAGTGCTAATACTTCTTAACCCAATACTTGCTGTTGCAGTTGTCTTCACTGCAAGAAATTTCTTTCATTTTCACTTACAAAGGAGCATTCTCTCCCCTAGTAATTTTCATTACTTCTCCATAAATTTCTATGTTTAGGAACTCTCCAGGCAGGTTTGAACTTTAGCTGTCAGAAGCAGACAAAATTTTACTGGATGACAAAGTTCAGCTAAAGATTTGGCTAAACATCTAAAATTAGGGAATGAGAAGTAAAAAGCCTGGTTCTAGGGAAGAAACCTTTTGTATTTAGGTGGAAATCAGCATCAGAGATGTCTTTCCATTTCAGTCAGAACTCTGCTCCTTCCAGAACAGCAACAGAGAAGAGCATTCCCTTCCTTCTAGCTCCGAGAGTAAAGGCAGGTTTCTCTTCTTCTGCCAAGAGGAAGTATCCCATGAGCGAAGAAGTAAATATATGAGTAACAGACCAAAGCTGTTTGAGTGAGCCAGAAAAACCAGAAGATTCCAAGAAATGATGCGATGGAGAAGGGTGGAAGCAGTGAAGCAAGATAAATAATAGAAAAGTTGGAACAAACCATTAGGAAAAACCTCAAAACCTCTATAACAACCTACCATGGACAAAAGAGGCATGACTATTGAGAAAGATAAAAGAGCATCAAGAACATTTTATATTGCAGTAGAGACATTTCTGCATCAAATTCTGCATTCTAATAGTTAATAAAATTTAATGGGAAATTGTGAATCAAATCTGAATGAACAGGAAAGTGCACAGGGTATCTGGTTTTAGATGATAAAATCTGATCATGCCTGATATGCTTGTGGGACAGCTGGGAGAACATGGTTTGTGGTAGGGCTTGTGGTTTTGAGTAATGCTTGCTTTTTAATAAAGCTTGACTTGATTATGCTAATTAATAGAAAAATGTCAGAGGAATCTATTTTCCAGTTCCAGACTTGAAAATTTTCTAAAATGCTAGACATTACATCAGAAATCTTTGACTATTTTGGAATTTTTAGTTTTCCCTTTTTTACTTTTTCATCAGCTGAAGTCCATGCTTTTCAGGTGATTGAAAATAATAACCTCTATGCAGCCATTTTGTTTATTCCGCTACCCACAGCGCCTTCCATTGTGCATACAGCAAGATACCTGCTGACCTGACAAGGGTTTGTTAAGGTCAAGTGCTCTTTTCAGAAATCTCCTCTTGACTCTCTTCACTCCTGCTGTTTGTATTTCTTTCCATTTTCTTCCAGCATGATAATAATGCAATATTAAGAGGAACAGTGCAGGTAAAAAACAGAATAGATATAAATCTGCTATCTTAATTTGAGATGTAGATGGAGATTCAGACACAGCAAAAAAATCTCTTGAGGATGTAATTTGACTTTTTACACAAAGCAATTCAAGAACTGCAAGGTTTTATTTGATTAGCTTCTAGCTGCCAGTTTCCACCTTCCATTATCGTTGTGTCGTGTCAGTTTGAGGCTATTGCAGAAGCTGCTTCATGTCAACATCAACAGGAGGTGAAACCCCATATGAACCACTATGCAAGGCCCAGATTGAAATTAGAGCTCTTGCATTTCTGCAGAACAGCAAAGTGACAGGAAAGAAAAAATGAGGACTTCCCTAATGAAAGGTGAATCTCTTGCTGGAGGAGGAGGCACAGTCAATTTCTTAGGAATATGCTATCTGAAGACCTACAATAGCTGAAAAGCCCCACCAGTATAAGAAAGCAGACTTCGTTATCACAAGATTGAGCTTATTGACTGAAATGAAGTAAATCCAAAGCCTGACAAGTTTTAAAGCAACAAAAGTTTTGACAAGTGTCAAAACAACAAGAAGTATGTAATTTTTTTTTACAGAACCCAGTTATTTTTTCTCTATTAGGTACCTAATTTAAGCACAGCCTCATTAAAAATGTAGGTACTTTGAGTGAAAGAGAAAGTGATCTCATCTTAACTGCCTATATTACTGAAACAGTGGAGATTTGAACATCTCAGCTAGGAATTCTGGTCTTCAACTAAAATTACAGTAAAAAAAGTTACTAAAATTGTGAAGTTAGTAATTTATAATGTTTTGCAGAAATATTAACTTTCTATAAAAACAATGGACTTCCTTTGAACAAAACCCTTTGTCTCTTGCATAGAGGTATGTTTCCACAACAGCTATGCTAATCATCAAAATATTCCTGCTGTGCCACTATCGTTACCTATTGACAATTTTTCTGCTTGTCCATTAAAGCCATGACAGGAAAACCAGAGCTTTGGAAGGTTCATTTAAAAATCAGGTGTTTTTTTAATTTTTTTGAGAATGAAAGTGGAGCTGAGAGAGAAGAGGGTGAAGAGGAGGGTAGAAATGTAACTTTATAATTTTCAAGGATGCTACCAGTGCATTTTATTACTTGAACATTTCCAGAACCTGGGCTAAGTTTGTTTTCTCACAGCCTATTCATATCCTGTCTCCTACAGGGAACGCTAAGAAACACTGAACCCTGAATATTTTTGAAAAGCTGCTCGAGAGATTTAGAACTTCTTGTGTTAATGGAGGTACTCAATGTTCTGACTTTTTTTTCTCAACCTGTTCACTCCCCAACAATATTTTCACTGAAACATTGCTATGATGAAAAAAGGAAAAATACCCAATTGAACCCTGTAAAATACTCTGTAGGAATGTCTGGCATATGAGTGTCTAGGCACAGATTACTTGAATCATGCTTAATCATTGTATTTTGAATGCAAAAGTGACAGAGATTGCTGCTAAATAAAAACATTTGTTCCTAGTAAAATTTAGTTCTTCTGGTTTGGGTGCAACAGACTCACACAGAGATATGTGTGAGTTAATAGCAGCAGGGATGGAAATCTGGTGGTAATGTCCCACAAAGACTTGTCATAATTTGGCTTTTGCATCTTCTATGTATTACCCAATTTCAGTGCCATCTCAATCTTATAACAGAACCTACAGCCCTCTATAGATAACACTTAATATACTTTTTGTAGAACAATGCTTGACAATGATGTAGTCGTCTGTTGTAGTGACATAGTTTAGTCTGTTTATGACACAAATTCTACTAATGAATATTTAAATGGTAGTTAATTACTCTTTAATTCACACACTGCAGACTAAAAAACCTTGGTAAAATCATATAATCCACCAGAAGCAGAATTTTGGATGTATTACAGCAAATAGTTCCTTTTTCTTTTCTTGTGTTAAAGACACAAGAAACATTGAGGCTTTTTAATTTGCTTGATATGATTTAATTTTGAATGTGAAAAAAATAATACGTGGATATTAATAAGTTACTCTCACTAGTCTGCTTTTTTGGAAGGAAGTTGATTGACTTGTTAGTAGACAATTGTCCATGAATATAATGAAGACTATATGGACGTCATTATAAATATAGGTCTGACATTTATGTTGGCGTAAGTCTGGATATATGCTTCTGAAATTAATGGAGCTGCACTGATATTAATCCCAGACAAACTAGGTCAAAGGAATCCCAAAAGGTAAACAGAGCTGCACCAAGCCAGTCTCTGATACATGAGAAGAGTCTAAAAACAAAGTGGAATTATGGATCTGGCATTTGCAATGGTGCCAGTGCCAGCTTAACCAAGCTAGCGCAAGTAATAACTGTGAAGATACAATAGTGTGGTCTTCCGTGCACTCTAGAACCTACAACACAAACTCCTTCCAGTTCTTGAGTGCACTTTTGAAAGTTTGCAGTGCTGCATGTTCCTTGCAGCAGTTAATTAGATTGATCTTACAGAGATTCGATGCCACACACTGTTATGAAGAATATCTTGTGTTATCAAGAATACCTGTAGTTCTTAAAAGGTCTTCTACCTTACCTTACCAGTGGTTAAAGAGAGCTAATTTCCAAATCCTTGGAGTCTTTATAGATATTTACGTGTTTGAAAATCAGTGAAGTAGTATCCTACATTTTCTTTGCACATCTGCAAGTAATTATCCAATGTACAATGCAGATGAAATTCAATCAAAGAGGATAAGAAATTAATTTTATCCCCATTATCCTTTTAACTTTGGGTGCTTTAAATTTGGAATGAGTCCATAAGACCTTGTGGAACCAAGGCAAATAAAAATAATGGATTTGTTTTGGTCACAGATGTAGTGAACCAAATACTCATTTCCCTTGTCCTTGGAGGACATTTCCTGTCATATCAAAAAAAGGCTGCTGAGCCTCTACCCAACAGATTGACCTCTTCCCAAGCTAGTTTCTTTAGCTTAGATATGACATTATGTGCAGGGTATTGATGGCAAGGTTTTGCTAGTGAGGGACCTGCAGGGGTGGCCTCTCTTGGAGGAGGTCACAGACTGTCCTGTGGACAGTTCAAGCCAGCTCAGCAATGGATCCACTGCATGCCAAAGATAATGTAAATCAGAGGAATTTGTGGTGCCTTTGTGAGGACATATTTAAGAAAAGGCAGAAAACACAAAGGGTAATGGAACAAGTGAAAAAGAAGGGGAGCAACAAGACCATAGCAGTAAGACATGCTCCATGGTGGAGCTGGTCACATCTCTGAAGGAACTGTATGGGGGACTTGCACTGGAGCAGGTACTTCCCTGAAGAGACTATCTTCATGGAGGAGTCCACACTGGAGCAGAAGAAACGAAGAAGGAGGGGGCAGTGGAGTAAAAAAAGGAACAAAGCAGCACAAAGAAACAGCTACACACTGGCCTCAGGAGCCTGCTTCATCTGTTGCCTTGCTGTCAGAAATGAGTGTAAGCTGCAGTGAAAGGGAGTGGAGACTGGGAAGCAGGGTGGTGTCTGCAGTGAAGTTGAACCTGTGAGTGGGAGAGAAAAGGTGTCTTCCCTAAGTGTTTAGATGTTTGCAGCTTTTGTTTCCCAAACCCCAAATCAGCAATTAAATGTTTTAAATGAAATTCACCAGGCTGAGTCTATTATGACGTCAGTTATTGGTGAATGATCTTTGGTTTGATACATGTGTTTTCTCATTCTTGTCTTTCCTATTTTCTTTCCATTCCCACTGTGAGAAGGGAAAGAGTGAACAAACTGTGGGTGCTTGGCGGCTGGCCGGAGCCATCCCACTACACACCAGACTTGGCAAATCATCTATCAGCAGTGGCTACGAGGACAAGGTTTTCACTCGCCCCTTATAGGCAGTTTGACACGCACCTATGAATCTTTAGGGACTTCAAAACCCGAGTCTTTCACTTTTCCCATGATTATTATGGATATTAGGTATGGAAGATAACCAGACGAATCCACCGAAGGTTACAAATGAAAGGGGTTTGTTCCGGGAAGCCACAGGCCCGCAGGAGTCGCGGGCTGTTCAGCAGGAGCCGAGCGGGCCCGGGCGCTGGCCGTGGTGCTGAACGGGACCGCGCCGCTCCTGTCGGAAGTAACAACTGCCATGGGAGTAAATAATAGTTGAAAGAACGAACGCTTTACCTGTAACTTAAAAAAAGTACCGTATACTTAGACGACTGGTGCAAGAATCATCTATGAATAAATGAATTTTTCCCCTACTTATACTCAACAATCCATATTAATGCCGTT
This sequence comes from Leptocoma aspasia, assembly GCA_013399835.1. NCBI lineage: Eukaryota > Metazoa > Chordata > Aves > Passeriformes > Nectariniidae > Leptocoma > Leptocoma aspasia. The sequence continues at coordinate 25,558 of VXAX01006752.1, read as the reverse complement.
ACACCGTGGATATTGGCACCTGCCCACTCAGCTCAGGGTGATGTAAATATAAACATTTACACTTAATATTTGCAGATTTTCCACATTAAATGACATTTTTCCATTTGAAAATACCAGTGCTTTTGGGAAAGAAATGGGATTAACACTCACAACAATTAAATCTATTTGTGGAACAACCAAATGGAGCTGGGAGAAAACAAATTAATCTATGTATCATGGATTCGTGGTGTTTAGCATAAAAAAAGATGGTAGATTACTCAGCCTGACACTTTGCCTTTCATAAATCCTCACATTTTAACCCACTTACCCCTGCCTTGAACTCAGATATTGGTGTGGTTAAAATTGCCTTCTGAAAGGAAGATAGGCCTGAACTTAAAAAAAAAAGGGAATATCTTTTCCCCCTTCTCCCAGTATTATTATTTTCTCTACTAGGAAGAGAACTTGGTATTTTCTTTATAAAGAAAACCTATCCAAGTCACTTCATAATATCCTCCTTGCTAAAAATAAGCACTTAGCTCTTGAAGTCTTTCATGATGTATTTGCAGTTCCTTTCTGCCCTTTCCTCTAATTTTTTAGCACCAGTTGTAAGACGTATGTAGCACACCTGGAGGTGGCACAGTGGCGTCACCAATACTGCATGCAGAGTAAAAAGCATTTCCCTGTTTCTATTCACTACTTGTTTGCACATTCATCATTTGTACTACCTCTTTGTGCCACAGGATCACAATGAGAACTCAGATTCTTGTCCACTGTGACTCCACAATTTATTTTAAACTCACTATTTTTCAGCTGAGAATTCAGCATTCTGAAGGAATAGCTGTATCTTGCTGTATTAAATTACAGTTTGTTTGAATAGACAGGTGTACCAGCTGACCCAAATCATACTGACTTATCTACATTCACTGTTAGTTACCATTCTGCCAACCCTCATGTCATCTGCAGCTTTTATTAATGCTGATCTTATATTTACTTTTAGGTCACTGAGGAGAATGTTGAATACTGTGAAATTTAGTCATAAGGAAATCCATCAGAGACACACTACCCTGGGATTATTCCATATTGACAGACAATGTTGCAGGCTATAATTTCTGAGTCCCCTTATTATGCACTTTGCAGGTATTGTGTGGTCCTAATTGTTTAACAAAATGGCACGAGGTGCTAAATCATACTCTTTACTAAAGCCTACATTAAATCATCTCAGTTCCTTTAGCAAAGGAATTCTTATGTCAAAGAAGTAAAATGACCTACTTTTGTGTTAACTCAAATTTTTATCTTCCTACCTTTTAATTCCCATTAAAGATAGCTTATGAAAGATTTCATTGCAAATATTGTGTGGTTTTATTCTGCACTGCTCTCATGCTAAGTTGGCACTGTAAAATACTCTTCCACTCTTATTTTCATTATATATTCCCATGCTTTAACATTTCCTTTAAGCAAATATTCTACAATATTCTTTTTACTGTGATGAGCTATCTTCTACACAGTATTATTCAGAGCAGCCAAAGCTGACTCACGGAAGATTCATTATTTGTTGTTCCATAACTGCTGCTATTTACACACATTTCCTATGGGATGTTTCCACTCTTCAAACCACAGAGAACTCAGAGACTGAGTGCAAACTGGATACTAAAAGATAAGAGGTGAAATAAGGACTGTAGTGATACAACCATGAAGAAAGTCACATCTAGAGGTCTGTACCAGTAAGGAGTAAAGTGGGAAAAAGATTTAGGCAAGAAAGTTAATAATGTTTAGGCTGCAGTATTAGGATACAAATTTTTCTTCATAGCTTCTGAATGTCAAGGAATTGCTTGGTTTTGTCTGGTAGAAATGAAGCTTGGTGTTTCGGGCCAAAATTATACACACTGTAGCATTTTAAAACAGAGCATGAATATTTACAGTTTAAAGGTTCTAATTTAGACATGAAACAGTAAATCAAGGACATTTTGAGAAAAAGCAGCCAGTCAATCTTCAATAAGCCCCTGAACAACCAGAGACTTTTTTTCAGCACATATGGTTGTCTAACAGGGTGCCTCAGAACAGTGGGTGATATTATGTGCCATATGTGCTGCTATACCAAAGAATTATTTGGTTTCTGGTAACACTAAACCCAAAGACTAAAGTATAAAACTACCTAGGTCTTCTTAATCAATATCAGCATCTTATAATTCCATCTATATTTAATTGCATTCTTAGTGAGCTGCATTTTTAGCTGTCAGCAGAAAATATGAGGAGGAATGGTTTATGTAAATAAGACAAAACTTTCTAAGTTTTTAAGCATTATTATCTTGCTACTCATTTGATTATTGGAAATACTTTCCTGGGAAAAAAGTCAAAGAAGAGTGACTAACAAAGCAAGTGATGTGGAGGTTCTGATATCTTGTCTCATAAATTTAATAGAAAGGCATAGAATTTATCTTCAATACCCATAAAGGTGTGATAATATGGTGAGGAATATTTTCCTGACCAAAACTTATTTGATATCTTATATTTAGAAATTCATACATTCAGAGAGTTCCAAGTTCCATCAGGTCTCTAAAACATCTTTGCAATAATGAACTTTTAATCACAGAATCACAGAATCATTGAAGTTGGAAAAGACCTCTAAAACCATTGAGTCCAACCACTAACCCAGACTCAATTTTCATCACTAAACCATATCCCCAAGTGCCACACCTTTCTAACACTTCCAGAGGCAGTGATTCTACCACTTCCTGGGAAGCCTGTTCCAAAGCCTGACCACCCTTTCAGTAAAGAAATCTTTCCTAATATCCAATCTAAGCTTCCCCTAGTGCAACTTGAAGCCATTTCCTCTTGTCTAACTCGTAACCTGGGAGAAGAGACCAACCCACACCTGGCTACAGCCTCCTTTCAGGTAGCTAGCTGTAAGAGCAATAAGGTCCCCCTTGAGCCTGCTTTTCTCCAGGCTGAACACTTCCAGCTCCCTCAGCTGCTCCTCATAGGATTTGTGCTTCAGACTCTTTCCCAGCTTCTTTGCCCTTCTCTGGACTCGCTCTGGCACCTCAATGTCCTTCTTGTAGTGAAAGTCCTGGATACAGGACTAGAAGTCAGGCCTCACCAGTGCCAAGTACACAGGGACAATGACTGCTCTGGTCCTGCTGGCCACACTATTGTGACACAAGCCAAGATGCCATTGGCTTTCTCGGCCACCTGGGCACACGCTGGCTCACATTCAGCTGCTGTCGAGCAGCACCCCTGGGTCCTTTTCCCTGGGTTACTTTTCAGTAACTGCCCCCAGCCTGTAGCCCTGCAGGGCGTTGTTGTGACCCAAGTGCAGGACTTGGCACTTGGCCTTGTTGAACCTCACACCATTGGCCTCTGCCCATTGATCCACCCTGTCTAAATCCCTCTGCAGAGCCTTCCCACCCTCCAGCAGATCAACACTCCCACCTGACTTGGTGTCATCTCCAAACTGACTGAGGATGCGCTTGATCATGTCATCCAGATCACTGATAAAGACATTAAAGAGAACTGTCCCCAGTACTGAGCCCTGTGACTCAGGCAACCCCACTTATGACTGGATGCCAAGAGGGCTTAACTATTCACCATCAATCCGTGGTCCATCCATAACTTCATTGCATGTGATGCAACATAAAATTAAAACTTGGCCTAAAATTTCAGGAATTCATTTGGTTTGTGTAATTATTTCAAAATAACATTTGGAATCTGATTTCCAAAAAGCAAGTATTCAATCAGTGTGAAACTGAAAAATGTTTGAGGCATCTTAATTTGAATATTTTATGGTGAAGCAACTACATCACCAGTCACTTTGCATGTGAGGAAGTCTTTAAAGGCTAGTGCTAATACTTCTTAACCCAATACTTGCTGTTGCAGTTGTCTTCACTGCAAGAAATTTCTTTCATTTTCACTTACAAAGGAGCATTCTCTCCCCTAGTAATTTTCATTACTTCTCCATAAATTTCTATGTTTAGGAACTCTCCAGGCAGGTTTGAACTTTAGCTGTCAGAAGCAGACAAAATTTTACTGGATGACAAAGTTCAGCTAAAGATTTGGCTCCCCTTGCCAGATACAGAAATCAATGAGATTTCCTGGACCGAGTGCAAGTTTTAAAGTAAACACATTAATGCAAGTGTGCCATCATATTTGCACTCTGCATCTATCCTCTGCTTTAAAAAATAAAATATTCTATACACAAATGTACTTTACAGACAAAGCTCTAAGAACAAGTGGGATGTCATATAAAAGATTTGAAAATGTAACAAAAGACTCTGGATGTCAGAGGACACTATAAGGTGGGTCTTTGTCACTGTTGGTGTGCCCTTTGCTGTCAATCAGCTCTGCTAGTAAAATGAAGAGGTCACAACCTCACCCCTTTCAGCCAGCACATCAGAAGACCAAAGGAAGAACAGTTCACATGAAATGGTTTTACACGAAGAGGAAAATGCTACGTTGTCCATGACTCTTACTCTCTGACAGATCCTATCAGATTAGCTTTTCTTTCTTCTAATTTCCAACAGCTGCTGGTGTTTGGTTATTCAAATGTACTTATTCAACTCCAGCACCAGTTACAATCACAAGCAAGGTAACTTACAGCTCTTGCTTTTCTAGAAGCCTCATTGCTATGTTCAGGCACTATCACAGAGATGTCCAACACCATGCTTAGACAATTTGGTTGTGAGGTAAGATCTCCCTTAGGAGGTACCAGCATTCATTGGTTTCTTCTATTGTTTTTCCCAATGCACATTACCTTTCAGGAAATGCATGTACTTTTGGTCTGGCAGATGATGGGGTCAAAAGATTTGTTTTGTTGCTACTTACACTGTAGGAATGATGTTATAACTATACCATCACATTAATTAACACTGTGAATGATTACAAAAGTGCAATAAGGAAGCTCTTGTAACATTTTAAAAACAAAGTTGTGCATACATTTAATGAAAAATCTTGTCACTTCCAGAAAAGTAACGATAGCCATGCTTAAGATTCCTCTTGATAGACATTAGGAACAGGAAATACAGTGTATGCCCTGAGTGCACCAATTAGCTTTGATTGTCCTGAGAAGATCTGGTAGCTCCACTCTAAATCCTCAGCCTCTGGCCCACTAGCTCTGTTTAAGCTCAGGCTCAGGCCCAAGGCTTTGCCTGAACTACACTGTAGGTAGGTCTGTATCCAGGTCTGTTCCTTGATGATCCAGGCTTGCTGGATCCAAGTCCAGGGCATCAGCTGGACTTCCTGAATTGACCTCAAACCTAACATGTCACTTTGAATATGTCTGATCACTGGACTGTTTGAGCCTGTTGCTGTCACCAGCCTTGCTGTTAGTCACAGTTGGGGTCTGTGGTCATTGTTTCTACCTACCTGCACTGTGGTCAGCTCCTCGTCTTCTCATGAAGTGACTCCCTTCTTGTTTCTCCTTGACATAGCATATAGTTTACTATCTAAACCAGAGGCATGGGAATCATGATTTTTAGTCCATTCACAGTTTTGTCATTGGATCCCAGTTTTCAAAGCAGTCAATCTGAGCTTTTTAGTCTTTGGCTATATAAACAAGAGTTGCAGTTAGCTATTGACATCTTCAACTTTTAAGCTTTTCAAGGGAGGATGCAATTTAAGAGGCTTTAAACCATTTGCTTTCTGGATTAGAGATCTAAACCACCAAAATGTCTTAATCTAACCTAGAGGCCTATAGGCTTAATTCTTCAGTGAGCAGCATACTCTCAAAATGACTCAGCATTCACACTGGAAAAAAAGATACTGGTAGTTTTCTGTCAAATCGTACCCAGCTTAAACCGATTTCCTCCCACCTGAAATGCCAAAGCAAAATACTGCACAAAGCATGTTGCATTCCTTTTACAGGTCCCCTTGCGTGAACATTTGATGTGTTGACTAGATTAAAGAGCAGGCCCGGTATCTGTATTTTTAGGTGCTGAAGGCTAGAGTAACACTGGGTAGAGAAGGTTTCTGAGTCTTACTTTTGCTCTTACTTCTTGACTTCACAGGGTATGAAACCTGGAAACATGAAAGGTCTTTCTGAGCCAGGGCATATCGTCCAGCAGAGAAAGAAACAGTTCATTTCAAGACTGGAAAAAAGCCTCTTGGTCCTTGGCAGATCAGACTGACTTCTGCACTTAGGAGCTGTAATTTGGGAAGACAAGAAGTCATAAGGGTTTCTTTACCTATACCTGCTTGATACGAGTAGGTTGAACAGAGAGAGGTTCTGTATTGGGTCAGGCCAGCTGGAGAAGTTTAGCTCAGTTCACACTTTAAAAAAACACTTTTAGCCTTCAAGCCAACATTGGATTATTTAAGTTCATTGTAGGAACTGACTGGCTTGTGTTGTGTTGAACCATGAAAAGGAATTGTTTGGCTGAGGTGATGGCTGGTGTGGAAGAAAACCTTGTTGCAAGCGGAGACAACTGACCTCCAATGTCTATGCCAACAGTGAGGTACTCTAACTTACCAATACAGGCATAGTTTATGATGCTGGTCTGACACACTTCAGACTTAGTTATACTGTTTGGATGTTCTGGCTTAGTGGGTCAGAATGACCAAAAACATGTCAAGCAAAATAAACAGGCCTGCTCTTCCGGGAACCATTTTACAATGCCAAGTAGAGGTGCCAATCATAAGCTTGTGTTGGGATTATCAATGTGAACTTCCATCTTCTGTCTTTCACAAGCAGTGGGAAGATTACAACATACCAGTTAGGGCAGAATTCAGACTTATAAATGAGTTTATCTAATGTCAATTAGATGTCACAGAATATTCTGCTTGGGGTCCAGTATGCTCTTTAGTCATGTCTGTCAAGCCCATGCAAGAGTCTGCAGCACCTACAGGTTTCCACTGGATGCTTCTTTTAATGTAGCTAATAATTTTAATTGGATTAGCACTGTTGATTATCTAAAATAATTCTTATGATGTAAATGGGACTTTTCACAGCTCTCAGATCTATATCTATGTTCTTAGATCCCTGCAAGCCACTCCAAGGACTACCTGGCTTAAGTCTTTTTGCTTATCAACAGCCTATTTTAGGGCACCAATATATGCTTAATACAAATGATTCATTAGTTGGAAATTGATGAAACTTAAAACACAACACCAGCTAAGTAGTTCTAGGTATTTTTTTTGGTCACAAGTATTGTAATTAAATGTATTATGCTTTATCGCTAATGGCATGTTTATGTATAAATACCACTGAACAATTTCAATGATAATGGCTATCTTTAAACTTTCATTTAATATTGAAGCATGAATGACAGCATATTTGCCAGCTCAAGATGTCAGGCACAACAAAACCTTGACAATCTGTGCAAATTTAAACTGGTGCAAAATCAGGCATACACTCTCCTCTGACAGCAGTCTGTTGTAATGCAGGGGTTTAGTCTTTTCATGTCATTAGGTCTTGCTAGGGTTTTTGTTCTGTTTTACTTCCAAATAAGATTATTCAAGACTGGTTAATGTTTTTGAAGCTCCATAGTAGCAAGTTACAGAGCTGTTTGTCATATAATGGAAGCCGAGCCGAGCTGTAGCAATTCTACAGCAACTCTACAGCAATTCTACAGCAACAGTACATGTTTGAAGATCTGGATTCATAGGCTCATGGGAGCTTAATTTCACTGAAATTTCACTTAATTTCAAGCTCATTGGGGCCCAGAACAGCAATTTTAAAAGTATTTCCACTTAGTTTGAGTATTCTTCCCTGCAAATTAAAACACTAAAGATGTGTTGTCCCACATTGATCAAAGGTTAAAACTGTGCACATTGATATCTGACAAGGACAAATGGTTGAATCATGGCAACTTCACTGTGAGCTACAGACCCATCAACTCCAGGCCTCTGAAATGGGTTGAGATACTGCAGAGATAAGTTTCTTTATTTGCAACCATTAAGATCAGGCTCTTATTGACATAGACAAAGAAGTGATAACAGCATGACAACTAGAAAGACAATGTTATTTTGCAAGATATTTGCTAATATATTAGAAAAAAATTAATTAAAATATAACTAACACTATTAAAGTCAGACTTTTTTCCATATTTTTTTCATTGTTGGTGTTCACCCTTGCTAATGCATGCTGTTCATGAACTTCCACTGGGTCTACCAGTACCAAGTAAGTTAAACTGAGTTTATTTGCTTGCATTCGAAGTTGTTTTTGCAACTGCATGCTTCACTTTCCACTTTCTCAGGTTTTTAAATACTGCTTAGGAGACACCAAGTCAAACAATTCCTGCACCTACCATGTCATACTGTTTTTTTGTCCTGCTTTGTCCAGTGGGAACGTTGTCATTGCCATAGAAATCACTATAAATGGGGCAGAATGTTTCACACTGCCATTCCAAAGAAAGACTCCTTTGATACTGGTACTAAAAAAAATTAAATCCTCGATCCCCAACCTGACCAGCTTGTGCTTCCCAACCTCTGTTTCCATGGCATTCTCAGCTGGTAGAAGGCAGAGAGCTAGTACAGTATAAAGAGGCAGACCAGCTTGTGCAGTACTTTCCTAGCAACACCTACGGCCTGTAGGATACTGTTGTGTTAACTTCAACAAGAATAGAAACAGAATGTCTTTCTACCTTTTTTCTTTTTCCCTTTCAAGTGTATAAATGGAGGAGAGAGATTGAATGGGCTCTAGCAATTGCTGACCTTTGCATTTATAGTGCTGCAGCAGAGCCGTAACCTGCAGCAGCAAGACAGGCTCCTGGTCTAATAAGCTGCATTTGTAATCATAAGTAGAAATAAATATCTAATCAGAATGCCAGTCTTTCCTAGTTTTGAGTGAAATTCATAACTAATTTTTGCTTTTGTATTACTCTAAGGCCTGATTCTGACACTTGGGTTTTTTAAAGAATTCCTTGGTTTATATATAAAAAATTATTTATGCACTATTTTTGTAGGTAACAGTTATAAACATTTGTTATAATAGTAATTATTGTAATATTGTATTTAAAGGATACTTAATTCAGTGGGGCTACTTCAATTGTAAATCAGCGCACCTAAAGACTTTGAAATGGACTGTGCAGATAAATCATTACCTCTCCATGAGGTCCTAATAGAGTTGTCTTAGTTCCACCAACACAGACTGTATAAAGGATCAGATCTATTGCAGACCAGACTGTAACAGAGGACCTAAAATCAAAGATCCCGCTTGTCAAAATCAAAGTGTGCTTAAATTCCATCACGATATTAGAATACTGAAGCTATATTCAAAGAAGTGTGAAATGAGAAAGTGAACGGGTACAGTTGTTGTGGGCTGTTTCATTTGCCCATGACTTTCCTGCACCTTTCTCTCAAGTGACTCAAAAGAATTGTGTAGCCACTTCCCTCCTGATAGCTTTAAAAATAAAATTCACATGTTTTAGGAAGTAAAGAGGAGGGAAATGGAGAAATCTGTTTTAATTCTAAAAGTTTGGTTGTTTTGAAGTCCGAAATTGCCAGGATGGGAACACTGCAGAAGAGAATACTGAGAAGAGATGTAATACTGCAGATGTGTTAAGAGCTCTGCAAAGAGGATGAGAATGCCCTTGGTGTACACACCAGGAAAAAATGGGCTAAAATTCCAGCAAACTTAGATTTGACATTAGGTGTAGCTTTCTGAGAGTAAGGATAGCCAGTCTCTGGAATAGTTTAGCTGTCCTGAGGAACTGGATTGGCAAATGTCTACCAGCAATGATGACTATAAATGAATAATTGATCCTACTTTGGGCAGTAGGACGGACTTCCTGAAGCCTCTTCTCACTTGTTTTTCAGTGATTCTATATACTTAAGATACCAAAGGGACGGATATTTGCCACACTAAATACTTAGTCAAACCACTTAAAATTGGCAAAACAGAAAGCCTATAAGCAATGCTGATACATAAATTACTCTCTTTACTAGAGTGAGGACTGATTATTCAACTAGTTTAAAATACCCAGACAGATTAATTTCCTCATCTTTGGTACCTCCAATCTCTTTACTCAGAGTTCAGAAGACAAGTATGTTTAAGAACATTCTATAAACAGATTCAAATATATGTTCTGCTTATTACTAACATTTGGAAGGGAGGAAATCTTTCCATTAGGTCATTCAATCCACAGGCCATAGGCTCTGTGAATGCCATCTCATAGAAGGGCAAAAAGAAAGCTCTGAGGCTTAGTAGCTCCTGGCTACAAAAGTAGCTGGGAGCCAGAGGTGTGCTGTCTTGTTACCTTGTCTTATGTGAAACTTTAACCTACAGGAAGATTTCCTGGGAAACAAAATAATGTAAATTGATCCTTTTAATGTTTTGGAGCATATCTATAACGTTTCATTTCACTTGGCAATTTCCAACAAATGCTAAGCTATGTCTTTCAAATAGCAGTGCTAGGACTCAGACTTTTTTTTTTTTTTTCCATTTCAATCAATTTGCCAGTTGCCACTTTCTATTACGTTAGAAAACAAACCAAAGCAAAACACAAAAAACCCCCAAACCTAAACCAAGACCTAAACATCACCTGTGGTTTCTAATCCCTCCTGCCCTTCACACCAAGGGAAAATGCTGTAAATAGCCACAAAGCCACCTCATTAATTCCTTTAAAGTGTCTCCTTACGCTCTCCTTTGCCACACTAGCAGTAGTCCTTGGCTGAGACTTATCACCTCTCATGCTGGCAGATACAGTTTCTCGATATGCTCCCTCTCCTGGTACACTCTGGCTGCATGCTTAAATGTCCCACTCTTCAGGGATTAACTTCTGAATGGTTCATGGGAGATGAGGCACTAGCCTTGATGCAATGGCAATACTCAATGCTGTCAGTCTAAAGCTTCAGGTAAAGTGAGCTTCTGAGGTCTGAAGAGATGGAGTCTTTGTAAGCCAAGATGAAGTGAGGGTCTAAACAAAATAATAGAAACTCTGAGCCTGATGGGATGTATGCCAGGGGTATTTCAGTTCAAAGAGTGTCAAAGAAGAGAAGAGTCAGAATGAAGCATGTTTCTGACCTCTGAGGAAAAAGCACTAGGAAGTCTAGACAGACATGTTAACTATATGTTGGTTCAACAATTTAGTATTCATCCTGTCTTCAGCTTGTAGTTCAGCTGTTACAGGGCAGAGACTGCCATTAATGCTGAATTCTACAGGTTTGTGCCACTATTACTAACAAATGAGGCCCACCAGCTGCAAGCCAGTGCATCAGCTGGAGTCTGAGTGCCCAGAAAGCACTTACTACCATGACTGCCTGGCAGCATGCTTCTTCTCAGGGTGGCATGAAGAGGCTCTATCCCTGCAATACCAGCACCACGTCTCTCAGGAAACCCTCCATGCTGCCAGATATCCACTAAGCTACTGACCTGCAAATTGCCACTTGCAGTTTCTAGGGTAAGAACTCTCACAGAACTTCAGGTGTGCTTCCAGGACTTGGCCATAATTACTGCAGGAAGTCAGTCGACTTAGCAGGGTGGTCTGAGGACATGAGGCTGCGCAAGAAACATGTGAGCTAAATCATGGCTATGCCTGAAGACATTCAGCTGGTGTGCTGCCTCTCTGGGGATACTCCCTTTGGTAGCTGCACCTCTGTAGGAGCTGTTGCCTCTACAGAAACAGCTAAGCAGAGAACTCTTTCTAGGCTGCACTACTATAAAATTAAAAAACTGCTTCAAAGAAACTCTTATAGTTAAGTAGAATTGTAGCAGATGCAATGCCTGCCCTTCCCTGAAAGGCAAATACATTTTATTAATGTGAATTATAACCTAAACCAGTATACTGTATATAAGACTGTAAGTTACAATGCACCACGTCCATACATTACATCTCTTCTACAGATTTGCCTCAGTACAGCTATATAAATTAAATTATGGTGGTGGGTAGTTATTAATACTGAGACAGATTTAGTATAATCTTTGATTTCCTTGGGCCTCTCTTCATTATCACCAATACTTTTCTGGTTTGTGATGCTTCTGAGTCTGAGGAAGGATCTCTGAGGACAGCTGATCCCGTCAACTCTCACAATACAAATGGATTCACCTTTCCTTTGACAACTATCTCTGGCTCTCAGAAAGAAGTTGTTTTATTTTGAAGTCCAATAGCTTTAACTTCTGGTTTCCTGATTTTCCTTTGTGGTACAGCCACTAGATTGAAAACAATGTGGGTTTTTAAATCAAAGTGGAAAAAGTATAGATCCCCTAACACAAAGTAAGAAGGCCAAGCAACAATCCTTTCCAAGGAACTGAAATTTGTTTTTGCTGTCTCCTTGTTGACCAAGGCTTTTCTTTAATACAGGTCTCTCATCAGCCTACCTATGTGCTATAGTACCACCAGTTAAAAGACAAAGATCTATATGTGTCTTTTAACCTCACTGCATTGTAGAATATAAGGAGCTATTTAGTCTGACATCCATTTTGTTAGTTTCTACCAGCAGCAGCTGGCAGTTTTCTCTGGGGTTTTCTTCAGAGCATCTGGCTTGGGTCAGGTCACTATAAAAAATTTATCAAACATCCTTTACAGGACTGGCTTGAGCTTTTTTTAAATAAGGAAAGCTCATCTATCTCCAGTCTTACAAAGGTTTTTTTTTTTTCCATCCTGTCAACACAAGAGATATATTAAGCATTTTGTTTAATGAGATATTGAACATCTCTTTGTTCTGAGTGTATACTGGAGCAGGCTGTGCTTAGAAAACACATCACTTGGGTTTATTTTATTCTGCGGTTGGAGCAAAAGTTGTTATGTTGTGATAAAATATGTATTTCTTTGTTTTGGAAAGCAATAAAATGGACTAGACTCTAGGCTACATGTCAGCTGATATTGTAATGGAGCAAGACAGGCTGGGCAACTGCGTAACCCAGATGAAAAGTGGGGCTGATTATGAGGATGATTATTTAAGGAAAAAAAATAGCCAAGTAGGAAGAACATAAGAACTACCATTCAAAACAAATGTCTGTCTCTAAAAGTGATCATAAGTTCACATTTAGGGAAGAATAAGAACCATGTAAGTATATATAGTTTTTACCTTTAATAGTCTTCCAGCTTCTTAGAGTTTTAATCTTAGATTTCCCAAGTCTTTTATAGTTTATTTAGCAACACTTTATGAATCATTCTTCCAAGTACTTCTTGCCTTGAACTTACATAAACTTCTTCCATTACTATGTTCTGCAAGGATTTCCACAGAAATCTGGTCTGGGTGTGAGGAAATACCATCCCAAACTTCATTTGATGAATCCTAATGTCCCTGGAAGGGACAGTGGGTAGTTGATCTCTATCCATTTCAGTCATGCTACTTACAATTTTGTAGACCTCTGTCACATCCCCACAAATCATCCTTTTTTTTTTTTTTCCAGAATTCCAGCCCATCTAATCATTCATTGTATAGAAGCCATTCTTTACTATTTGATTGTCAAAAATGTCCTTCTCTGGATCTTTTTTAAGCTTTAATGTGTCCTTTCTTGAACGATGAGACCAAAACTGCAGATAGTATTCAAAGTACACGAAGCATGCATTAATCCAGTGTTTTCTGTCTTGTTCTTTACTCCTTTCCTAACAGTTTGTAGCATTTGATTTATTTTTTTGATTGCTGCTGAGCACTGAGATAGTGCGTTCTTGGAACTATTTATCCTAACCTTGAAGACTCTCTCACTTCTGAGTGGTAATGGTCAGGTCAAAGCCCACTATTTGATATATGAAGCCAAGATTGTTTTTCACCACAGCATTTCACAAGATGTTTTATTGCTCTGTCATGAAGCCTCATAAGATATTACAGCAGTTGTGTGCCCAGCCCTAGTTCCAATTAGATTGATAACTGTATCATAAGGAAACTTTGGAATCTCACTGCTCATCCCCTTTTCCAAGTCATTCGAGCTTTGCTAAAGCATGTGGATCCCAGCACAAAGTTCTGTCAAACTCTTACTGAGAATTTTGACTATTAGTTCTTATTGTATTTGCTTATAGCTGTGTTGTTCAGCTTGAAGAGAAGCCTAAAGGGAAATCTTGCTTTGTTTGGCTTTTTAAGATGAGATTACAGAGAACATAGAGGTGAACTCACAGGTTCACATGGAAAGGAGAAGAGGTAACAGACACGAGTTGCTTCAAGAGAAATTCTGATTAGACAAAAGAAAGACTTTTTTCACAGTGCACCAACACACCCAAAGAGCTTGTGGGATTTCTAGCCTTCAGAATATCCAATGTTTGACTGTTGATGACCCCAAGACACCTTCTTTAAGCTCTTAGCAGGCATTAATTATTTCGAGCAGGATGTTGGACAATATGATCTCCAGAAGTCCATTCAAACCTAAATTATTACAGGTTCCTATGGCTTTAAGACAGAATTTTCCATCTTCTACCATGATTGTTCAGTGTCCGTTCTTGAAGGATATTGTCAAGGTCTTTTGGAAATCCCAGTAAACTATATCAACAGGATCACCCAGAACCTCATGCTTATTAGTCACGTCAGAGAACTCCAGGAGGATTACAAGGCAGAGCTATGTTTTCTCTTTTCAAGATCATAATCATCATCAGGTGTGGATGGAATGAATACATGGTGCCATTAGTAATTAATCTATTTTTTCTTTAAGTTTTTAGGAGTATACTACCCAGACCTGGTATTTGCTACTTTTCACTGTATTTCTTTGAATCATAATCCCTTCCAAAGTTGCTTCAATTTTCAGACAAATGGTTCACTGAGTTCCCCTTTTAAAATGAGGCCTGTGTTGTAATCTCCTGTCTTTTCTACAACAAATCTGGATGCTAATAATCTATTTAGCTTCTCTCCATGGTCTTACCCTTCTGACTGCTCCTTTTCTACTCCAGTTAAGGAAGTGCTACAAAATATTTGCCAGACATTTTTCTCCTGATGTCCTAAGAGAAGAATGTAGTATTAATTTTAGCTCTTTTAGGAAAGTAGTATGATTCTTTTTTGATCTGCTTGATTATATTTTCACATTTAATCCACCCAAATTTATGCTCCTTTTCTTTTTTATTTTTTTTAAACTTCAGATTTTTAAATTATGCTTTCTGAAGTCCAAGAATGTGGCTTAGCCATTACATCTTCCTTCTGCCAGTTACCAAGCCTCTTCTAATATACAGTAAGCAATGCTATTGTGCTTCCACTCTGGTGTTCTCCAGGCTCTAAACCACCTGTAACTTAATTCCTTATTGCCTAATGGATGTCACAATTGTGGTGAAAATTTTATCCTTTTTTTTTTTGTTTGTTTTTTTGTGTCATGGATGCTGGATCTGAGTTACAATTATCTTTAGAATTGTGCTTCCAGAGGAAAGTTTGGAACAGATCTTTGTCACTATCTTGTCATGGGCTTCTTTTCCTCTTGTGGGGTTGCTAGCCAGCTGATCCCAGAAAAAATCATTGACAATTTCTTCTACAGTTTATGACCCTGAATGAGGTTTCTCTCCTCTACACAGTAATAGAAGTATCTTTTTGTCCTTACCAACTCTCTGACTTTAAAATAACAGCATTATTAAGATTGTAGAAGACCTCTAAGGTTGTCAGAGTCCAGCTATTAACCCAGCACTGTTGTGGACATGACTAAATGGTATCTCCAAGTGTCACATCCACACACCTTCTGAACACTTCCAAGGGTGTTCCATGTCCACTTCCAGCACTTTCCTGGACAGCTTGTTCCAGTGCCTGACCACCCTTTCAACAAAGAAATTATTCCTAATGTCCAATCTAAATCTCCCATTGCATAACTTGAGGCCTTTTCATCTCATCCTGTCCCCTGCTACCTGGGAGAAGAGGCTGACCCCCACCTGGCTACAGCCTCCTTTCAGGCAGTTGTAGAGAGGGATAAGGTTTCTCCCCACCCTCCTTCTCTCCAGGCTAAACACCCCCAGCTCCCTCAGCTGCTCCTCACAGGACTTGTGTTCCAGACCCTTCCCCAGCTCCATTGCCCTTCTCTGGACTCGCTCCAGCCCCTTGATGTCCTTCCTGAACTGAGGGGCCCAGAACTCAACACAGGATTTGAGGTATGGCCTCACCAGTGCCAAGTACAGGGGTACAATCACTTCCCTGATCCTGCTGGCCACACCATTGCTGATACAGGCCAGAAACCACTGGCCTTCTAGGCCACCTGGGCACACACTGGCTCATGTTCAGATGGCTACTTACAACTTAATTCAGCCTGTCTCTGCTCCTGGTTGGAAAGCTGATAGTGTTGACCCCATTCTATAGCCTTCCTCTTTGGGTCTGGCAAATCCAGCTTCTGTGCTACCTTTTAAGGTGGTCAGTTTGTTAATTCAATTTGATTCTAAGCTCTAACTAAACACGGAATTCTACTGTAGCAATTACACTGTACACTTTTTTCATCCCATTATATTTTGTACACTAGGATCACAGCATGCCACTGGCTATTTTTGTTCCATCAGGAAAAAAACCTAATGAACTAAACTAGTTGTAAATTGGTAACTGTTCAGTCATATCATTAGTAATTTTGGTACAATTCTTGTGCTTTCAGACTGCAGCCGAGCTTATGCTGTTCTGTGTTGACCCTGGAGCCTGCTACTCTCACTCTACTATTACCAACATTTGAGTTCCATCTGCTGTTTCTCTACTACTCTGCTGAGACCTGAATGCTTTCACCTTCATTGCAAAATCATTAATTCTACTCCATTTTCCTCATCCTGATAATCTTCTGTTCTGGCACTTTGATTTCATTTTTAGCCCAAAGGGTAACAATATTGACTGTAACTGAAGACATTCTGCTACTTGCAAAAATCCTCTCTCTAATTATGCCTTCACCACAAAAAATGTTTCAACATACATAATTCTCATTCTACTTTAAACATAAAACTACACTTACATAGATATTCCTTTCCATGTTGAATCCCAAGTATTGATGAGACATCACAGACCCCCTTTTTAGGAGTTCAGTACATAATTTCATACACCATGAGAAGCAGAAAAAGCCTAGCTTGAGTTTCATCTTTGCTTTCAGCATTTGAGCTTTTAAAAGTGACTTGCAAAGTAATTGGTGAGTATAATTCTTTGGCAACAAAATGACTATTGGAGACCAATGGGAAGTAATTTTCAGAACATAATCTCCAGGCATCAGTGAATTACTTACTTCAAATTTCTTCCTATGTTTTTCATTTATGAAGCATGCAACTTCACGAGAACTGTTATATTGTATTGTTTGAATGTTGGAACAAGATTATTCAGTGCAAGGCATTTGGTGGGGACACACTGATTTAGGTGCCATGGTTCTGCATTTCTTCCCTCTTCACAGTTTGGTACTTCCTTATGCATTATAAAGTATGTTTGTAGCTAAAGACTCAGAATAAATAGAGAGGATAATATAAGTAGCTAAAAGATATTTAACACATAAATACGAAGCAGCTTTTTGGTAACAAAAAGGACATTTTACAGATCAGAATTTTTTACAGATTTTACAGATCAGAATATTGAAACAAATGCTTTAAATCACCTGTTTAAGATCACATGTTTTACCCTGTGTGGTGGTGGACTACAAGTCTTTGTTGTGACTCAGATTACAGCTACTGAAGAAATAGTAAGGGAAGTAACTACATAGATTATTCAGCTTGATTGTAAGAGCACCCTTGGATGTGGAATGCAAAGGAATAGTAAGACCACAGGGACTGGATGTAACCTTTTGCTATTTTCTTCTTATTTCCAGTGACTCATTTGATGACTTGAATAATGTCACTTACTCGATCCCTGCCTCAGTTTCCCAGCTATAAAGATGGTACCACTAGATGAGAATGGGGTTATCTCTGATATGACTATTTTCTTTTTTCCAGGCTACTGAAGTGGAACAGAAAAAAAAATATTTGCAAAACAAACATTCGCTAAAAAGTTGCTTTGGAATTACCACAACTTCGATTTTCATGCTTTTTCTGTAATACAACTGTGCCTCTTAAACTGAAGTGTTTGACTTCTTAAATACAATATGTATGTCACATCTTTTTCATCAGTGGTTGTTCTTTCAAGAATTTAGTATGGTATAAAGTTCAAACCAAATGAATAAAAATTAAGAAGTTCTACACCACAGGAACAAAATGTTTTTTCTCCAGTTGAAGAATGCAGTTGATCCTGACACATTCCTGACAAATGCTTTCATTTTGATGAAACTACATTTTGTTTGAAGTCATTAACTTGGTATGCATTTTGGTTTTATGATATCTGGTTGTTCTTGCCTCCCATCTGACATCTTCTTTCACAGGTAATAATTATTTTTCTGTCTGTCTTTCCTTCACTTTTCCAAAAATGCTTTACTCCTCTTACAAATATCCTCTTTATTCCACATATTTCAAAAATTATTTTTTTCTCCTCATCTTGTCTGGCTGATTAAAATAATGAAGTTAAGTTCTAAACAACTGTTTCCAGGCTCTGCTTAGTGTGAATTTTGCTGTATTTTTTTGAATGTAAAAGGGCTTGTGTGCCTTAAAATTTGTTCATCTCTTCTGATTATATCCATTGGATAATTAAAGACACTTTCTCCTAAAAACTTTGCCCCCCTTCTTTTTAAGGCAAAATGTTCCATCAGGACATTTGTGCCCATTTTAGTATTAACACTGACTTTTAAAGTATCTTGCAATTTATGAATAGAGATGTATGAGATTATGATAAGGCTGCAATTGTACAACTGAACTTGCCCTAGAACATCCTCCACTGTATGAATAGTTTTGGAAAATGACACCATTCTCTGCTCACTGAAATCCTCTTACCTGCTGCTTCTTTACAGTCTGTCTAGGGAATCAGATGTTTACTGCCAATTAGGCTTGATAAAACTGCAGGAGTTTCTTGTATTCTCTCAACAATAGTATTTCTGAGTTGCTGACAGGTTTTGGAGGGCTTGTGCCTACATGTACAGCAAGAGACCTCAGTGTACTTTAGCACTTTGTTTATTTGGTCATTTAGGTCATTTAGGTTTTACCCTTACTGCACCATCTACTGCAGTCATAGCATAAAACATTTAAGATTTTATTGAAGATTCTCTTTTGGAGCAAAAATAATGTTAAGATACTTCAAATGGAAGTAAATAGATTTATTTTTATTATTATTATTACTATTATTATTATTATTATTTTAGACATGTTTGCCAAAAACACTGAAGCAACAATAAAATTCTTATTCCAAAAATATATGGGCTACAACTACAGAAAATGTTGTGTTATTTCAATGCTTGAATTAAAAATTTTCCAACTTTCCCAACTTCCAGATTGCTGACTAAATGTACTGAGCTTCTGTTTGTTGTCTCTGAGCTCTAACACTTCTCGGCCTTTTTGAAATATATCAAATGTTATATTACAAATGTAGGGTCTTTCTATGCAATGGTCATATGCAGAGTTGCCTTGAACTAAATGAATCTGTCTACACTAACATCTATGTATGTAGCTTTACACAATAGGTTCAGAAGAGAAACAAAAGCAGATGATGATTTTTTAGGATGGAGGGTGGTGTCAGTTACATCACTTTTCCACTTTCTTCCAGTTAAAGGGGATAAAGTGGAAACTGATCTTAGTATCTTGGAAAATGATGTTGAACTTAAAACCTTGTTAGTATTTCTAAGTTAAAAAACCATTATTTAACAAACACATTTGGAAAATAGTCTGACTGAAATAAAAATCAGCTCCTAGTGGATTCAAATCAGATAGGAGTTTGCAAACACACTAAAAGGGTCTGATTTGGAGCTGCACATACAGAAGCATCATGTTGGGGAGGAGGAAGGTGACAGTTCCTGTTTATGCATTTTTGGCAAGCAGCATCTGAAGGATAGGATGGTTTTCTGGAAACTGTCATGCCAGAAATACACAGCTAAACAGGGGGGAACTGAGAAGGGCAAAGGGAATATGGGGGTGGGACAGGGTCCCTAGTTTATTTTCTTAAGGAAACCAAGCTAAGCAATCACACTGCTTTTCTGTCAGTATGCCACAATAGCATTTGAATCTCTTGACCAATTTGAAAAAAGCCTGACAAAAAAGGAGAAGTTTAAAACCACTGAGCTCCTGCAGGTTTTTCAAAAATCAGCAGCCAGATAGAGGAGACTCAGATTTGTGTGCCCAGTAAAGAACAGGTGGAAGTGTGAACTCAGCTGCATTATTTGACACAAGAGAATCCAAAGCTGTCATTGAAAAGCAGGCTCCATAAGGTTTGCTGTCAATGGAACTGCTTGTTTGTCATTTAGAGATAGGGGCATTTTTTGCTTGCTTGTTTGTTTGGGTTTTTGTTAGTTTGGTTTTTTTTGAAAATAAAATATATTTAAAAGAAGTGCAAGACTTCTGCCTGAGATGATTTTTAAAATGTTCATTGCTGCAGAATATTGGCACTCATTATAAAATTATGCATAATACCAGATCTTGTCCAGAACAGGCCCTGAAATTCCTACCTAAAATGAAATCCCTTTGGGCTAATGTTTTCTCTCTGCTGTGGGAAGGACTGTCTCCATTTCTTCTCATGCTAAAGCTGGCTCTGACCCTTTTCTCTTTCTTAAAGTACTGTGTGCCACCAAACTTAAAGAAATGAAAAGTCATGAGTCAGATGCCAAAAAAATGCCTGCTCTTGAAAATTATGATATGTTGATAAAATGTATTTTACTTTGGATTTGGTCAGTCTTTGAAATTTTTAAAATCCTTCAACTTCTTGAGAGAGAGAGAAGTCACAATGTTCCGCTTAACATATTCTGAGAAATTACTTTGAGCCCTTGGTGCTACAGGATATTTCATCTTTCATGGCTGTCCCTTAAATGGCAAACCCACTGAGACTGAATCACAGAATCACAGAATTCACCAAATCACTAGGTTGGAAGAGACCTTCAAGATCATTGAGTCCAACCCATGCCCTAACACCTCAACTAGATCATGGCACTGAGTGCCACATCCAATCCTGTTTTAAACACATCCAGGGTGACTCTACCACCTCCTCGGGCAGACTGTTCCAGAACTTAATCACTCTTTCTCTGAAAAACTTTTTCCTAATATCCAGCCTGTATTTCCCTTGACGCAGCTTGAGACTGTGTCCTCTGGTTCTTCCGTTGCTGCCTGGAGAAAGAGACCAACCCCCACCTGACTACAACCACCTTTCAGGGAGTTGTAGAGAGTGACAAGGTCACCTCTGAGTCTCCTTTTCTCCAGGCTAAACACCCCCAGCTCCCTCAGTCATTCCTCACAGGGCTTGTGTTCCCAGCCCCTCTCCAGCCTTGTTGCCTCCTCTGGACACGCTCAAGCGTCTTCAACGTCCTTCCCAAACTGAGGGGCCAGAACTGGACACAGCACTCAAGGTGTGGCCTCACCAGTGC
>VXAX01006751.1:0-87184 GCA_013399835.1 Leptocoma aspasia | reverse complement strand
CTCCTAGCTCGACTGCGACAGGGTAGATGCTGATGCAACAGGGACTTCATTTCTTTTTACTCTTATTTTTTTCATCTCTTCGCAAGTCATTGGCAACAATTACTAGTTATTGCAGGACACTGTTTTGTTTACATTGCCAGGCCCATATTAGAATGCTGGGAAAGGTCAGTGCACTCCAGTAGATGATTTATTGTAAGAGGTCAGGTGAGTCTTAGATTTAAAAAACCTACAGCAGGGACAAATAAATTTATTTGTGTGTTTTTACTTCTGTATCTTGCAGAAGTGAAGCCAGTGACTGCACAAAGATCAGAAGCGGTGAATCTTCATTCCCATTTTTTCTCTCTGGTGTTGTTCAGTGCATTTGGAGGTTGCTTTTTTTTATGTGAAAGGCTGGAGCAATATTAGTCTTTCTCATTTAGACTCGTTAAAGAGAAAATAGTATGTATTTTAGGTTTTGAAATGGAACCATAGTCTGAATGTCATAGGGAAAAATGGCTTCATGGATAATGCTGTTCAGTGTTTGTCAAGTTAGGGTTTGCAGCTTTAGCTGAAACCTGACAACCTGTCTCTCTATGCCTCTGTTCATACACAAACTTACTTGCAGTTTGTGGCTGTGCTGCAGGGGTGGGTTGCTGCATCCCAGGGCTTCTGTAAGTTGGGGAGGGTAAAGGTACATGCAGAGCAGCACTGGTAGGTGCTCCTTTGCCCTGGAGCTCTGCAGAGCCCTCTGCCCACCTCTGAGCCAACCTGAATCCTCTAAGTTCCTCAGGGCTACTTCACTCCAGGGGTTTTTCCACTGGATTAATGAAATCTTGCTGACCATCTTCATGAGAGAGGATTGCAGAAGATTTGTTTCATGTAAATTGGCTATTATTTTTTTTGCTGTTGTTGCTTTGGCAAGAATGAAATCTAAACCAAGGAATAAGTCTGCTGTGGAAGCCAGCTGGAGGGAATCTGAAAAAAAAAAACCAAGAGCTGACTGGAATTTACTGATCTGCATGTAACTTCTCAGAAGTTATTCATTAGCTTCATGCAAAAACTGCCAATCTGTAGTTGTCTAGGTAGTTAATGTAGGCTCCATGGTATGGCAGTGGTTTGTGTAGCTTTTCTATAATTGAGAGGCACCCCAGTGACACCCTGCTCCTCTGCAAAGATGAACAAATTCCCACTCTGTTCAGGTTAGCAGCAGGGTTTTACTGAGGAGGGATCCATGAAATGTTAATAAATCACCCATTTTCCAGTAGATGAGTAAAACACTGACTCCCCTGCAAGAAATCCAAACAGGTCAGACAGCAGCTGGGAACTCTGTGATTGTTGTGGTAGATACCTGGTTTGCCTAAAGAAGATAAATGCCCTGTCTTAGTGTCCATGCAGTCTGTGGGTCAAAATGAGTCTTCTGTAACAAGTAACAGAGCTCGTATACTACTTGCACTAATCTAAGTACAGCTCAACTTCTTGGACTCCTGGAAATACATTCTGCATGCCAATAGAGGAGGGGGAAACAGCAAAAACCAATACATTTTCTGCATGTGTGAAAAGCACTTGATAGACAAGAGATGAATTTTGTTCCTTTTGTCCATATATATTTGTTTGGGGACTGTGCACAAGGTGTGGGAACATTGGACTGACCTCTCTGTATATGTGAAATTGGCATGGATCCCTGAAGCATGTGATGAGCTGCTCCTGCCTGCAGCTGAGGGTTTGGCCCTGGTAGCACAGCAGGGAGGCTGCTTCCTTGTCAGCACTTCTGTGCCTGAGAGAAAAGCATGGCTTTTTCAACTCACAGAATCATATTCTATAGAAGGTTTGGATTGGAAGAGGCCTTAGAGACCATCTTGTTCCTAGCCCCTGTCATGGGCTGGGACACCTTTCACTAGACAGGTTGCACCAAGCCCCATCCATCCTGGTCTGGAACTCGCACTTTAAAGGTGATGTATTACAAAAGGTTGATGCTCAGTCTTGAAGCATTTACCCTCAAATGAGTAAATTAAAAGTAGTGAAGACATTCTGATCTGAATATATGCAGTTGAGTTCACTTTAGTTGGGGTTATTTCACACATTAGTGCATTGCCAGTAGTGGAAGAAGTGCCACAACGTGTCTCAGAGCTGTCTCCACCCTTCCATTGGTACATCTTGAAATTGAGTATTTTTAATTAGTTATTAACTCCAGAGGGTATCTGCATTGGTGTATTGAACAGAATTTGAAAATATCTGCAACCAATAATGTGATTTGGTGAGCACTTCAGCAGCAAGATAAAAGTTGTTATATAATTGTAACAGTAGTAATTCAGTCCACCAGCTAGCAGGAGAGGAATGGCATATATCTCTTTTATTGGAAGCATTCTTTGTCTGCTATAGCCTTAATTAATATGAATTCTCTCACAAAAAAAAAAAGTTAAGATGGAGTTATAGATGGGAATACTCACTGGTATTGCGGAGAGACTCATATTACGGAGACACTGCAGTTATTCCCCAAAAGAGGTGATTCTCTACAAAATGCAGAAATCTCCAGGTTTGTCAAGATTTTTGAGTGTCTTAACAGTGTATTTTTCACATCATATCTTTGTAGCTCTACATAGTTCTGCCATGCAGGAACGTAGCTAAATCTAGATAAAAACTGGCTTAAGAAACAGATTTTCTTCTCGCAAATCTTTTTTCCCAAAAAGAATGATGTTTTTCTTTAGTCAGAGGAAGGTTGGATTTGGCTTCCACTAAGATTTTACGATTTCATAAGTCCTGAAAACATTTATTGGAAATGTCAGTGATTTTAATGGCTTGGGAGCTATTTGAAATTATTTCTTTTTGTGAAACTCAGTGTAGAACAAACTTTATTTTGTCCCATGGGTCTCATGGGAATGACGTTTCAGTTTGTAGATCACACTATTATACTACTTTCTGAGTCATCCCCAGTCCTACTTAATTTACATTACTTGTACATGTATGCTATAGTGGTGAGCTTTATGCTACAATTTAGTCTTTGTTTTAATTTGGTGAATGACTTCAGTGCACTGACTGCTGGCATAAGTGTCACAGACCTTGTGGTTTCCATAGGGATGATGGAATTTCCCATGATTGATTGCACAGATGCTGATAAACAACTGCTCTTCCTAAACTTGCTTTTGTGTGGAATTGCTGTAGCTATAGCGAGGTATCAGGTACAATCTGATTTTGGTTGGCTCTTTAGGACAGGCGGCACATTTGAACTTCAAAGCCTCTTTATGTCCACTCTGCAGCAAAGTCTGCTCCATCCTGCACAGATGTAGTGTAGTTCAATTCACGATAATGACAAAGCAAAATACTCTCAGGCAATCTGCTAGACTGATGCTAATGTACTGAGGTGCTGTCTTAGGTTGGAAATGCAAGATGTGGCTGGGGTGTGTATTCTATTGCCATCAGTTAGAGGTGGGGCAGTTGTCTTCTGTTAATTGGGCCACCTGTTAAAACCAGGTAGGGCAGTTTTCGTTATCTCCTCCACAACCAATCCTCCCTCCAGGGAAATATCTTCTGTTAATGGGCCATGGTGTGTCACTGCATGACTGATAAAACTACATCATCCCATTGTGAGATGCTCCACCCAGGGGGAGGAGTCAAGCATTCCTACCTGGATATAATCTGAGGTTTGAACACCAGTCTAGCCTTCTCCCACTGGATTCCCAGAGGAAGACCAAGCCCATCTACACCACCACTGAACCTTCAGAGGAAAACTGCGGCCACCGTTTAATCCGACTGCTACCATGACCAACAGGGTGTCAGGCCGTATTCTGCCTCTGTGAGTGTTGTTTTGTATTACTGCATTTTTATTTTAATTTTTTTTATTTTTCCTGATAAAGAACTGTTATTCATACTCCCATATCTTTGCCTGAGAGCTCCTTAATTTCAAAATTAAAGTAATTTGGAGGGAGGGGATTTACATTTTCTATTTCAAGAGAAGCTCCTGCCTTCCTCAGCAGACACCTGTCTTTTCAAACCAAGACAGATGCACCTTTGTGTCAGAACCAAACTCTGAATTTACTGTAGGCAGATTTGCAAGCAGAGCCTCAGTACGTCCCTGGTGTACTTTTGGTCCTCTTTTAGCATCTCTTACCCAGGATGCTGACTTAGGTACCCACACAACTACACTTGTGCATTTCACCATCGCAGTCAGAGCTCAGACAGCTTCTTTTCTCTAAAGGAAGTACTCTGAAAAATATTCACTTCCTTAGATAAAGGATGTCCACCAGCACTTGTTACATCTCAAAGTGTTGTCTCCTAGGTTGATGCATTTGAATGATCATCTTTTGAGCAAAGAGAATTCCTGCCTGCTATGGCAAATACCCTAGTTTCTTAGTGTTTACAATGCCTCTGTACCTCTGAGGTCTTGGTTTTCAGCTGTGAAAGAAAATGTCTGCTTTTTTGAATCAGGAATTTGCAGTTCTGTGCTCATCTGCCTAGGCACAGACATGGTCCCTCCTCTCATCCCCATTCTTGTATATTTGAGTCATAAAAATAAAAATGTGTGTAACTGCTTATCCCCATGATATCTTAGGATCCTGTAAATACTGATTTTCAGCCAAGACAGATCTTTTATTTCTTTCAAGTTTCAGAGAAGACTGAATACTTACATTTGCTCTTTGCTTCCATATGCTATACTGTTTCAAGTAAACAACAGTGCAGCATCAGGGGTGCAATTTTGTCTTCTCAAATTACTTCCTTCTTGGATGTCTCACATATGGACAACCTGAGCTGTCCCAGACTGAGCTCTTTCTGCATGG
Organism: Leptocoma aspasia; assembly: GCA_013399835.1. NCBI lineage: Eukaryota > Metazoa > Chordata > Aves > Passeriformes > Nectariniidae > Leptocoma > Leptocoma aspasia. The sequence continues at coordinate 82,433 of VXAX01006751.1, read as the reverse complement.
CTGATATCCAGCTGATGTCAAAAGGAATCCTGAAGCCAGCTACTTTCAAGGTACTTTTTGATGTAAGGAGTTTGTAGGCAGGTGGAGTCTGTCTCTTCTTCCAAGTAACAAGAGAATGAACAAGAGGAATCGGCCCCAAGGGGAGGTGTAGGTTGGGTATTAAGAAAAATTCCTTCACCAAAAGGATGGTAAAACACTGGCACAGGCTGCCCGGGGTAGTGGGGGAGTCATCATTCCTGGAGATACTTAAAAGATGTGTATGTGGGGCACTTGAGGAAATGGGTGACTGGTGGCCTTGTGTTACAGAAAGAGAGATGTCTCAAGACATTTTGGGATGTATGTGTGCAGGGGCAGGTCAGGCCTTGCCCTGGTGAGGCAGTGCTCTGCCCTGTACACCCCACCCTGTCAGCAGCTGCCAGTCCGTGGCACACTGCATGCAATGCCCTGCACCCAACCCCTGGAGCCTCTAACACAGCTCCTGAGGGGCCAGATGACCAGAAGCCACACCTGGGGAAGTGCCACAGCGTATTTTAAGGCCACAGGGCATGAAGCACTCATATGTCTTGACCCTACCTCCTCTTGGAATTTCTATTGTAACAACACTGGAACCCAAGAGCAGATAGCTATATATGTCTTTTTCTATACCTCTTCTATCTTTCTCTCTTTCTCCTAATTCCCTCTTCTTGGAATTTTTTGAGTAATTTAGAATCGAATGGGCTTAAATTTGCTAAGTTGAATGGGCCCACTTTGAGAAGTGATTTGTATTGATTGAATGTTGCACTAAACCTTTTGCCAAAGTTCCTCAATTTTCTGAAGTTGCCAGTAAAGTTCTTTTTGTTGTTTTGACCTCTTGAGAATATCTTGTCAGCACTTCTGTGTGTCTAACTCAGCATATATAAACAACCATAAACACTTTTAAAAACCTCATCAACCAAGTTGTTTGGGGCCTTACAGCTTGGCAACACTTGACTTCTGCTAGTGACAGTTTGCCTAGACTGAAGATTCCGGTTTTGATATCTTGGAGACATTGGCTGTAGCCTCTGGTCACCCTCCAGCCTTTGTTGAATACACAAGTCCCAAGAACAGTGATTTTTCACATGTGCACTGTAGCCTATGTAATATTTTGTTCTGTAAATTCAAATAAAATACTAATAAAAGAAATACAAATATTTGAATATAAAAAAGCTTAAGAATCTCACACAGCTGTTCAGTGCCTGGTGCAGATCAACGTAGTCTGAGGGACCCTCATCTGGAACTGGATGGCTGGAGAAGCAGGGGCAGTGGGACCTCAGCTCTGGCCAGCCTGGAGGAAGGAGTGGGGGCTGGATGGAAGGCAGCACAAACCAGGACAGGCTCCTCCCACTATGACAAAGGCCCCTGTGTTCCTCCAGTCTTGGGCAATTCCCTGCAAACTGATGCGTTTCATTTCAGGACTTGGGTATTTAAACCTTACCTTCCCCCAGGCATTTCTCACAAGAAGTTCAATTGATGTATTTTGAGTTATCAAACAATAAAAATTAAATTATTTTGTGCAATGCCTTCTGCAACTAGAAACTAAGGGGAAGCTCTTTGCCTGTATACGCTAAGGATGCAAATATACCTGTGCATGCAAAGACAGATGCTGGCAGCAGGTGAGCAGCAGGTAAGACAGGGTTGTACCTCCAGGGACACCAACATCTGGCGAGCTGGGATCTGCATCTGAGGGAATCTACTGCAAAGTTAGAGGAAAGCTGAGGAAACTTGTTGAGACAAGGTGGTTTGTTCTGTGATTAATTTCTTCTGAAAAATACAGTATTTGCACAGATGCTGCCCTAATCTCAGTCACCACATGCAAGTAGCAAATTAATTTGGGTTTTGAGACCTGCCCCAGTGTATTTAACTCCTTCTGTACCTGAGCACTTGCTATTTCACCTTCTGAGAAAACATAACCAGTCTAGCTGAACTGAAAAAAAATGCTGGGAACTGCTCTACCTCCTCTTAGTCATTCAATGTTTGTAGAGTTTTGTTTCAACAGTTTTTTGTTTTAATATCCTTGAAAAAGATGTACATGTACATACTTGGCAGAAAAATAAGTTAATTGTCTTGCATGTCTTTCTGGTGTGTAAGAAAAGATATGAAGGAAAAGGATTGTGGTGAAATTTTCTGTTTCCCCCCTTTGCACTTAGTAATTTTCCTCTGACTTTTCTGCTTGAGAAGACTGTTGAGATTGCTGCTTTCTGCCTTTCTGTCAGACTCTTAATTAGCAGGAGTACACAGCCCGTGCAGCTGGGGCTTTGATGCCTTGCTCACTATTGCTTCCCACTCAGAAGATTTCCATTCATTCTGAGTTGGTACCCAGCCCAAAGCCCCGGCTTCCCCCGAGACCCTCAGCGTGTCTACAGGACTCCAGTTTAGTATTCACTGGAAGAACTGCACTGATGCTCCCTTGCTAGACCTACAGGCTGCTGGTTGGAGCCATAAGGGAACGGGAGGAAGAATTAGCCTGTGTTTATGTGGCTGTGCTCCAGTAAATATTTTGATGCATCTGCTGCCAGCTCTGGTCTGAGGGAATCTACCTAGCATTTAAATTTTGATGGGGATCTGTTTTGAATAATAACAGTGCAGCCGGCTGTGAGTCAGTGCATGTGTGTTGACTTAAAAAAAACCCTCAAAGCTTAACGCTTGCTGAATGCCGAGCTGCAGTGCTTTGCATTTTCCCTCCTCCTTCCTTCTTTTCTTTCTTGTCTGGTCATCCTGTTTTGTTTTGTTCTTGGGGGCACTTCACATAGATTTTGTTCACTGTCAGTGGAGGGGTGGGGTAAGAGGAATAAAAAAGAATCCTAGCAAAAAAAATCCTCCCCAAAATCTCACAAGTAGCTTTTGCAATGGGTGCTGTCATGGGTACATTCTCTTCTCTACAAACAAAACAAAGAAGACCATCAAAAGGTAAGACCTCCTGTTATGCTTTTCCTGTCCCTTTGGTTTATTTGCTGTGGGAGACATTTGCATGGGGAAGGGAGGAGAAAATGAACATGTGCCACATGTGCAAAGTAACCTGGCAATGTTTTTGTGAGGGGTAATTTGCAGAGGAGAGTGGGATGCTAGGTGGTGGAGAAGACATGTGGGCATGAGGAAATTGCTGTGGAGGGGCTTGGGGGTTGAAAAGAATCTGAAATACTGTAATTCTTAATGCAGGCATATATGAGGAGGAGAAACTCAGTGGCTTTATATGCAGAGCACTTGCAGAAGAGACCTGTTTATTTCCAAATCTCATGCTGTATAAACCCTTTGAAGAGGGAACAAAATGTAGATATACAGCAAATTCTTCCCAATACCTTTGGGTTTTTGTTTCAGGAAGTATTTTTAGAGTTAGTGTTGCATATTCAGTAATCCAACATGAAGCGTGCAGTACTAATGATGTGTGTTTTGTGAAGATTAGCAAGAGGGGAAAAAATTAGGATGTTTTTGTGAAGAAGGAGAGAAGCAGAAGCTCATGAAAGATGACAAAATAAGCAGCAGTTCCAGGGATTTTAATCCTTAAATCCATAAATATTGCCCGTAAATGCTGATTTTTCAGGAGGTCTGGTTTGTGTAGTACTTGCTTGAGCTTTGCTCAATATTCTTCAGGGTTAGTTCAAAAATTCCAGGATGTTGCTGAGCAGAAAGTTGAAAGCACTGTCAGGGGTACATCCATACCTTACAGAATGAGTATTGTTTAGAAAACAAAAGGAAAAACTCTGTAACTTCAGCAATATTTGTGCTATTCAGAAATATTCCCTGCCCAAACCTCTGCATTTTACAGTCTCTTGGTATTTCTGGGGAGGTCTCTATTTCCACTGGGTCTGTTGCTCAGTTCATATATATGCTTTTGAACTGCAAGTTGGTATGGATTTTCTTGCAATTTAAGTTGAAAACTGTCTTATGAAATATCAAACATCAGTTAATCATGCAAAAGAGAAGTAGGCAAGGGCCATGAAATCTGTTTGTGGCAAGTTTGTGAGCAAAAGTCTGTGTTCCTGATAGCTGTAGGGTAATGTTTTACATTAGAGTGTGTGTGCATGGTTTACAGTTCACCTTTCTGTGTTACTGCAATGCCCCCATGATTGTGTGGTTGTTTCGGACATGTATGATATTACTTAAAATGTAAGAATAGCTGTGTAACTGTCTAAGCACTGAGTTACACCTGAAGCTGGGAGACTTGTGCTTAGGCACTGCAGTACACAAAAACTGAACATGGTGTGCTGGGCATGGTGGCTGCTGTGACACCAAGGGGAGTCTTGTCCACTTGCCAGGAACCTGGGAGCTGATTTCCACTACATGTAGATAATTTGTGGCTGAACATACCCATTCTCTGTAACTTTGTTGCCTTGTAATTGGCTCCGTGCTCAGTGGATGCAAGCCATTGCTTTTTGTTGGAGGTTACCTGCAGTAAAATCCAGGATATGGTCACACATTTTAACCTTTACAATGGAATTCCATCTTACTGCCTGCTGGCAGTGGTTGTTCAGCTATATTTATCAAAACCTGTGTTCCCAGAGTTATGTCCTCTCGGCTCTGATGTGTTATCTGTGTGGTTTGCTGGTGTGTTTTACATTGACTGTTAGAACCTCACCTTGTGAGCAGTGAAACACTAACGCTGGGCTTGAATACAATCTGAAATTGTTCTTTGTCTGTGAGTTAAATAGTCAATCACCACTACATGATGGACTTGACTCCTTGGTGCTGCCCACATGTTCCCTTGGCATCTTCTCCAGCCCTCAACCATCCTGGTGGCCTCTACCAGACCATGCTCTACCATATTCAAGTCTATCTTGCTCTGGGAAGTCCAAAACTGGCCCCAGCACCCCGGCTGTGCTTGCCAAAGTGTTGAGCAGAGAGAAAGGATCATTTGTCCCAGTGTTTCCTGCATGGCTGTTGGTGCAGCTTGATGTGGGGGCTTCTCTGCCAGAGGGCAGCTGGCTAGTGGTGCCTAGGTGCCACTGCTCCATTGGCTATTGCTAAGTTTATCTTTGATTGAGTAAAGTGTTTATTTTATTATTAGATTATCACATTGTTATTTATTAATTATTATATTTATCTGTGTGTTTATCTGAATATTTCAGGACTTTATGTAGTAGTTAAATACTCCTGGTAAAATTAGGGCCTGGAGAAATAGCTGTAACAGGGCTAGATCCACACCTCTACAAATGCTCTCTCATGCTGGCAAGTATGTGCTCCTCCAAGTAGAGCAGTTCACACCAGTGCCTGAAGCTCTGACTCTCTGGTGTAATAAAGTAAAAGCAAAAAACAGGCATTGTTTCAAGAAAATAAACAGGTCATGTCTAAAGTGAGGAGGTTCCACAGATCAGTTAATACCAGGAAGCCCATGGTGGGTCAGGGCAGGGTGGGTACAAGTGGCCCATGCTGAACCCTTCCAGCTTCAGCCCATGACACAGCTCTGCCTGTGCCACTCACCCTCATGTCCTGCTTGTGGCTGGGTCTGGGGTGTTGGCAATGGGACTGGGTGCTGGTTTGGTTATGCCAGCTGTGAGCAGCAAGGCTGGAGAGGACATACTAGCACTGCTCAAGAATGCAAGATTAAATTGCTTGTTCTAATCAAAATGGGGAGCCTAAATCAATAAAGGCAGGAGCAACACAGAAATTGTCAAGTGGAGAGCAGCGGTCCATCAAGCATGAGACCTTGTCTCTGAGAGAGGACAGCATTGTGCGTTTGTATGGGAGGACATAATTGGTTTGGCTCAAATGTAAAAACTTAATCCAGTATAATTGGGCATTTTGTGTTTGTAGGTTGGGATCCACATGCCCTGTCCTGCAGGATAAAGACTTTTGCTTCTTAGACTTGCAATCCCATCAGTAAAGCTGCAGAAGCTTTCCCTGTTCACTGAACTGTCCCCAGACAGTCTGTGAGATTTGTGCTGTTTGCTTTGGGAGTGGCTCGGAGCAGTTCCATCGGTTATTTTATTATTTGTACATTTCATTAGGAATTGTTTCCTTTTGAGATTCTTGTCTACCTTTTCCAGCATTCTGAGCTGACCTACTAAAAGATAATACCTCTTTCCACCATGTTCACTTCGCTTGTATGTCAGACCAGCATTCCTGGCATGCTGGTGGAGCCTGGCTGAGGTCCTGGGGACAAGCTGACAGTGAGCCAGCAGCTAAGGTGGCTAGTGGTCTGCGGGGCTGTGCTTGGCAGAGCTTCTCCAGCAGACTGAGGGAGGTGATGCTCCTCCACTAGTGAGACATCTACAGTGCTGTGTCTGGTGCTGGACTCCCCATGATGGAAGAGATGAGAACCTACTAAGCTAAGTCTACTGAGGGACCATGACGAATATGAAGCAATTGGAACATTTGACATACAGGGGAGAGATTGAGACTGAGACAGCTGGGATTGTCCAGCCTGCAGCAGAGGAGGCTCAGGAAAGTCTTAATCAGGGTCTATGAATAACTGAGAGGGGGAGAGTAGAGGTGATGGAGCCAGGCTCTTCTCCCTGATGCCCAGGGGCTGGCCAAGGGGCAACGGGCACAAACTGAAATAAAAGAAATTCCGCTTGAGCATAAGGGAAAAAAAATTACTTTGAGGGTGACTGAACACTGGAAGAGACCCCACAGAGGGACTGTGGAGTCTCCAAGCTTGGAGGTACTCAAAACCCAAGTGAATGCAGTCCTGAGCTGTAGTTAACCCTGCCTTAAAGGTCCCATCCAACCTTATCTACCCTCTGGTTCTGGGATTACTGTCACTTTAAAAACCCTAAAGATATAAGGACTTGAGGTATTGAGATCAGGAAGTAACATTCAAAGCTCATTATGAACCAAATGCCAACAAAGCCTACTGTTTGGTCCCCTCTTTAGTACATTAGTATTTAGTGCTTAGACAGATGGTTGAGATGGACTTGAGACTATCTAGCTGCTTGTATATTCTCCTGCAAACATTAGCAATAAATCAATAAATGAGGGGAAAAAACCCCATGAAAACCACAGCACTAAAAAGCAAAGGGCCAGCAAAGCAGATAATGCACACACAAATGCCCCTCTGATTTCAACTAGATGCAGAAATAGAGATTTTTCATATTTTTACAGCCTGTTTCCAATCATGACCAATTTGTGGCTAGAATCAGCCATTTCCCTATTTGCCATGGAAACGTTTGGCTTAGCAGATTGCTAAAGCAGGGGGAATTTCTAGTTTTGACTGCTTTCTGTGCCCCTGAGTTCTTTTGTTTGTTCTTTAAATATGCACTCACCCCTACCTCCCCCAGTGAAAGTGAAATATAACTCAAATATTTCTCAATACCTGAATCTTGTTTGGATTAGAGCTACAGGCTCTGACCCTGACAGCAGCAGCAAGCAGCACCATTTTTAGTTGGTAATCTGACTCTCTTAATGTGAGTAACCATGTTTTGATCAAAGACCACCCAAACCTAAACTAGCAAGGGGAGTCTGGCACAGTTGTTTGATTTTGCTAGAACTAACATCAGAAATTCACTTTGCTTAAAATGTCAATTGTGTGATTTTTATAGTGAGTAATTTCTAGGCTTTTTTTTGAAATGGCTTATTGTCTAAAATTATCAGATTTTGTGCTTGACCAGCTGTATTTTCAAGTGGTTTACTTACCAGGTAACCAACTCTGCTTGACTTTACAGTCTTCATAAGAATATCAGATTGCCCTGAGCTCCTAAGGTTGTTGGGTCATGACTGTGCCTTTTCGGTTCCCTGTGCTACAGCAACCTACTTCTCTGCTCAAAAGGTGAAAAAGTGATTCAGTCGTGTTTCAAGGAATGGGCTTTATTCAGCCTTAGTACAGCCATGGAACGGAGATGATAGATTTGAGCAGGGAAGCTGCCTCATTATTTACTTTGCCCAGTACATACTGTTGCAAAAGAAAAGCTTTGAAAGCTCCTCTTCTCTAGTTTCTGCTCCTCAAAGAAACTTGACAGCTTGCCACTACTGTGAACGAATACATGTGTTCTAAAGACTCAGACTGTGCTCTGGATATTTTCTGAATAGAGAGAAGATTAGTGCTCACCTGTTTTCATTCTAGAACAAGGACAGTATTGTTCCCCCTGGCTGGAGACCAGAACAGGGGCTTGAGAGAATGGAAGAAATGGCTGACTTTGTTTCTCCTGGCTGTGCCCAAGACCCAATATTTGGCACTGACACTTCACTTTCTCTCCCTAGTCTTGTCTGATTATCATCTATACAGCCTGGCAGGTCAAGTCCACGGTTGTCTGCCTGCACTGAAAACTGAGGATTTGACAGGCAGGTTTTTTGAGGGAATTACCTTTGTAGAGAGTGTACAGAACAGCACTTGTCAACAAAACTGTTTGATGTAAGCACTCAAATCAGAAAAAATTTGGAAAAATTGTGGTGACTAATAAGTGCTTGTCAGAATATGCCTCTTTGCATGAAGCATTTCGGTTTCTCTGAAGTGCATAGAGGTGTGTAGGAGGCTGCTCAGTGTCACAGCAGCCAAACATCCCAGTCATGTGGCTGACACACCTGTAATGGGTGGCTCAGAGGTGAAGGACCTGTTTGCAGCTGGCTTCCCTGTGTCCTACCAACCAGAGTTTACCTGAGCGTGGGTTTAGAGGTCTTACGGACTCGTGACTGCTTCCATTCCCTACTTCTCCATCTTTCAGCCAAAATTTCTTCAGCTCCCATGCAGTTGCTAGCTCTAAATTTCTTTCTTTGCCTTCAAGTGACTCCTGGCAATGAGGCAGAGTGATCTCAAATAGCTGGTCTTAAGAGTGGATAGCAATGATAAAATTAAAATAAGCTGTGTGTGTCCCTGATTGCTTCCCTCAGGCATACAGCCTGCCTGAAATGCTGCAGTCAGACACAGCTTGGAGGTTTGGAATGAAATTAAATGGATGGAGGAGAGTACACTACAGGGTGTTCTATGTTGCATTAGCATACATGTGTGCTGATTTCCTTCCCATGGGTACGGGTACTGATTTCCTTCCCATGGGTACGGGTACATGTGTGCCTCTGTGCATGCAGCATGTCCATGCAGAGCCATTAAATCCCACCACAAAGAAAAGAGGGGATCAGAGATCTCAGCTCTGCAGGCTAGTGCTGTGAAGTTCCTTTTTTTTTCCACAGTAATTCAAAAGAGTAAATCAGAAAATACATTCTGACTTTCAACTTTCAGCCTTGGTAATATTCCAGCCTTTGTTATCACTACCTCTTCCAGTGTGCATTACTGGATATTTGATGTTTGGAACGGGCACTAGGAAGCAGTTGTTTTTTGGCAACTGAAAATATTCAATGCTGTAGATGTAAAAAGCTTAGAATTTAATACACTGCAGACGTTTTGAATAATTCCTAGCTTTACAGTTGCTAATGTCACCAAATATATAAATGAGAGTCAGTAAGCATTGTACAAATTTTTTGAAGAAAAAAATTGATGTAAAAAACAGAGTAAGGTAAACCAAGGCAAGTTATGAATCATTCCGATTTTAGTCAAATGTGAGAGGAAAATAAAAATCTTTTATTTCTCCACTTACAAACCCCTGGTCAAATAGTTTATTTTTATATTTATTTAAGCTTTGTTAAAAAGACTGAAGATTTACAAATTTTTCAAGCGTGGATTTTTTTTTCAGCTGAAATGTTTCATTATTCAAAATTGTTATTAGTTATAATTATTCCCTGAAACTTGCCAAACAAAAAAATAAATTGGCTTGTGCTTTGTTGTAGTTTTAGATGGCAATATGTAAGTGTGACTGTGACTTCCTTGCAGTGGGAGACAGACCTGGGTGATTATGCGAAGTGTTTTGTTTCTTATTCAGAAGCATTACCTAGATAATGTCATGGCACAGAGACGCAGAAAGTTTAGGTATCTGCTCAGGGATCTGTCTGTGTCCTGTTGCTGCTTGCACCATGGCTATTTTTAAGGTAAGAAGCTTTTGCATTTCTCTGAGAGGCATTTTCCAGCAGGTGCAGAGTGCTCTAGGCACCTCATACCATCCCTGCAGGAAGGGGCCAAATGGTCTTGCGTACCAATTAGGAAATGCAGGTAACAGCTGTATGGTAGCACAGCAGAATTTTTAACCAAAATATATTTTGGATTCCAAGTAAGGTATTTAATTTTTCTCCTTTTATTTGTTTGAGATGCCAGAGGGAGGGGGAGTAACTCTTATTATAAGATAGATTGTACTTAACAAATAAAAAAATACCAAAAATGTAAACTGCATCCGTGTTTTCAAATAGGCAAGTCAAAACTGAAGGCAGCTCTGCCCAGCTGTCTCCAGTCTGTGTTTGTGGCTGTCACTGTCAGGCGATGTCTGTCTGGACAGAAAAGGATACAGATAGTGGTCAGTTTGCCTCTACCTTACTTCTGCTAGCACTGCTCAGTACAGGGAGGCTCTGAAGAGTTTGAACAAAACACAGTACAATTGATTAGAGGTTCATGGGCAGGATGTGGGTCTGGAGGAGGCAAGGGAGGACTGTGTGCTAGCAGGCAGGCCTGGGGCAGCAGAGTTGCCTGGGGGGGTGAGCTGATACTTGCAGGCAGGCCGAGGGTGAGCAGGCAGGAGGGGAGCTGGCCTGGCTCTGATACCAGGATGTTTTAAGGAAGACATGAAAAGGGTAACAGAGCCATCCTTTCCTGGCAAAGGTCTGCTACATCTGTTTGGCTTTCCTCAATCCAAACACAGTACTTTCTTGACATATTCAACAACCACAGCTCTTCACACACACCAGTGTTTGCTTTTCTTTTGCTCCACAAAAGCCCTTCTCTCTCAAACTTGTTCTGTGGATGGTTGGTTGGGAAGTGTCCAAAATTTCTGTAGATGGCCACAGCTACAGTCTGTAAAAGCTAGTAGGCACAGGACATTTTATATTGTGGCTGAGAACAGCTAAGGAAGAACAAGGCTGTGCGGATACATATTGTGTGGCCAGAGGCAGGTTTCTAGGAAACCCATGAGACCATGGCATTGTTTTACTGAGGGCTCCTTTGTGGAACAGGAGAGTGTTACTGGGAGCGGGGAGCTGAATTACAGCCTGCCAGAGATCAGTGCTGAACATCAGGGGCTTTTAGGGCTCTGACAAAACAAATGTTTCTGCCTGCCAAATTTATATGCAGGAAAATATGGATGAAACAAGCCATGTTCACAAGATTTACCTAGTTATAGCATGGTTTCAGAAGCACAGCTCAAATATTTTTACAACTGTTCTAGCTTTGCTGCCTGCAGCTCAGGGCCAAGCTCCCAGGTATGTTTTCCCAGGCTGTTGTTGCTCTATTCTAGTGAGTGATCCTGCACATCAGCCCCATAGATTTTTTGATAATCAGCTGAAACCTCAGGCAAGGCCTCTCTTTAGCACATCAAACTGCATAAGCTGGGGGTAGGGGGGTACACATAGCCATGTAAAGGACAATGCTGTCAGCTCTCCAGCTGCAAAATGTTGGGAGCCTGCAAACATCTGTGGGAAAGGACATTTTCCCTTAGGGAAACTGTTTCATCCCATGTGGGTGAGCTTTGTGGTGCAGTGGGGAGCATCAGCACCCCTTTGCATTCCTGATCCACACAGTTCAAAGGATTTGTTGACCATGTTGCCATTTGAACTGGGAGCAGTACATGAAAATTGCAAGTGGGAATCAGGAAACATTTGTGTCAGTGCAGAGAGGATTGTTGCCTGCTAATCCTAATAAGCCAGTGTAATTGAATTGGCGGACTGGTTTACATGCTTTGCTGTGAGTGTCAAACGTGACCCTGAACTGTGATACTGGCACCCCAGGAACTGAAAGCATGTCCTTGTGTGGAGCTGAATCCCTGTAACATGGCGTTTGTTTCAACAAATATTTTAACATGGGAGCTGACAGAAGGTCTCATTTGCAGTCTTATGCATACAGAATTAGCCAGGCTGCAAACAGCTGGAGAGACAGCTACATTAGGGCATGAGGAATATTCTGCCTGGGTGGTCATTTGTATGTACTTAATAATGGGTAAAGGCAAGCATGTGCAGTTCTGCAAAGGAAATCTGATCCCACAAGGTCCTGTCCTGATTGTGTAGGCAGCAGCTGGACCTGCATGCAGAGCAGGTTTGGTACTGGGACAGAAAGTCAGCCAGAGACTGATCTTTCAGGAAAATGCCTTTCATTTCCAGGGCTTTAAGGCATCAAAAGGGGCTATTTACATTAGCAATTTGGCATCCTCTGCTTGGCAGGCATTAAGGACATTACAACTGAGTCCCATTGTTTCTAATCACCTCTTTGATTGAGCACTGCACTGCCCTGGCTCACTGCAGCCCTCCAGGAAAGTATGAAGTAAAAAGCAGGGAATTTTCTAATCAGGCATTTTCTGGGCAAAGCCATTAGCTATAGCACTTTACATGACTACATTTGCATTTCTTGTAGATTTTCTATTTCCTCTGTCCTTATTATTGATGGAGGTGAACTACTTGCAGTTCAAAAGTTCATGTAGCACAGGAGAGGAGCATGCTGTGTGCACTTTTCTCAGATGCTGGTTGCTGTGGCTGCTCAACAATGCAAGGAGAGACCACTGTGTCATTCTGAGTGTCACCCACAGCCCAGTCATGTCCAGGTGAATGCTGTGCAGCGTAAACGTGTAGCTGTATCTGTTCAAGCAAACGGATTCTCATGTTGTGTGCATTACTGGTTTGTAAAACCTACAAAGCCCATCAGTTGTTAGACTAAAAGTTTGGTTCAAACCTGAAACTTTTCTTTACCCCATGGAATTTGTGAGATGTTTTGGAAACTGTGGAAATGCTTTGACTTGGAATGAATTTCATTATGGCTCCTTCCATTGTTTGTGTTTGGCAAAATTGTCCCTTTATGAGTTGTTGCCTGGGAATTACTGATGAGGGAGATGACCTAGTAAAAGTTCCTAACCTCCATCTGGATCAAAACCAGGCTGCCAGTTGTTGGAAGCTGCTGGGGTGTGCCGGAGCTGAGAACGAGCTCATGGGCTGCAGGGCCACGAAGTGCAGGCGCAGCTTTGCTGTTCCCCTTTGTCAGTGTCTGGCCTTTTGGAGGGACATGCTCCCGTTTGGAGACCAGTGCCCTAAAATGTTGGTATAGTTTAGGATCAGACCCTGTATTTTCAGTTAATATGCCTGAATTTTGTGTGGAAACAATAGTTTAATGTAGTTAAACAAATATAAATAAATGCAAGGGACATGCTTGTCTGGTAGTGTTTTCCACCTGCAAGAAAGTTTCAAACCCTACTGATTTCCTGAATAAACAGAAACAATTGAGTGCCCCTTTGATCCTCTCCCTGTTCCCCTGTGGAGAGACTTCCTTGCAGATCCCCACACAAATCACACTCATTTACTTAATGTTTCTGTCCTGTTAGCCATGAATATAGAGCAATCTGTTTAAAGAGCTTCATTTCCTTGTAAATTGAACTGCTGAGGCAGGACGAGGTGGGAATGATGCTGCAGGAGATCTGATTTCATCTGTGCTTTTCCTGTGACCTGGTGCAAGTGCCAGGTCTATGTCTTCACAGCACCTGCTGTTCTGTATTTGCCAGTCTGCAGGTCAGGGACATGATGCTGCCAAGCTGCATTGGTGTCCTTGGGCATCCTCATCAGCTTGCTGTCCTTTTCTGTGTGATAGCAGTTAGAAATGTAGAATTTTGCCTAAGTTAATTGCTTGTCACTGGCCGGCTTGTTGTGATTCAGTTTTGTTATATTTTGTAAGCACTATGAGCTAGGTCCCTATCATGCGAGATTTAGGAGAGTGGGAGGGCATAGCTAAGGCATCATTATACATGTTGTGAGTGCTGCTTTGCAGTGTCAGACAGCACAGAGACCATGACGTAGGAGTGTTTTGAGATCATTAATGCTTGTGGACAGTGGTCATAGGGCTCCAATGAGGACATTTGTGATCATCCACAAATGGAAATGTTTGAGTGTGTCAGAGTGGACAGAGAAAGCTGGAACCCTGCAGAGCTAGGCTGGGCTGTGTGTACATGGAAATGAGCATCACCTTCCTGAGGAGTCTATGCGGTGTTTACCCTAAGATCTTGTACAGAGTGAACAGATGTCAGCAGTAACTGCTCGAATCTTCATATTTTAAATCCTGTGTGCACTTTGAAATTTGTCTTTTATTCTGATTGAGGGCAAGGTGCCCTTCCTTCATCAGGTTGAGGTTACATCAAACAAAGTGACATTTGTTAAGGGCTAAGTAATGTAAATTTTCTATTTTGCTCCTCTTTCCCTGACTTTGAGTCTGATCTTTCACTAAATAACATTTTGTATTTTAATCTGTCAGAAACGACTGCTCACTTTTTAAAATTTAAAAGGTTTATTAAACCTTAACAAAAATTACAACAGAAGGACTAAAGGAAAAACTACAGTGCTAGGAGCACCCCTCCATGTGGCTGATATCCACATGGCTGCTCACCCACAAAATGGCTGCTCTACCTTTTATACCCTTAATGTTGCAACAGGTAACCCTAGCCCCTCCCAAAGTCTGTCTGTTAACTCTTTGTTGCTGTCCATTGGTGTTGACTGCTTCCTTGTAACTGGATTGGAGGTCAGGTGTTGCTATGCCGTGCCTCTAGTAACCAGCCTGCCCCTTCCTCAAATGCCTGGACTACCAAGACCATCCTGGGAACCATGCTGGGGGGACACATTGCAGTAACATGACTATACATCTATAAAACTTCTGTTAACATACATATAATGTTCACCCCTTAATTGTGAGAGCAAACCATCTCATTAATCATCTATAAAAAAACCATTCTCTGCTGTGAAGGGTTGTATGAAGGTACCTGCAGTGGGGAGAGAGCAACTCAGAGAGATGGAGGTGTTAGGTTCTATGCTGGAAGAGACAGCAGAATATGACTTAAATTCTACCAAAGATACTGTTAGGGTGGTTTCTAAGTCTGGTTCCCAGAGAACAACACATTTGTTAACTGAATGTTTCTTGTACTAGTAAGAGAGCCTCGACCTGATTTACATTTCATGGTCCACATAAATGTGGAGATACTGCCAAAATGATCTCTATCCTACTTCTATTTTCTAATATTCTCTTTCCTTCTTCTAATTGTAAACATTCCAGAAAATGGAGCAAAATGTTTTTCCTACTGTTTGATTCTTTGTTTCATGCATATGCATTTCTGGGACATGCAGTTCTGGAGCATGCAGCTGAGTGCACATGCCTGGAGTCTCTGCAGGCTTGAGTAGCTTTGAAGCAAAGTATCTAAAGCATAAGTAAGGTATTTGCAGAATTAAAGAGAATTTAGAGGAACAGGAGTAGAGATTTTAAATTCCTGTAAATAAATCCAGTCTCAAAACCAGAGATAAGTTTTCACCTGCCTTCTGCTTCCATCTTAGAGATGCTTATTGGACTGTGAAAGGAGATATTTACAGAATGAAACTGCTCACAAATATGAGGAAAATCACTTGTGTTACTGGCTCCTGTTGATGTTCACTGTAATGAACACATTACAGAAGGGATTTATCAGTTAACAGGCTTAAGTGCTAAACCTGCTGACACATGGCAGTGCAAGAAAACACAGTACATAAGTTGGGTAGCTTTATTTTTGCAGCACTCTAATTAGGCACTCTCATAAAATAGACGTGGATTTGTAAATCCAGCTCCCAAAATCTCCTTGTTCTCCAGCTGGAACATATCTAGGATTCTCAATTCAAACATCTCAACCTGCTACATGTCTTATTTTCCCTAAGCCTCAATTTTTAAACTTCAGCAGCTATTAGAAAAACATTACCCTGCATCCTGCAGGATTACCCTGCATCCTCTGAGTCCAGAAGGAAAGTTTGAATGAAAAAAATGATTGGCCAAGGAGACCTTGTGCTCCAGTTAGAATGGCCTTTATTAAAAACAGCTCTTTTGGGGTAGGGGGCTCGGGGTGCACGCCGCCGCTGCTGCTGCTGCTGCTGCTGCTCCCTACGATCACCAGCCTAGAGGAGGATGTGCAATCCTGTCGCTATCCGGCAGGGTTGGAGGCCTCATTCTCACGGGATATACCCAAGGCTCAATTAGGGCTCCTTGGTCTGGGGGTCTCATTCCGCTCCAGTGTCCGACAGGTCATGGCAACCTGCATCGTGAGTCTCTGTAGGGTCCGGACATTCTCCACATCACCCTAGTATAGTTCCTTTCTTCTTAATTTTGTGGGCTCGTCGTCTAGGGTGGGTTAGAGTCTCTGGTTGTGTCTATTATTTGGTATGCACGCAGTGCAAGGGATTGTGGGAATCCAGGAAGTCCTGTAGGGAGCAGCAGCAGAATTCCCGACGCAGGGGAGAAGGGTACATGGGGGTTACAAACCGGGAGTAAAACAGGTAAGGATATACATTTATACTCTAACAAGGTAGTAACCAGGGCTGTTAAACTAAAACAGATGCGAACTCTTTCATGGATGGATCGGCAACCTGCAAAACAGCTTAGCAAACAATTAACTTTGCAACAGATAACCAACTTTTTTATTCATAACATTGAAGCCATGAACTAATTGCACAGAAATTTAACAAATCTTGTGAAGCTTAATTCAGCCTGGAAAGTTTGGGGCTGCCTTTGCTGCCAACGCTGCTCTCTCCAGGGAGTCCCTTCCCATTTATTCTGGAGTTGCACACTTTGGTAATGCAGGAGGGCAGAGAGCAGATTAACACATAGGTTAATTCTCAGGCTCTTGCTCCCCTTGGTGCCAGTAATCTACGTACAGGCAGCGCAGGCTCAGTCTGGGCTGAGGAGGATTGTTTTGCCTGGCCCAAGGAGGGTGACAGGGCCTCACACACCTGATTTTTCCGAGTTGTTGAAACAATAGGTGTTGGAAACAAGGGAGAGGCTTATGTAACAACGAGTCGTGTGTGCCTTGGGCTCTGAGTAGAACTGTTCTTTGCTTGAGAGCTTCCTCTCAAGCAGCTTCCATCGGTTCCTTTAAAGCCAAATAGGACATGTCTTTCTGTGCAAGGGTGGCAGGCAGAAGTAGGATAGGGTTTTGTCCTTTTGAAGTATTAATACAGAGCACAAAAAAAAAGTGCCAAAGGATACAGAAACTTTAAAAAATATGTTGAAATTTTGGAGGTAATTTATTTTTTATTACAGCTAATATTGTATTCAGTGTAAAACACAAAACATGTTTTGATATATCCTTTCCCTGGTGGAAAAGAGAACAAAAAGGAGAATCCAAATTTACTCTTGACTGATACCATCTGAACACTAAATGTCTTCTTTCCATGAAAGGTAATGTTCAAAAAGACACTGAACATTTCATTTCTGATGCCAAAGAAAAAATAAAGTGTGGCCAGCACAAACTGGTACTGTCTTCTGAAAGAGTTTTAGCAAGTGTGTGGGATAATAAATCACCCAACATCAGTCTTGGCACCTGTGCAGGGTTGAAGAGGAATACAGCATCACTCTGGTGTATCCATTTCTCCTGCATGAAATAGAAATCATCACATCAGCTATGCTAAAAGAGCTTCTGCATGTGCAGTGTCTATATGATTTACACAGTGATTTAAGTATCTGTAGATAGCAGCTCTCCAGGGACTCACTTCTTATGTTGTAAATTTATCTGTAAATGTCATCTTTTACTGAGGTATTTACAAAACTTGAAATATTTTTGGTAATTATTTGTAAATATTAGCTCTATTGTCAGCAGCAACAGTTTGGATTGTTTTGTCATAGAAAAGTGTGAGAGAACCACTGTTTTGGGAAGTGAGAAGCAAATAATTCAAAGTCAAGTGTTGGACTGGAGTAATTAAATCCAACAGCAGTAGATATTCAGAGTGAAGTTCAGCAGTGAGATTGTGGCTGCTGAAGGCAGCTGTGCTACATGCATATGTGAAGTGCAGGTTGGTGTCCCTTGGAGAAACCTTCCAACTGCACCTCTTGCATTCACCAGGCCCCGTGGAAGCCGGAGGAGTTTGGTGCTGCTGCTTTTCCAAAGTGTCTGGCAAGTGCTTCCAGAAGGTGAGTGTTTAGTAGAATCCCTGCATGAGCCTGTAGAAATTTAGCCATTGACTGGGTAAATTGCATTAAAAAGAAGCCATTAAATCACTAAGCAAAATCTCTTTTAACTTGCCCAGTATCTAACCATCTTCTGCAAGAGGACACTGACAGGGCTCCTGCCCTGCATCTTTGAACTCATGCAATCTCCTTATGCAACTCTCAGTCCTGTTCTCCCTTGCCCTCCACATGGTCTGGGCTCCTGTGTTGCCAGCTGTGCTCCTCATCCCATTGTTGCAGGCTTGGGCACAGCTGGGCTGCAGTTTGCTCTATGGGCAAACACACTGAAAGCTGTTGGGTTTTCCCACTGCTTTTGGGCCTGTGTGGAAGTATTGTACCTACAGCTGTTCTGTTGTGCTCATGTGTGGTTTGTGCCAAATGTAATCATTGCTGATGATTAACTAACAATTTTGGTATACACTGTAGACTATGTCCTAAATTATAACTCAATTCTCCTATATACAAGTCCATAGCAGTGCTGTGAGCAGCATGCTGTAGAAAGCATCCTGAAGGACAGGATGTATGGGCATACATCTTCTCTTGTTCTTCGCCAAACTACCAATATATACATAGTTTCATCTTAAGCAAAGCAACAGCATTGCCTGAGGTTGTAACTACCATCCCTGCTGGTAATGGCCTTGGGATCCTGGGGTGAGCTGAGTGCCCTGGTACCATTGTGAATTTGGTGAAATCATTGCACGTATAGTTCAGAAAACCATTCATGTGCTGCTTAGAAACTGCACTACTTATTTTATAGAGAAGGGTTATTGAATTAAGGTCATAAATTTATAAAGTGAACAAAAGGTTTTTGTTTGTTTTGAAAACCTTTATTGCCTTCATCCAAGGAAGTTGTCTATCTGTATTATAGCCTTTGTGATGACAAATGGTTTTAATATTTGTCCCAGTTTGTAGCTTTTTCTTTTTTTCCTTTAGTCAAGCATGGCAGAAATAGGAGTGATTAATACTGAGAAGTTTGCAGCTACCCGGGCTCAGAAGTACGCATCCTGACTCGGAGTATTCCACTTTCTCTTTTCATCTTTTCCCATAAGCAGATTAGATTTTGCCTGAACCCAAGACATTAAGCCTTCAAAAGATGCAGGTTTACCTTATTAAGCTCTCTCAAGAAGAAGCCCAAGGTCTAGTCCCAGTCTTACTTCGTATGATGGTCTGTCCCCACTGTTTCACCACTTCCTAAACCTCAGGGACAAGCTAAAAAAAAAGAATAAAAGCCAATGAGGGTTTTGACCTTGGTAAAATGCTTTTTTTCACTCCCCCACTATCATGCCCGGCACAAACCTGTGTCAGGAAGCCACTGGTGGGGACTGGGACCTAGATGACTGAGAAGGTGGTCAGGAAGTTCCAGACTAAATTACAGCCCTGTGTGTCCTCAGAGTGGACTGGTGTAATGTTAAGGAGCACAGTAAGAAGTTAGGACAGAATGAGGAAGGGGTCATGAACATTCATTACAAAGGAACTGCATCTCTCTGAATATGAGTATAGAAGCTAGTGTCAGGAGCCCACATGTTTATTTTTTTAGGTATGATATTAATCTCTTTCTAGGACACTCAAGATTACCTCACCAGGGTTTATATGTGTTTGCAAGTTTAAACGCAGTATAAGAAACAAGTGCCACACAAGCCAGCTCAGTATTTTTCTGTGGATACATGCAAAATTACTCCATGGAAGAAACAAAACTTTTTTCTATTAAAAATGGAATGAATTTCTAGTATCAACATGTTTCTGCTTATTTCTGCATGTTCCCCAATCTTAGTCAAGGGAAGAGTTATTTGGTATCAATATGTAAAAAGAAAATGCAGAAAGAAAAATAAAAAATAGAGGAAAGCAGGTAATGTTACCAAGATGGCAAAGGGAATCCAAAGGTCTGCCAGCTTGGTCAAGAAAAGCTGGGGGAAAAATTTGCTTCTGTCAAAGGAGGCTGTAAGAGCATGCAAGCAGGTAGGACGGGTGCCAGAGCCATCAGTGTGAGCTTTTGGATCAGCCCTAATAAACTAAGTACAGCTGCTCTGAGGTTTTGATTTCACTTGGAGGAGAAAGTGACCCATTTGGTAAGTCTTTTGCTTTTCTTATTATTCATGCTGCCTTATTCTTAGTGCTTTGTCTCACAAACCAGATGTGAGGAACTCTCTGGGGCGGCAGTGCCTGATGAAGTCTGGGCTCCTGTATTGCCCCTATATAAAGAGACAGTTTGGGTCTTGGAAACCTTGATGTCTACTATTGTCACAAGCCTTGTGAGACAGGTCAGGTGGGGGCAGAGACTGATCCCAGCAGGAACTCCATAGCATTAGCATCAGCCATCTGGACACAGAAATGATCTTTGCTCCTCCTTCCTGCTAATCCGTTTTCCATGGCTTGATAGTTAAGTGTGGTTATAATACCTAGAGAAAAAATAACTCATGCTATAGAGCCCATTTTTAGGCTACTGAAAAAATTCACTCTCATCCAACTCCTTCAGCTTTGGACTGCTAGTAGACTGTGGAGCATGGCTTCTATATCTTATTTTCAGTAGTTAATAATAAGTTCAGTAGTTAATAATAAGTTCAGTAGTTAATAATAAGTTCAGTAGTTAATAATAAGTTCAGTAGTTAATAATAAGTTCAGTAGTTAATAATAAGTTCAGTAGTTAATAATAAGTTCAGTAGTTAATAATAAGTTCAGTAGTTAATAATAAGTTCAGTAGTTAATAATAAGTTCAGTAGTTAATAATAAGTTCAGTAGTTAATAATAAGTTCAGTAGTTAATAATAAGTTCAGTAGTTAATAATAAGTTCAGTAGTTAATAATAAGTTCAGTAGTTAATAATAAGTTCAGTAGTTAATAATAAGTTCAGTAGTTAATAATAAGTTCAGTAGTTTCTCTTGTGGGGAGGTAGCTTGTGACTCTTTCCCGTTGCAGCTGCTCAAGAGAGCAGGGATTTCTTTCACAGGTAGGTGGTTTGAAGGGAAAGTGGGTGGATTATACCTGAGAGAGAGTGAGCCCTAGGCTCCCACTCCTCAGCTACCACTGCCCTCCTGGCTTTGGCATTTCAGCTTTTCTCAAAGCCCAGCAATCATCAAAAATGATGCAAAGTCCTTCTGGCCCTAGTTAGGGTAATCCTCTGAGGTTACCTCTGTGCGCCAATATTGAGGCTTATTTCTCCTGAAAGCCCCCACTATGATGACCTCCTGAAAAGCATTTTCTGCACTGCTTAAGTTTTAAGCACTGGAACATTCAGAAGGGAGAGACATGGGTGCCAGTGTAAAGCCTTTGGAGCACATAAACCTCACAAAGGGGCTGTGTGTTTTGTGTTTGCTACAGAAGTTCTATACTCTGTCTTTTTTGGGGCTGGATTTTCTCATTAATTATTTTCCCACCCCACTAAGTTTTTATTAATTGTTTCATTATCTTGCAGGAATCAGGAATTATGCCCATTGCTTTTGATTAAGAATCACACTTTCCCAATTATTTACATACTCTTCTTCTAAAGATTATAAAGAGATTTTCCAGCAGCTGTTAATTCTCTTAGACCATCCTCCATGTTTTACAGAATGATTTTTGAGAGATGAATGTGCTTCAGTAAGTGTTGATGCACCCTTTTACTGATTTCTGTGCTGAAATATAGACTAATGTAAAAGATAATGGTAGCCTTTCCAGTAGTGTTACTTCTGACTAGGCAGGGCCTTGCTCTACAGATGCTAATTGCCTACACTGTTTTTAAGACTAGACAATAAGTTACATTAATCACTAAAAATTGATTTAAAATAATTTCAGAGTTGTAAACCATTGATCAATAAAGGTGAGAGGAAATGCTGGGGCCTTTGGGGAATTAACAATACATTCATTACTGCGAACAAGTTCAATACAAGGAATTAATCAATGTCTTAACTTGCCAGCAATGTGGTGTAATATTTAATAAAATATTGTCCCACATAATCTAGTGCAGACCAGACAGATATTTCTTTCATGTGGTATCTGAAAAATTACTGTCCTTTCCCCAGTGAATTCCTGTTTGATATTTTCTGCAGAAGAGAATATGAAATAATAATGAGAGGGTCAAACGCTGCCAGCACCTCTCTGCATGCCAAAACCCTGGACTGGTGAGAGAGAGTCCTACAGAATGTGATACAGAATGGCAGCCCTGAGCCACCAAGACCAACAGCGAGATAAGTGCATTATATATCACAGAAAGAATTGGATAAAATAATTTAAAAGTTAAAATATATGGCAATTATTCAGAAAGAAAAAAGACTTTACGGGGGGATACCTACTAGAATGCACATAAACCTCTTAGTGTGCAGAGACTTAGTATCAGTCTCTCAAATTCTTCAGAACAAAGACCTTAGTTAATCTCAGGTATCTTTTCCCAGATTGGTTTTTCCATGCCCAGTTTCTCCTGTAGCACCCACACTACTCACAGGGAGAACTAAGCCATCCTCACAGGCCACAAGTGGGAGCCTCTCTGGTCTGGCCTGTCTGGGATTCTGCTGGGAGTTTGCTTGCTGTTTTCTTTCTGTGATAAAGATAGGTTAGCGCACAGTGGTGTGGTTTCACCATGAAAGAAGCAATGGTTTATATCTCTTGGATTATATTCAAAAGCACTGAATAATGGCTGAAGTGGATTTCCTATCCCTTGCTGAAACCCTTTGCCAACTATGTTAGTACTGACAAGCATCACGTTCCATCTGTCAGCACTGTTGCCCAAGTTGACAGGAGATGCTTCTGATTACAACTGGTCCAGGAGAATGTCCTCCTGGTGCCCCCCAGCACAGGGCATGGTGTCCAGGATGTTTGACATATAATGTGCTACTCTGCAAAGACAGCTTTAGACAGATTCTCTTCATTGTCTTTAAGTTCTTCATGTTTGTTCTGCTTGAAAGAGCAGCAATGTTATTTAGCTGCTGTTCTCTGTTTATAAGGTACTGCTGTGTTATTAGGTCAGGGAATTCAATAAGGAATAGAAAAATTAAATTAGAACAAATGAAAAGTGTACTTTGGAAGAAGGAAGTTCTAACTGCAAGAGATGTCAGAACATACAGAACAGCTTAACTCTTAGGTGTGAGATAAGGGCTAAGTACCTGATTTTATCAGCATGTCTGCAGAGCACACAGAGGTTATTGTGGTGTGTGCAGGCACAATCTTGTTAGTACGACTCCAGCAAGAGCAGACAGAAGGGGAGGGGGGAGCCCCTGGAGGGTTTTGCAACAGGTTTTGCAGTCCTGACACCATTGCTATTACCCTCCTCTGTGCTGCCAGACAAAAGCCAGGGCAGGAGTGGCTCCCCTGACAGCGAAGACTTTCACCTGCTATGCTACCATCCCTGCGGTGCCCTCCATCCACCTCCTGCTCTTCTCCTCCTGAACCAGCAAGTTTACTGCACGTGTGGCAAGGGAGACCCTGCCAGCCAAGCTGGTATGCCTGAATTTGGTCTTATGAGATTATTGTATATCACTCACTGTGATATCACTGTGGCCAGCGAGACCTCTTCAAAACCAGCACTTTCTGTGCCACTGTGTCATCTCTGACGTGGCTGGGCCTTCTCTGTTCTTTGTTGTTCCCCAGTCACGTGACCTTTGTGACACCAAGTGACTCCAGTGGAGAATGTGGTCCTTAGGGAATCAGCAATCCCTACATTGTTTGCATTTAACAACCCTCTGCTCCCTTTCTCTTCTAATTGTTCCTATTATTACAAACCAAAAAGGGAAATTTATACATCAGGTGAAGAGCATTGACTCTGTACTTTGGGTCTGTACTGTGGAACCACAGAAGCTCCATATCCCTCATTTAATAATGGGCAGCTGTTCCTGGAAGGACTAGACCTCTGTGTACAGTTTGAGCTCTACTGAATATTTGTCACTAACCTCTAATGGCCATACACCTGGCACAGCCACTTGGATGTTATTTTTATGTTGGTTGCGGCACTGCAGTTGGGGTTTCGATATTAAGACCAAAGGCTGAGGAGGAAAGAGCAATCACTCCTCCTGGCACACATTCTCTGAATGACATGCTGAAGTGATGAATTTAAGCTTGTCACATGTTCTTCACAGTAATATTAATAGCAGTGATTACTGCAGATGACAGCAAATTAGATAGGACAGGGTCCCCCAATGCTTAGTGCCTGCCACTGAATTAGTTTTGGTGTTAATATTTCACTTGATTGAAGAGTAGTGCTTAAAACCTCTACAGTGTCCCCTATTTTCAACCCTGTTCAAGAAACAGAAAATCAGGCTTGGGCTGAAAGTGGGACATTGACTTTCAGGTCTGTGTGATGATTGCCCTGGGAAGAACTGATGAAGTTGCACTGGTTAGGAGTTGCAACCTCAGCTAATTGTGTGGAAATCAGAGGCAGCGAGAAATTGCAATTTTTCTTTCTACTTAGAGATTGCTATAGATGAGCAATGTAATAGTTGGCTCTCACAATTGTTAGGATGTAGAGTGATGTTATTGTAATATGTCTCCCTTTGAGATAAAATGATTGGCCAGGAGACCTTGTGCTCCACATAAATGGCCTTTATTGAAAGGATCAGGTCTTTGGGGGTGGGGGCTCGGGTGCATGCCGCTGCCGCTGCCGCTGCTCCCTATGGCCCAGAGGAGGAAACACAACCCTGTCATTGCCGGCAGAGTTGGAGGCTTCACCATCACAGGATACACCTGAGGCCTAATAGAGCTTGTTGGTCCAGGGGTCCCTTTCTGCTTCAGTGTCCGACAAGTTGTGGCGAGCCGCTTCGAGGGTTTCCTCTGAGTCCAGGCAACTTTCCCAGTACATGGGTATGGCTCATTGTCCAGTTTTCCCTTGGCTCGGCATCTAGGGTCACCCAAAGTCACTAATTGAGTCTATTATTAAGTATGCATAGAGTGTAGAGGCTTATGGGAATCCCGGAAGTCTGTCAGGGAGCAGCAGTGGAATTCCCGACACAACGAGGAGAGAAAGGGATACATTTGATTAAAACAGAGGGTCAAAACAGGCAGGTACATACATCAGGGGGCTAACCAGGGTAGGAACAGAGCTGCAACTGGGACAACTGGGTGAATACACCCAAAAGGGGCACAACTGGGGTGGAGAATGTGAATAAGCAAACAGGTGAACATGAATTCACCAATCAGTGAACCTGTAACCTTAACAAACGGTTAAACCTTTAACACTTAAATTTCATTTATAACAGTCCCCCCTCTTATATTTTGACCGGGTGTGAGCCCGCGTCAATTTGCTGTTTCTGGCTCTTGGTAGTAGAAATTTCATAGTTTTTGGTATTGATTATATACATCTCTGGCTTTCTTTTGATCAGAACTTTCTATCATTATTTTGGTATTATTTTTCCTTGGGGAGGTTTCTAGGGCTCCTGGGACCATACTTCCGGCTTGCACCATGGACATGATTATTCTTACTAAACAGGGTATGAGACATGGGTGGAACAGTATCCCAGCTAAACCTGCAATGGTTATAAAGGCTGCCTTCTTCCACCACTTCCCCCTCCAAGACCAGAAATCATCCCACCAATCTGTATTTATTAAGGGTGTCCATTCTTGTATTCCAACATATGAGAGCTTTCGAATTTCTTTGGAAATGTTCCTAATTACTTCACTTTTATCATCAATTTCTAGGCAGCATTCAGTAGTATTAAACTTCCCACATATCCCGCCTTCATCAGCAAGTAAGTAGTCGACTGCCAGTCTTATTTGGTAAACTACAGTTCTGGTTTGGGAGAGTTGGTTACTATTATGGTCAAGGGCCAAAGCTGTTTTATTGGATATTATCTCAATAACTGCCTGGAGCCTGATTATTCTATTTAGCATATGTATGGGTGTCCTATAACCCTAGGACCTGTCTTGCACCCATGTCGCAGGGCCATATGTCTTTATAATCTCTTCTGGGGTCCAGATTTTCCCCTTCCAAGTCTGTGTCCCTCCCACATTTATTAAACTCCTCCTTCCCCTTCTCTTTGATGATTTTAAGTTATCATATAGGGGTACTCCGAATCCCGGTTCTGCTTCCTTTGGAAGTAAAAAGAAGGATGGTTTTATAAGTCCAATGGTGCAACTCCCAGTCCAGTCTCCCAGCAGGTGGGTGTGTGCTACATCACCACAAATCCAAAAGAAGTTTTGAGGGGCTTTCCAGAAGTTTTTCTCAGTCTCGTGGGGGAATTCCCAAAATTTAGATATAGATCGGATTCCCCAAAAAGGATTAATTCCCTGGTCTGCACATTCGTACAGGTTATACCCTTCATGATAAATACAGCCCTTCTCCCTTCTGTGTGTTGTCCAATACTGGTCCGATTCTTTCAGGACCCATTTCATAAGAAAGGGGGTTCCCTTAATTATTGAATACCTTTTACACGCCATTTTTCCTATGGGAGTATGAAATTTCCTTCCTGTTCTCAGGATACACTCTTCCCCGATGATCTTATCTTTCAATTCCCATCTCTCTTCTCCCCTATGTTCTGGTACCTCTTGCTCTTTTCCCATCTGTTTTATCCCCAAAATCTCCCTTGGATTTAAACTCAGTCCCTCCCATGGCCATATATCAGCCATCCGCGTGCTGCCACACACCCAACAATTAGTTACATTTAATTATTTGCTGATCTTTTCTATTAAATCTATAAACAAGTTTTTCCGTTCAGATCTTCCCATTCCTCACCTCCCACTTTCATATTAACTTTCTTTTCTTTTATTAAGCCTACTCCTCCTTGTAAGGGATCCTCTTTTTCGAAACACAACCAGTTATCCTTCATTGGGCAGTTCCCCAACAGCCGATGCCAAAATATGGCAGTATTTTTCACTATCCAATAGGTTTTCCCTCCCTCCTGGCAAGTTTCCAATTGCAATCTATTATAACACAAAGGACTCAGGTTAGTATGGACCTGTACCAAGGACTCAACATTTTCCCCATCATATAGGGGATGGTGACACTTTTTACATGAGTCCATCTCTTCACTCTTAGAGAGGCACATTATCAGTGTGATGCCTACCATAGGCCACCAGTATCCGTTTGTCCTTCTCAGGAGTCCGGTAGGAACCATTCCTCCTTCTGGTCTCCTCTGGTCTTGCCTCCTGAAGCAGCTTTACTGTACCTACTCAAAGAAATCAGGGTTAGGGTCCTTTCGGTGAGTTCTAGTCCTTTTTCTTCCCACCCTTCTCTTTCCCACTTTTATAAATTTTGGCCTGGGGGAATTATTGCCCTATGAGGGAGGTCATACTTCCTACTCTAATTGCCAGAGAGAGGTAGAGAGGGATTATACAATGTTATATTTGCAGCAGTTACAACACCAGGAGTAGGAGCTCAGAAACTTGTTTCAACAATCAACTGTAACTACAACTTCTGAAAGGAAACGTGTTTTGTTACAACTGAGAACCTTCAGAATCTTTTAACTTAACCACAACTCTTTAAAAAGATACACAGTATAATATGGTGCGACTTCCAAGCGTTATATCAGTCCTTAGGCTTTTTCTTTAACATAACCTTTAAGTCTCCAGTGGGGGTGGCAGTCCAGGTTGGGGCTTTTCCCTCAGTGTCTAAATCTTCTTCTGGTGTTGGTTTTACAGGCCCTTTTATTCTTGATATACGAGTCCACCCTTTGTCACGTGTTCTTTTTGCTGTATGTGTGGTAAGTAAAACTTGATAAGGTCCATCAAATTTCGGGAAGAGAGGAGTGTTAGACCACATCTTGACCAAAACCCAGTCTCCAGGATTAATGTTGTGTAGTTTTACTTCCAGAGGGGGAGTTTGGGGTAAATGTCCCTTCTTCCTGAGGTGTTCCAGGGTTTTGGTAATAGTCTCTAGGTATACTCTGGCAGCTTCTTCTCCCTCTGGCAGCTTCTTCTCCCTCTGAGTATTGGACAGTGCTGTACGGTGTTATTAAAAATGGGAAACCAAATAACATTTCATAGGGGGATACCCCTAAATCGGCACGGGGCCGGGTCCTTATCTGTAGAAGGGCCAGAGGGAGGCATTTCACCTGGTCTAGTCCTGTTTCTGCCCCTAATTTAGTCAAAGTGGTTTTGTTTGTTTTATTCATTCTTTCCACTCTACTGGAGCTCTGGGGATGCCACGGGGTAGCCTCCACTTTATCCCCAGAGCTTTGGTAATCTCGTGGAGAACTCAGGCTGTAAAATGGGGGCCCTGGTCAGAATTGATATTATTGATAAGACCATACTGGGGAATTAGTTCTTCTAAGAGGATCTTGACTACAGTTTTGGATGTCTCATTACGGGTGGGAAATGCCTCTGGCCAGTGAGTTAGCTGATCCACGATCACTAAGAGGTGCTTGTACTCTCGCACCAGAGGCATCTCTGTAAAATCTATCTGCACATTTTGGAACGGTCTTTCAGCCAATTCTCTACCACCCAACATAGTTTTTCTCATAACTTTCTGATTAACCTTTTGACAAGTTATGCACCCTTGGGTAATGGCCTTAGCAATGTTGTACACTCCTACACACACGTAATTCCTTAAAAACTGGTCACAAAGACCTTGAACCCCCCCAATGTGTGAGTTGATGGATTTCTGTTAGTATTCTCCGAGCCATAGCTTTACATAGAAATCGCCTCCCATCTGGAAGAACCCACTCCCCCAACGATCTCTGTTGTAACTTTAATTCTTTTATTGCTTTTAACTCTTGTTCTGTAAATACCGTGGGATCTCTGGAGGTGTCACCTGATCCCTCTTGGCTTGCAGTACTAATTAGGTTGAACACCCATGCCAGTTCCCCTGGATTTTGTGCTGCCTCCTTTGCGGCTACATCAGCTGCCCGGTTTCCCCTTATTTCAACTGTATTTCCCCTCTGGTGCCCCCGAATATGTACTACAGCTATTTCTTCGGGCCCTATTAACGCCTGTAGCGTAGATTTAATTAGCCCACGGTGAGCTAGGTCCCTCCCTTTTGCATTCAAGTACCCTTTCTCCTCCCAGATTTTCCCAAAAGTGTGGACAATCCCATAAGCATACCGGGAGTCGGTATAAATTGCCCCACACTTTTGGTGGAGGAGTTCTAATCCTCTTTTTAGGGCATACACTTCACATAGCTGGGCTGACCATGCAGTAGTCAACTTTCCTTTTTCCACCACCTCAATGGCCTCCCCTTGGGTTATTTTGGTTACCGCATATCCCGACATACGCTTGCCCTCTACTGTTCTTGATGACCCGTCACAAAAAAACACTTCACTGTACCCCAAGGGTCTTTCTCTTAAATCTTCCCGGACTTTTGTTTGGAGGCTGATGGTCTCTATACAGGAATGCTCAAGATTCGGGGCAGGCTGGCCAGACAGGAACTGTGCCAGGTTGACTAATTTGGTGGTGACAAAGTCTAGATTATCTGATCAGCACAATCTCGTATTTTAAAATCCTAGCATCTGATAGCCATTTGTGGGCCCCCTGACTGAGAACTCCTTTCACATCGTGGGGGGTGTGGACTCTGATTCTTCCCTGAAAAGTTAGGTTTTGGGCCTCCTCTACTAACATAGCTGTGGCTGCAACAGCTTGCAGGCAATTAGGCCATCCTCTTACTACTGGGTCTAAGAGTTTTGAGATGTAGGCTATTGGTTTCTTTGACCCTGCCCAGTCTTGGGTTAAAACTCCATATGCTACCCCCTCTTCTCCATTCACAAACAGATGGAACTCCCTCTCTAGGTCCGGTAACCCCAGGACTGGTGCGGATACTAATGCTTCTTTCAGTTTTTCTAATTGCTCTTCATCTTGTTTGGTCCAATCTATTGGGTCTGGGTGGACTAGTTTTCCATACAAAAATTTAACATTTTGGGTATAATTTTCTAGCCATAATTTACAGTATCCAAATAATCCTAACAATTTCCTAATGTCTCGTTTGGTTTTTGGGGCCGGAATTGATAGGATTCCTGAGATCCTCTCAGGACTTAACTTTTTGTAGCCTGATCTGATTAGATGTCCTAGATACATTACTTGAGACTCCACGAATTGTAATTTATTTTTAGACACTTTTAAGCTAATTGCACCTAGATAATTTAGTAGACCTACACTATTCACCCAGACTTTTTCTTGATCTTCTCCTGATATTAAAATATCATCAACATATTGTAGTATCTGCACACCAGTCTCTGGTACAAATTACTCTAGTTTCTTCTCTAGGGCCTGGCCAAAGACATTCGGGGACTCGCAGAACCCCTGGGGTAACCTGGTCCATCTTAGTTGCATTTTCCAGTTTCCCTTGCGGCTCTCCCATTGGAAAGCAAACACATCCCGGCATTTCTCATCTAGAGGGCACGCCCAAAAAGTGTCTTTTAGATCTATTGTGGTAAACCAAGCGTGTCAGTGAGGGATCTTATTGAGTAACACGTAGGGATCTTGTACAGAAGGATGACGAGCAATTGTTCTTCTGTTTATTTCCCTAAGGTCCTGCACCAACCTATATTTCCCGTCCCCCTTCTTAACTGCCAGAATGGGAGTATTGTAAGGGGACATACAAGGCTCTAATATCTTTTCACTCATAAGGGTCTGTATGATGGGTGCTAAACCCTTTTTACTCTCTAAAGATAACGGATGCTGTTTTACTTGCACAGGGGGACCTTCTTGTATCTCAGCCTTCAATGGTGGTGTATCTAACAACCCACACCTTCCTTCTTCAGCCCACACCTCAGGACTTATCTTGCCTAGATCCATTTCAGTTAATTTAAGCATTTTCATTACCATTCTTCCCCCTTCAGGGATTATACCTATTCCCAACTTAATCTGCAGATCCCTTCCCAACAAATTGCTGCCCAAATCCGGGAGATAAATTAGATCTATCTGGCAGACTCTCGAATTCCCTCGTAGCAACACCCCTTCCAACACAGAAACTACGAATGGTTTCCCTTCGGCCCCAACAACTTCATATTTTTTAACTCCTACATTCACTCCAAGTGGAATTTGACTTATGCTAGTTCTGTCAGCACCTGTATCAATGAGAAACTCAAATTCTTGACCATAAGGACCCACCTCAATGTTTATCAAGGGCTCTGTTTGATGGTATATAGGGTCCCCTAGAACGTAGAGCCCCTGACGCCCCTAATCTTCCCCTCTCAACAATCTCTCCAGGGCTTCCTGTTCTCGGATAATTGCTTCATGAAATGAGATCTTTTTACAGAACATCTTTATATGCCCCACTTCCCCACAGTAAAAACATCTCCAGTCCTCCTGCTGTTTTGGCTTCACTGGTCCTAATGGTGGAGGGACCTTACTTGGCGGTCTTTGTACTGGGGGGACATATTCTCCTCTTCTCTCCGTTACCCCTTTCCCTGCCTCCGAACTACCTCATTCGTCTGGTGTTATTCCTCCCGTCCCCAGTCCTTCCCTGGCTACCGCGATCATCATTCTTGCTTTACTTTTTGCTTTTTCTTCCTCTCTATGTAGGTACACTCACAATGCCTCTTTTAATAAATCATTGATCCCCTTCTCCTGCCAATCCTCTATCTTTTCAAGTTTCCTCCTGATGTCAGGCCAGGCCTTTGACACAAATTGTATCTTCAACAGTACCTGTCCTTCCTGGCTTCCGGGGTCTACATTCAAATACTGTTGGAAACACCTTTTTAACCTGCTTAACCACACCGCTGGTGTTTCATCCTTTTCCTGGAAACTGTCAAATGCTAGTTTTGCATTGGTGTCTTTGGGGACTGCCTCTCTAATGCCTCTAATCATTAAGGTTCTATACTCCTCCATACTCCTCCTGTCCGGGGCCTGATTGGGGTTCCAGTTTGGATCCTCCATTGGTAGCTTACGGTCCCCTGAGACCCCGTCTGATTCTCCCATTCCCATATCTTTATTGCCGCTGCCTGGATTAATTTCACCTCTTCACTACTGAATAGGATCTTAAAAATCGAGGTGAGCTCCCCCCATGTATATATATTGGGTCCCAGAAACTGGTCTATTTGTTGGGACACCCCAGCTGAGTCTTCTACCAGGTTTCCCATTTCTTTCTTAAATCCCTTTACTTCTGACAAAGTAAGAGGGGCATTCACATACCCAACTCACCCAAAAACTCCTCCCATTGGGACCTCCCTTAGAGGAAATAACCTCTCTACTCTCGGAGCCCTAGACCTGGTATTGCAGTAGGGAGCATCTTCTACACCTTCCCCATAGTTCTGAGCAGGGGATTGACTATTATCTCTGAGAGGTAGGGGTTCTCCCCATTGTATGGGGGGTTTGGGTATGACGTGTGGTGAAGGAGACGAGAACATGGGTGTAGCAACTTTAGCTAGGGGATGTTCAGGAGTGGTCAGGGGGCCAGGAGTATGGGAGGGAAGAGTAGAGGCAGGAGGGGGATTAGGGAATTGAGACGGGGATTGAATTATGTCACTGCCAAGTGGGTAGACCTGAGGTGGAGTGATAGAGGTTGGGGAAACAGGAACTTGTGAAAATACAGGAGTTGCAGGAGTCAGAGTTGGCATGGGATTGGGAGAAGCGGAAGGCAGGGGTATCGGGGTGAGTGGAGTGGGATGGGTTAAAGGAGTTGAGTTTTGCGGTGGGGCGGAAGGCAAGGGAGTAGTGATTTGAGGATTTGGTGGGGGCAAGGGGATAGGGGTCTGGGAAGGTGGGAGTGGTAAGGGTACAGGTTCGGTGGATGGTAAGGGAAGGGGGACTTGGGGAGGTGGAAGAGGTATGGGTGTGGGGTCAGGTGGTGGAGGTAAAGGGATGGGAGTTTGGGCCGTAGGTTCAATTTGAGGGGTGGGAGAAAGGGACTGGGTTGGTGATTCCGGGGGGGGGTATCGGGTAAAGAGGAGGAGGCAAATGATCAAGGGGATCCCATTGCTTATTCTGGGTCCTTTCCTTCTGTCCCTCTCCTTCCCCCTCCTTGGACTCTTTCAGTTTGCACATCTTAATAGGTTTGTCCCTGACATTCCCCTGCCCCCAGCAGGCCTCATATGTAAGTTGTTCTTCATTTGGCTCAGGCTGATCTCGTAGATGCTGCCTTAATTGAGCACACATCCACTCATCTTCTGAGCCAAACCAAGGCCACTCTATTCCTATCTTTGGCCATTCTTCTATACAAAAATGGATCATTTTAAGTTTGTCTAAATCTTTTGTTGTCTCTCTGGTTCCCCACTGATCAAGCATCCATCCAAGGGGGCTATTCGGAGGAATGTTTCTCACTTTCTTACTTCTCTTACCCAGGAACCTCTTATTGCTCGCTCACTGACCCATTTTATAAACTTAAATATATATATGGTGCCCCTACCCAAACAGAAACTAACGACAGGCAACACAAATCAGATCACAATGAAAGATTCCTCACAACTTATCTTTAACTGAAAAAATCTACTACCTGAGGTAAGTCTCATACCGCAGAAACTTAAAAATGCAGTATCCTAACCTCCTTCACTTGCACCCAACACACACTCACTCTTGGGTCCTCGAGCGCCCTAGTCCCCCAAGGTGTTTGCAGGTCAACACTTCGTTCTATCATTTTCCACCTGCCCAGAGACTCAAACTAAAACACAACTGCGGGTCAACACTCTGCTATATTATTCTCTACCTGCCCGGAGACTCAAACTAAAACACAACTGCGGGTCAACACTCTGCTATATTATTCTCTACCTGCCCGGAGACTCAAACTAAAACACAACTGCAGGTCAACACTCCGCTATCTTAGCCCTCACCTGCCCGAGGGATCCAAAAGAATCAAACAGACCTTTCCACACTGGAGAGGATAACTGCACTAACTGAACAAAATCCACAGGGGTACCTCCCCGCATCTCCCTGCTTGAAACCGGGTCCCAACGGTAACCCCCTGTAGGGAGTTTGGATGGGGGTGCTCGCAGGCTACTCCCGCCCCCCAATCCCTTATCCCTCCCTAGGATCTCAGGCTCTGGTCCCAGCAGGTACTCCCCTCCCAGCAACTTGAGCCCTGTCCTAGAGGTTGGGTCCTATCAGTAATTACAGAGTTCTATCCTAGCTGTTATTACCTCCCTGCACCTCCTCCACAAGGCTAAGTCTTAACGGGAGCCCGGGTTTCTCCCTCCCTCCCTCCCTCCCTCCCTCCACCTTGTGCCGCTTTTGGGGATTTACTCGCCTGGGGGTCCCTTCAGGGTCTCCCTGCAAAACCCCAAGGGGAGGGGGACTTCACTCACTTCTCTGGGCCTAATTTGGCCTCCTCTCGCTTGCCCCCGTTCCCAGCCGGCCCCCTCGTGGGAGTCCGGAACCATGGTACTAGGGGGTCCTCACTTGCTTCGGAGGTCCGAGCTGCCAGCCCCCATCTCACTCATACACCCACTCGTCCACCCCCCCTAGGTATCCCGCCACCGGTGGTCTCACCCTTCCCGATGATCTGGATCCATCGATCTCCCCCAAGGCCGTCCTCCATCTGGGCGTGGCCAGCTGTCCCTCGAGGTCCCAAGACGGATGACCGGTCCCTCCTGGTCCACGAGGGCATAGCTATCCCGGACAAGCCCCAAGTTGGGATAAAATGATTGGCCAGGAGACCTTGTGCTCCATGTAAATGGCCTTTATTGAAAGGATCAGCTCTTTGGGGGTGGGGGCTCAGGTACATGCCACTGCCGCTGCCGCTGCCGCTGCCGCTGCTCCCTATGGCCCAGAGGAGGAAACACAACCCTGTCATTGCCAGCAGAGTTGGAGGCTTCACCCTCACAGGATACACCTGAGGCCTAATAGAGCTTGTTGGTCCAGGGGTCCCTTTCTGCTTCAGTGTCCGACAAGTTGTGGCGAGCCGCTTCGAGGGTTTCCTCTGAGTCCAGGCAACTTTCCCAGTACATGGGTATGGCTCATTGTCCAGTTTTCCCTTGGNCTTGAGCCCTGTCCTAGAGGTTGGGTCCTATCAGTAATTACAGAGTTCTATCCTAGCTGTTATTACCTCCCTGCACCTCCTCCACAAGGCTAAGTCTTAACGGGAGCCCGGGTTTCTCCCTCCCTCCCTCCCTCCCTCCCTCCACCTTGTGCCGCTTTTGGGGATTTACTCGCCTGGGGGTCCCTTCAGGGTCTCCCTGCAAAACCCCAAGGGGAGGGGGACTTCACTCACTTCTCTGGGCCTAATTTGGCCTCCTCTCGCTTGCCCCCGTTCCCAGCCGGCCCCCTCGTGGGAGTCCGGAACCATGGTACTAGGGGGTCCTCACTTGCTTCGGAGGTCCGAGCTGCCAGCCCCCATCTCACTCATACACCCACTCGTCCACCCCCCCTAGGTATCCCGCCACCGGTGGTCTCACCCTTCCCGATGATCTGGATCCATCGATCTCCCCCAAGGCCGTCCTCCATCTGGGCGTGGCCAGCTGTCCCTCGAGGTCCCAAGACGGATGACCGGTCCCTCCTGGTCCACGAGGGCATAGCTATCCCGGACAAGCCCCAAGTTGGGATAAAATGATTGGCCAGGAGACCTTGTGCTCCATGTAAATGGCCTTTATTGAAAGGATCAGCTCTTTGGGGGTGGGGGCTCAGGTACATGCCACTGCCGCTGCTCCCTATGGCCCAGAGGAGGAAACACAACCCTGTCATTGCCAGCAGAGTTGGAGGCTTCACCCTCACAGGATACACCTGAGGCCTAATAGAGCTTGTTGGTCCAGGGGTCCCTTTCTGCTTCAGTGTCCGACAAGTTGTGGCGAGCCGCTTCGAGGGTTTCCTCTGAGTCCAGGCAACTTTCCCAGTACATGGGTATGGCTCATTGTCCAGTTTTCCCTTGGCTCGGCATCTAGGGTCACCCAAAGTCACTAATTGAGTCTATTATTAAGTATGCATAGAGTGTAGAGGCTTATGGGAATCCCGGAAGTCTGTCAGGGAGCAGCAGTGGAATTCCCGACACAACGAGGAGAGAAAGGGATACATTTGATTAAAACAGAGGGTCAAAACAGGCAGGTACATACATCAGGGGGCTAACCAGGGTAGGAACAGAGCTGCAACTGGGACAACTGGGTGAATACACCCAAAAGGGGCACAACTGGGGTGGAGAATGTGAATAAGCAAACAGGTGAACATGAATTCACCAATCAGTGAACCTGTAACCTTAACAAACGGTTAAACCTTTAACACTTAAATTTCATTTATAACACCCATAATCCTCTTTACCCTTGTAATAGCCTTGGTGGTCAGGGCATTTTAGACGAAGGGGCAGGCTTGTTGCTAAGAGGCGTGTCATGGCAACACCTGACCTCCAATCAAGTTACAAGAAAGCAGTCTATACCAATAGACAGCGATGAAGAGTTAACAGGCAGACTTTGGCAGGGCCTAGGGTTATCTATTGCAATAGCAAAAGTATAAAAGGTGGAGCAGCCATTTTGTGGACAAGCCAGCCACGTGGTTGGTGTTAGAAGGCCTTTATTAAGTGACAGCTCTTTATTGGGAATGGGGGGGTCCCACTACTGCCACCGCCACCGGGATTGTGGACAAGGACGAGGTGCAGCCTTGTCACTACTGACAAGGCTGGACATCCCACCCTCACAGGCAGTTCTCAGAGACCTGTGTTGGCTCTGTTTTCTAGTGCGGGGTTTTGTCTGTTGGTGGTTTATTTTAGTTATGGTGAGGATAGGATCTGGCTCCAACTGGTGTCCTCTGCTTCCCCAGGCTCCTGCTATCCCATGGGTGTAATTTTTGGCTGGTTTCGGTGGTTATTTGCCATCTTAGGTCAGTTAAAATCTGCCGTACAGCTTGCTAATTAATATGCAGATCCTCCCAAGGCATGTTGGTCTTGCGGGCTCTTGGGATTCTGCAGCGCCCACAAGCCATGCTGGGAATGCGGAAGTCTTGGGACTTGGCACGTTCAAAGCCCTGGAAGGGCACGTGATCCTGGATTCCACACAGCATGGGGGGGCCTCACACAGCCCCACGCCCGTGCAGACATGGTGGAAAGCCATGTGGTGCCGCGTGGGTGCAGCGCCGGGCCGCCTCGAAGTCCCGTGCGGTCCCGTGGGGAGAAGCCCCGTGCCGCCTCGCATTCTGTGGGTAGGGTCGGGGGAGCCGCCCTGTGCGGCCGCGTGGCGCACGGCGCTGGCAGTCCTGCACAGCTCTGCGGGGGAGAAGCCTCATGCTTTCCCGTGCTCTGCAGGTAGGCTCGGGACTCCACACTGCGCGGCGCGTCCCTGCGGGCGGGGTTGGAAGTCGCCCCACGCAGCTCCGTGCCCCTGCGGGCGGGGGGCAGGGACAGCTCTGCACAGCCCCGGGTCAGGAACGAGGCACGGGCCAAAAGGAGGGGACTGAACTGGGGTTGTATGGAAAAAGGGTGGGGGAGAACTGGATAGTACAGTTGAACGTGAAAGAACAAAATTGATACAGTTTTTAAACAGCTATTTCAAAACCTAAACTTCAAAACCGGAACGGGGGTAAGTACCCTTTTTTTATTTATAACAGTTAGCAGCCATGAGGGGGGTGTTCCCAGCCCTGTAATTTTTCTTTATTTAGTCCTTTTGTTGTAATTTTTGTTAAGGTTTTAATAAACCTTTTAAAATTTTAAGAAGTGAGTGGTCGTTTCTCACAGAGACCAAATCCTTATTTGTAAATGTGTATTCCAACAGTGCTCAACTACGGGAGTTTGGCAAAAAGGTGATTCCATAAAATTTCATGTATGGTACTTGATAGTGGTAGAGCTTCAGGTTTTCCTGAGTTTTTTTCTCCTTGCTTGAATTGGCAGGGAGAAGCAAGGGACAGCTTTTTGTTTTCTGAAGTTGATTCAGTGCAGACTTTAGTTGATCAAAAGCCCAAGTTGCAAGAAAATCCTCGTCCTCAAAAGCTATGTTGATGAAAGGCATATAATAAGAACTTCAGAGTGCTTAATGAGAAGCCACAGGTGAAAGGAAAACTTAAAGAATGCTCTTCTGCACTGGGTCAGCTGTCATGTGATATGTGTGCCATGCCATGATGCAATGCCAGGACTGGCCTGATTGCGATCCCTTGGGCTTTGGTGTCTGGAAGAACTGTTCTGTATGGGTGGGAAGACATACCCTTGCAGACACTGTTTTGAGTTAAACTGTCTATCCTAAATCTCTTGGGAACTAGAATGTTTCATGGAGCTGGTGTGAAGGTATCCAAAGTGATTGTAAGAAAGGCAGGGACAGCAGAACACTGTGCTTGAGCAAGGGAACATTAACTTTCTCATTGGTTAGCAGCTGTGGCAGCAGTTTCCATGTTTGTGTGACTATTTGGCTTCAGGATTCAGAGCTTGTTTTATTATGCTTGCATTTGTCTCATGATCTGTGTGTTGTGTCCTGATGAGGTTTCCCTGTGATCTCCGTGTGTGAAGGTGGGCTGAGCTGGGTCATCAATTACAGGACCCAAGAGTGAGATCAGTGTTGCTTCCCTAGAAAGTTTCAGCTGTTTTTTCTTGACTGCTGCTGATGAGATTCAAAGTGGTGAATCCCCTCATCCCAGTTGCCATTAATTCCCAGAGAAATAACCATTTCCCAGAGTACCCATTAATTTGATGAAAATTTTATTTCATGACTTGTTCTTACAACATGACCAGAGGTTATTAACTGGTGTTGGCACAGCTCTTGCACCACTTATTTGACTCTCGTGAGTCCTTGCAGCAGGAAGAGATGAGTGCGATGGCACAGAGTCCTTTGGGGCAGCTTTAGTTTTTTTGAGCTGTTGACCTAAGTGAAAAATTTTATACTTTTTTTTTTGCCTCCTTTGTTTTTTGGGGTTTTTGTTTGTTTTGCTGATGCTTTCTTTTGACAAATGATTAAATGCTTGATTATTATTTGAATGTGGAAATGTTAGCATTGTTTTACCTGGAAAAGGCACCACACGCTCCTGGAACAAAACTGAGGCCAGCAATTTGTACATAATTTATACATTATTTCTGTGGGCCTGATCCCCACACATGAACTGGCCATTCTCCTTACTTAAGACACATAAATTGCAAGGTGAAACCATGTATTGGCTTTCCTTGTGTTTCCTGCCCCAAAATCTGCTTCAGTTAAAGCTTTGCCAAAGCACTGAAAATACAGATATTAGTAAGAAACACACCTTTGAATTATTATTGGGTTTTGGAGGGATTTTATCACTGCCTTCAGTTAACACATGATTATTACAAATTGCTGTGGTTCAGCACACACTCTAGTAGTGTTGGAGGAGCAATTACCAGGAGTCATTCTGGTGCCCATGGCTTGCCATGGAACTGGAGTCACTGCTGTCATGGCTAATGCAGAAACAGGATTCTGCAAGTTTTGTATAGTTCTTATGTGACTGATAATGTAGGCAAGAGATGGGGATGCTATAGAGCCCCAGCTTTCTGAATATTTATTTGCTTTACATGAGCTAGTCACAGACCTTGCCATGTTGTGTGAGGGGTGGAAAATGCATTTACAGATTAGGAGAATGTTACTACCTAAAACTGCCAATGCAGACCATGAGGGAAAAGGAGAAGTCCAGAACTGAGCACACCAAACTTGTGTGCTTGGTCAGTGCCAGCAGCTGAGAAGGGAAACCCAAGGCTGGAGTCCAATATCAAGCTGTATTAGGATTTTGTGTTGTATTTGCACTCATTTGTTCCTTCTTTTAATAGAATCACTAAAACAATCTTTGCCTGAAGTATTAAGCCCTAAATATTTCCTGCCACTGTAAATTTGCTGCCACCTTAGAATAGATTAGGCACACTTTGGAAATCAAGCCACATTCTTAATAGGGGAGAGGTGCATATTTCCAATGTTTATCATGTATTAGGTGTTTAATTAAAAAGAGGTTCCCAGAGGATTAGCCAGCTTCATGTTGATGGCAAAAGAATACCTGTTAGCAATTTTTGGCAGGTAATTATAATGTGGAACTGGACGGCTTGAGGTTAATATTTTATGATAGCTCTAGTGGGAATGAAGAGAAATATAATCACTCTTTTTGCTAAGAAGAAAAGACCAATTAAACAAGTACATACAACTGTTTGCTTCTGCAGGTTTGTTAGCTTGGTAAATTAGGACAGAATTAGTGTGTATGTGACCCAGATTACTGGGCTGAGCTCCATGTCAGGGAGTGCGGAGTTGGATGGCAGCTCTCGCTGCATGCACTCCTACAGATACCTGCTCTCCTGTGCTCCTTGGGGAGCCAGGGGACTCGATCTCCATTGTCTGCTCTTCCGTTAGATTAAGCCAAACCAGCAGGATGAGATGTAGCCCTGTGTGTGAGAGGTAGAGCATGGCTAGCAAAGCAGTGTCTTCCTCTCCTTAGGTAACATGCTGCCTGTCCAGGTGTGATTTTCAAGAAAAGATTTTACCCAATGTAGCCACCATCCACTGATCACTTTGATATCCCTGTGTCTGAGCAATCTTGTCAATGTTTGCTGGTCTTAATACCACTCATGGCAGCTGGTGTGAAAGGAGAGACAACAATTTGAGAGAGGGGTTGGCATGGAGCAGGCTTGTTTCAGACAACCCCAGCCCAGACCTGTCACCACCAAGCTGCTCCTGGATGAGATCTGCTTCCATGGCAGATCTTTTGGAGAGGTTGGCACAGAGAACATGCCACATCTATTTGCTGCTACTCATGTTGCTGCAAAAGCTGCAGATGAATAGGTCTTACTGGATCAGATTTTGAGAAATGACCTCTCACTTTAAAATTTCAAAGGTTAATTAAACCTTAACAAATACAACAAATGACTCAATAAAGAGAAAGAGCAGCACTGGGAGCGTGGGACTAAACTACCATGTGCTCACCCACAAAACAGGTGTTCCACCTTTAGTCAACTCTTCTGCACCGTCCATTGTTGGAGACTACTTTCTTGCAACTTGATTGGAGATCAGGTGTTGCTGTGCCATGCCTCCTAGTAACAAACCTGCCCTCCCCACAAATGCCCCAACTACCAAGCCCATCCAGTGACAACAATACAAGGGGGAGGGGAAAGAGGACTATGGGGAGAACATATCACAGTAACATAACTTCGCATGAATAAAACTTCTCTTAAAATACACATAATATTAATCTCTAAATTGTGAGAGCCAGCCATCGCATTACTGATCTATAACAAGATCCTTAATCCTCTAAGTCCAGCAGCAATCCTTTGCTGTGGCTGATGCCTGAGGTCTCACATGAGAGCAGAAGGAGCTGCTCCAGCTGGGAATCTTCTATATGTTATCTGTCTGCAAAACCAAGAATTGAGTCTGATGACTCTCTGGGAGCAGACTTGTGAGAGGCATTAATGAATATGACTCTATCTAATCACTCAATGAGTCCGTGGAAATAAGAGACCTTAAGGTGGGAGAACTCGACCTATACTGACAGGTATTTTATTATTAGGTGTCACAACTGGGGGAGACAGAGACACAACACAACACTCCGAGGTTTGTGCAGCAGAGAGAGCTTTTAATGCCTTACACAGCTTTTAAATACCTTATTCAAAAGACTCCACGTTTGAACCTGATTTGCTATGTTTGGTTACCATCTAGTTCACTGACCAACAGCTGGCTGCTTACATTTTCATCAGGGATTGGCTCTCTGTAGCCAAACCTCTCCTTCTTTCAGTCTTCACAGACCAGCTGTTTCACCTTCATAATTAGGGGCTGAATTAACAATATATACCTATTTTTATATTGTTAATATTTGGTACTGATGGCAGCATTAGCTGTCCCTGCTCCCATCAGGCCCTGTGTAGTGGGGTATGTTTACACAAGAGCATGTCTTTCCTGGTCATGCAGCCACTGGAGCTACCAAATCCAGGGCAAGGTAGCTGAAGTCACTCATGAACAGTGGCTGGGGAGTTTAGAGATGCCCTGAGTCATTGGGCTCAGCATTTTATAGGCATTAGACTGAATGAGCTGATATAAGTAGAAGGAGAAAACAGATGGGAGAAAGCATTTATGAAGCAGCTGCCCATTAAGCAATAATCTGGTACATTTCCTTCAGTTATTTTCATTAAGCCACACTATGTGGTTGTCTCATCTTCTGTGAGATGCATTGAATGTTCAAAAGACTCAGCTATAATTATACAAATGCTGAAAGAGCAGAGGCATGCGCTATGTCAAGAATAGTTCTCTCTCTTTTGTCTTGTGAAGTACAACAGCCTGATGCAGCATCCTTCTTCTACAGCCATCTCTTCTCTCTGAATTCTTCTCTGCAATTAATGGGGAAATGTGAGGAACTGATGATTTACAATGAGAGGAATTTAAATCTGAGGATTCTGTATGGAGTGTTTG
Organism: Leptocoma aspasia; assembly: GCA_013399835.1. NCBI lineage: Eukaryota > Metazoa > Chordata > Aves > Passeriformes > Nectariniidae > Leptocoma > Leptocoma aspasia. The sequence goes on along the minus strand of VXAX01006751.1, from coordinate 40,476 downwards.
ATTCCAGGTTCGGACACATTGGTGGCAGCTTAGTATGGTGACTAAGAATTTATCAATGAAACTTGCTTGATTGTCTGTAAGCTCTATTCCAGGAGAGAATTTAATCTTTCAATCTGATGAGAGCCAGATATGTCACATCTTCCTTGCACTAATCTGAGACCATTTACACCCGCAGTTAGAAATATAAGTCTGAATTTTTCTAAGAATTCAGAATAACACTTACTTTGCTGATTGTATTGCAGTTTGTTAATGATGATGAATGTTTATAATATTATGTTAATGGTTCAAACCTAGCATCTTGCCTGCCCACCTCAAGTTCCTCACCAAAATGTGAGCTGGCTTTGCTGGGAATCTGCTGTGAGATTAGTAGGGAGAGGCCATGTCATGTGAAGCATGTCTCTCCTGGAGCAGGAAGGTGAGCACAGCTTTGCTATGCTTGCCTGGCCCAGGAGCAGGGTAGGAGATGCTGTGAAGCCCTGCTTCTCATTCCTGGTCCTCTAAATCCATCTGTAGAGAATCTGACTTATACCAGTCTCAGGCAGTAGATGTGAACACCATTCCCAGTGTTTGTGGCTACTATAAGCAGTTTCCTTAGTGACTGTGTGCACAGAGAGATGAGGTGCTGGATGGGGAGAGGTGCTTTGAGTACACTGTTATATGGGCTGGGAATTCTAGATGGAAAGGACTTTTGTATGACAAGACATAATACATCATCTTCTATATGCTGCCATGGTGAGGAAGCCTTTGTTAAGTCTGCAGTTTCCATGAGGTTAATTAAGGCCTCAGTTACCAGGTCTGCCTGCAGGAATCTTGAATAATTTTCAACCTCTGCTGAAAAGAAACCTGAATCATTACAGGCAGAACCAGTGCTGCCTGACACAGTGGCTTGCCAGGCACCCTCAGAGTGACTGGAAAGGAGACCTTAAATTTGTGTCATCTCTGCCCACTTGCTCTTCAGGCAGAATTTCCAGAGAGTTTCATTCCTTCTGTGATTTTGGATTTTGGAATCAAGGGCAGAAATACTGAACTGCTGGTAATTGTTAGACCTTCATTAGGAAGAGCAGAGTCCCATGGAGCTGGGACAGTTTCCACCATTTAAGTGGTACAGGAACTCCTTAAGCCACTAGCACAGTGAACTCAAGATGGATGTCAGTTTTATTTCTGGAGCTTTAAAGATACTGATGTCAGAAAATAGTAACTTTCTACTGAGTTCCAAATGGGATAATATGCAGATGTGGTAATGCAGGGGTGTGCAGAAAGTCAGTTTACCAATGTCCACTCCGTGAGGTAGTCTGAGACTTTGGGGATGTGCCAGCCAAGTGCCACCTTTGTGTTGCACCCAGAGAAACGAGGATGTCCCCAGCCCCTGAGAGAGCTCTGCTCTCCAGTGAGCAACACAGTGGCTCTTACCACTTGGGTTGTCTTTGGTCCCCAAACACTCAGTGTTGCAGCTCCTCTGTCTGTGCCAGCAGCGCAGCCAGCCCTGCTGGCTCACTGTGCCTTCCTCTCATGAGCTGGAGGCTGGGCTGCAGCGTTCTGGCACTGGGCGCAGTGGGAGGTGTGCGCGTGCAAAGCCTCTGGCTCCTGCAGAACACAATTACCATGGATCAGGAAGAAGCAGAGCTATGTGCTTTGAGTTTAGCTTTTCATGCCCGTGTTGTTATCTGCCAAATCCATTAACTCTGCAGTGCAGCTCAGGGTGCTTTAAAGATTTAAATAGAATTGACTGAAACCCAAAACTTAAGTACAGCTGAGTGTTATTTACCTCCAGTTCTCCTTATAATTCTTATTTTGGAGCTAAAGTAGCAGCAATAATTTTCTCCAGCTCCTCTGGATAGTAGTCTTCTATGTTAAAATTTAGCTTGGTTGTGTGTCTGCATCGCCCTGAAGAAAGGCAAGATCCACTTGGACACAGGTGAGGCCAGCATCAAGGAGGAGCTGATGGTGGCAGGAGGTGGCACTGAGTAGAGGTGGGATTGCAGTTTGTGTGATGGCCACACCAGCCTGTGGCAGGTCAAAAATCTTCTTGGGCTGTCCCTGTAGGGGCTGGTGTGAACAGACCTTTGATTTCAGCCACAACATTGTACTGTGTGTTACGCATGCAGAATCTCTAATAGTTTCTGAGAATGGAGCTCTTCCTTCCATGGTGGTACTTACAGCAAGTTCCTCCTCTAGCTACTACTATACATAAAAATAGTACCTATTTTTATGGCACCTGTATGAGCTTTAACTTTCATCAAAGAGTGCTCTTTTGTTTTCCCCACCAGAAGATTAAATTGGTTGTACTGTGCCTGGAACATGCAGCTGTTCTTATAGTGCAGGAGTGATTGGGAGGCATGTCAAGAGGGGTATCTCCTGGAAGGCTTGTTTCCAGAGGAAATTAGGCCCATTTCCCTTTTTTTTTCCTCATCCTTTCCAATATCCAAAGAATGAAAAGGCAGATTTTTCCAAGGGGAGACATAAAGCCAAAGAACAGGCTAAGCCTCAGTAGGCTGATGTTTCCCATCCTGCTTGTTATGCTTCAGGAAAGTCGTAGCTGCACAGCACCACATGGGCACTGGTGATTGAGTATAAAAATCAATACTTCCCCTTTTTCAGTAGTGTCATACATACATCTGATGGACCTCAGACAGAGTGCAGTAATGTCTGCCACTGGCAGCCTGATCTTTCCCAGGGCATTTAGAGATATCTGAGCCAGTGACATGGTGCCCACATAGCGAGGAGTTTTTCTGTCCCCTTCTGCCTACTGTGCTTTGGGCTTACGTTACTAGAAAATTACTGATTGTGCAGAATATGGAGCAATGGATGCATAACTGGATTAACCAAGACAGCACACTGTGCAAGCAATACTTCTTCTTCTCATCTCTAGAAACAGAAATAAGCAAAAGTCAAAAAGAGACAAGATATTGCAGCTAAAAAACTGGTGCTGGACTTACCAAGACACCTTATATGTTTTCTGCTCTGATTACAAGTGCAAGATGACTACTTCTCAATGCTTGTTGCCTTTACTGTAGGCATAGACAGAATATTTACAATTTGTTTCAATCACCGTGTTTTGTAAGGTTAGAGCGCAAAAAATCAGAAATTATCTTGGAGGAGACTATAAAATTTAAGCTACTTAGGGTCAAATTTTAATGGGTCTAATTTCTGATGACTGTCCTCAGGCATTGTTGGATTCAGCAGAAACTAAGTGCTCCCTGCATTGAAGTTTGAGGGCCTAAAGTGCTAAAGTTGCTATTGAACCATTAATTAAAGCGTTCTGTTAAGATGCTGAAATCATAATAGATATTCTGCAGTTGGTATAATTAATTATCAGATTTATCTACGTGAAATTGTGGCTTTGTGAGAGTAAAAAATTTATTACTAGCTTATTGTTATGTCTCTACATTACAGCCTTATTACTGGGATACAGAAGGTTATTATGAAATCCAATTATCTGTAACCTAGTTACATGCCTGAAATATTAGTGCCAGCCACTGCATTTCAATAATCAAAGAAAGATTGTTTTTAAAAACTAAGGACATACACAGTCAATACTGACCCTGCTTTATATCTTTATTTTTTTAAACATATATGCTAATGTTAAGCAAACTAGGTTTCTTTTAATTTTGTAATTTTTTAGATACTTTTTTACTCTACCAAGTTGTGCGAGTCCTAAGTTAATTAGTCCTGATGTGTGCCTGAATAGATAAAGAAGAAAAATATTGGTTGTCCTTTCTTGAAAGGGCTTGGCTTCTTTTTTGTGTTTTGAACAGTACTTACTGATGCCATTCAAAGGCATTCCTTACTGAGGGATGAGAATTTTTCAATAGCCAGCAATGATTCAGCACCACAGATGTGTATAACAAGAGAATCATTATAAATACAGTAGCCAACAGCAAAGCATGTCTGTAGTGTAATCTTTTTGTGGAATAAAATAAGGAATGGTGGTTCATGTATGAAACATCAGCATAGCCATGCTAGAGACATTTTGGGGAAACTGCAGTCCCAGACTGCCATTTAAGAGCAAAGTTGTTCCTGTGAAAAGAAGTCAAGAGTGTTATAAGCATTAAGAAAGTTAGTGTGATGACAATTAAACTGATCAAAGGAAGAAGAAACTATTAACAGGAACATTTCTGAGTTTTACTGAATTTGTTTATCTGTTCTGGCAAATGCCCATTTGACACTGGGTTTATCTGGTCAAGAAGGTGCTTGGAGTAGGGATTAGATACATTCCTGACCCAGACAGCTCCACACTCCATTCAGAGGGCCCATGCACAGATCCTGGGGCTTGCAGGCAGCATCAGGTCAAGAAGTCTGTGTAGCCTCCTTTTAAATACTTTTCTCCACTGAGATTTTTGAGGAAGGAGCATGAATTATAGCACAAACCATAGAAAGGCATCCTGCAGGCAGGTGTTGGGGGCTTTTTGCTGTTTTTTCCCCCCACAACCTGCTGGGAACCTACCTCCAGGGCCCTTGAAGGAGATTCCCTCCGTGAATTCTTTGCCAGGGATGAAAAACACGCAGGACTCACTGTGTCTCTTGGTCTTCAGGTTATTGTTTATTCTTTTCTTATCTTGAGGTTGATATACTGTCCACACCAGACTCAGCATGACAGGAGCAAGGCACAAAATGGACCCCCGAGTTCCCAAAATCAAGGCCTTTTAAAGATATTGAATCCAATTACCTTTTAACATGTATATTGTTTTTACTTTACTACCAATGACTCCTACTGATTTACACACGTAACAATTATGCTGCTACCATCTCTAACCAATGACTTTGTGCCACCAATGCTACAGAAAATGAAGAAGAAGAAGGAACAAGAAGGAAAGGAAACCACACCCCAAATCTTGCCTTCCATTCACTCTCACACCAAAATCCTAAAATCCTAAATTCTTCACCCTGTGATAGATTCCTACTACTGCTGCTACATACCTAGTTCACACCTGTGTTCTCCAACTCATCCAAGCCTTAGCAATTTTTTCCCTGGGACAAAGGTTAAAAACAGTGTCTGACTGGGGGTCAGGGCTCCCCAACACAGGCAGGGAAACACTCCCTGTGCCCTGGATTCCAACAGCAGGGAATTCTTTACTCCAGCTGTGTTAGCTATTTCTGTGCTACATTGAGCAGAGATTTGAAATGTAATTTGGCATTTTAATAGAAAGCCAACTATGAGCAAGAAAGTAGCAGTCACAGTATCAAGGGCTTACATGCCCCTTTGGCCCTAATCTGTAAAAAAATGAATCCCCAGGAGCTTGGTGGACGCAAAGATCCTGCTCCTCTTACTCCAGCTGCAGTACCTCTTAGGGCTGAGCACAATATCGTCCTGCACAGGCTATTTTTCCTGTAAACCTTAAATACAATAAGCAGCAAATGCACCTCCAGGATATTCTGTGGTACATGCAGAATGCACCTGTACATCCTCCTCTCATCCTTCCTGTTTCTGCCCGGGGGAATGCCTGTCCTCTGCCAGCTCCTCCTGGGAGTGATGCTGGCCCAGAGCTGCCCAAGGGCTTGAAGACTCAGTGCATCGCCCTGTCCATTCATGTTTTATGGATGGAGGAGGGACCATGAGCATCCTTGGGTCTGGCAACCAGGGCTGGAAGGAAGCAGGACCAATTTATTCTACTGCCCAGGTTAAAACAAGCCAGGACACCAGCCAAATCATAAGGCAAGTATGCAAGAGTGTAATGTGGGGACTTTGTAGGGTAAGTTCATAGCTTTCCACATAGGGTATTTTCATAAGCCAGAACATAGAAAACTAGTGATGTGTATGCATAGATTACATAAATCTTCTGGGCATTTCTACTCCATAATATCAGCTGTAATCATTAAAAATATAGCTAATTATCTGCTTTGGCACAGGTACAAAATAATAAACCTGTCTTGCTTGTCAAAGCTGAGATGGTGGCTTATGGCAGCTGTGTGATTGTCTCTGCTGCAGCCATGAATTTCATTAACTCTGTCAATGTGATAACTGCAGAGTCTTGCTATTGACTGGAACTCTGTGGTAAATTTGCTAAATTCCTTGGCTTGTGCTGCTCCTCAGCTGGGTTATAATACATATTTTAATGAATCCTAGGAGCCAATTGTTGTCTACTATAAAGACTACTCCACAGTTTTTCAATCTTATACAATACATAGAAATTAGTAATTTAGTTCTTGAAAGGGTAGAAAATGTGTAGAGTTCATATCCCCAGTGAAGCATAGTTCAGTGCTCATTATGATATGGTTATTTATCAGTGACAATACTGGAAGCAGTGTTTAAATTCAGCACCTCTGACATTTCTAAGAAGAGCATTGCTGGGAGAACTGTCAGCTGCTTGATACAAAGTCATTTGTGACATCTTTTTATAATTTGTAATATCAGTCCAGCTTTTTTTTCAAACAAGTCTGACTAACTTCTTTGAACACTTAATAATCTTCACAGAGGCCCTCACCCAATCATGCAGGCATATATGCCTATTTGAAAGGAGTTATGTTTACATAGCAGTGAAGATTAGGAAGATTAAATGTCTTAATTATAGCCTATATGTTTTTAATGAAAGACTGCAAATGTCAGAGTTGGGGGAAGCAGCAAAGGTGTTTGGTGTCACAGTCACTGCCCTCCAGGGATGGGGTGCTTGCTGTCTTTCCCTGTCACCAGTCATTCCAGCTGTCAGCCCAAAAGGGCATGGGTGAAGAAGCAGGATTGTTTCTTGAATGCTAACCCCCTCCACAGATGGTGTCAGAGGGTAATGTGAGGAGTGCACTCGTGCTGTGGTTGTCCCTCTCTGACTGCCCCTCTCCAAAGGGGGAGACTGCAGAGATCAATGCTGCACGTATCAGTCCTGTCCAGAGCTGATTCCCCATTCCCACACCAGTGGCTGTATGGTGAAAGCCTGCTGTAGCCAGCATGGAGAGCTGGAGTTCTAGGTGAGCTCAAGAAATTTGGGGTTTTGGCCAATAGGCATGGTAATGCAAATCTGACTGATGAAAATTACAATTTGACACACTACATGTGCTGCCAGAAATGACTGTGCAAGATTAATAAATGCTAACAAACATTACCAAATACCATGGCTATGACTTTTACTGTGATCCACTCTCTAACAGTCAAGGCAGGTTCTCTGGAGATGGTCTTAGGAACATCAAATATTGATCTGAACCTTGCATTACTCCCTAGGTGGCTTTGTACTTTATGTGTATTATCTACTCTTAACTTTATGTAGACTGTTTTTGCAGCTTCAAAAAATGTGTTCTTTATTTTGTCAAGTGTGACCAATTAATTGTAAAGTATTTTAAAATCATTTATTCAAATGCAGTGTATTGCTTTAATTCAGAGAGAATAATGCCTAGTCCCCTTTCTGAATTATATGGACAGTTCTAAGGGATAATTTCAAATAAATGTAGATTGTATTTGGTGTAGCACTGCTGACAGTCTTCTGGGCAAACCCACAGCTGTGGACAATGATTTACTACTCTCTTTTAAGATGAGCAGAGCAAGTTTTCACTTGGTAGGGTAGGATACCAGTAAGATAAGGACATGATGGATTAGGATAGGATAGGATAGGATACCAGTGGGATAAAGGCAGGCTCACAGTAAGTAAAGCAAAAAGAATCAGTATGACTCTGGAAACAGAACTTTTTCAAAAAGAATGAAGGTATTATCCTTAAAGTAATTATTTTGATAGAGTCCCAGTGGCCCAATGAAGCTGTATTTGGGTTTGCATTCATGCAACAGAATCAGGTAGATATCCATCAGCCCAGTTAAACATGTCATCTGTAGTTGTCTTTCCAAAGACCATGAACTTTTAATATGGTTGATTTTTAAGGAGCATTTCATGTGTTCATACTTCAACTGGGTTGAGCATGTTGAACTGAGCATCTAAATCTACATTTAGATGTCAGTTAAAAATCTTTTCTTGAGCTGGTAATATTTCCAGAGGGATGTGTGTTTCATTATTGGAATGGCCTCACAAATAGCTAGATAATGATTGACTGTGATTCCAGGTCCCTGCCAGAGTTTTGTTCTACAAAAGGAGAATTTAAAATTAATTATTCCTAGGACCTACATAACTTACAGAGTTGGTAATGACTGGTAGAGCAGCCACTGTGTGCAAGCAGGTGGGGACAGGCACGAGGAAGATTTGACTGACTGTGCTGGGGAGCCATGGTGCTCTTATGAAATGCTGCCAGGAATAATTGTTAAAATGACACATTTTCCAAACATTTAAATTGCTTCTGAGCAAAAATCTGCTTGGAAATAGTAAAGGACCACAGCACTTTATGTTGTGACCATAGGATGAACCTCTTTAGTAAATGTCTTGTATGCTGGTGGGTGTAAAAGGTTATTCCTGAAGCAAACACAGTGCAAAGTGAAAATGGTAGAGAATAGTAACAGGAAGCAGCTTGCAGAGCTGTTCTAAGCCTTAGAGCTGGAGCACAGGAGGCTGCACTGTGATGGGCACTTCCTTTACCCCTGTGGTTTTTCTTGAAGCAGTACCTAATCTAGAGGGGCTCTGGGCAGTTGTCTGCTGCATAGAGAGTCAGTGCTCCTTATTATCCTATCTCTTTTGCAATAAAAAGGTCCTAGCTGAAGGGGAAGGGCAATAGAGCCAAGAGCAAAATTTGCCATTCTTCTTTGCCAGCCAGTACTGTTCTCTTTAATTTTTAATGATTACAAACTGCTCTATGTTGTGGCAGCCAGTCGGAGGTCTAATGGTTTGACCCAGACGCTGCAACCTTCCCAGAGAGAGATCTCACACGAGACAATTTTCTAGGGGTCTCAGGCAGTCCTTCAGCCACCAGGAAACCTCAGCAAGGATCGGGCAGCCCGTGGCTGCAAGTAGTCAGCTCTTTAGCAGTGATCTCAACTCTTAGTGATTCCAGCTCTGCCTTGCGAGGTATCCATAGACTAACACAGGCACAAAGAGACAGGAGCTTCGTTTGGCAGTTCTGCAAGGGTAGCCTTTATTCCAGCAACCCTGCGCAGGAGGCCAGGGATGAGAGCTCCCTCCTGAAAGGCCAGAAACTGGGATTTTTATGGGGAAAAGCCAGGGTGGTACAAAGGGGGAAAAGCCAATGAGTTACAAAGAATCTACATCGGACCCCAAAGCATGCTGGGATCTTACCATGACCAAGGAGGATTTTTCAATCTAGGATGGTTGAGATGATCTTATCATGACCCATTCAAGGGACATCTTTCCAAGGGAGAGGTTTGTCTGTCTTGTCTGTCTCCACAACCCTATTCATGAGGCTTTGGAAAAATCAATAATGTATGCATATTTGGTGGGGGGCAAGTGATGTCATCTATCTTCAAGTGTGCAATTAGGATGTGAGATGAGGTACTGGCAGTTTGAAATCCTTTATAAATGAATTAAATTGCTTTGTCTAAAAAGAATAGCATGAACTAGATCAAAACTGGTCTTTTCTGAGATAATAATTAAAGTAATAATGTGATTGTTAATTTCACTGATTGAGGTTTGGAATCAAATTTAGAAAGGAAAAATTGAATATAGGTGTGAACTCCTGTTTCTAACAATTGTTTTATCTCAGGAGGATCTTGGGTTCCCTTTCCATAGGAGAGCACTTGGCTTGTGTTGAGCAGCCTGATATAAAATGCAAACTAAAGCAAGCAAACCCAGGAAATTAACATAGGGCTTCCCAGATCTACTTTGATTGAAGTTCAGTGAGTGAACTACTTTGATAATGTCAGCTAGTCCAGCTGTACCCTTAGGGAGAGGCTCTACTAACAGGCACCCCCGTTAGTATGCTGGGAAAACGGTGGGCTGGGCCATTATTGTTGTACATAAACGTTTACTGTCAGTTGGGCAGGGATCACTTTTTACTGGACCACCGTGGTAAACTGGGTTCACTGAATTAATTAATGTTAAGCATACATTTCTAATGGGGGAGTCTTTCTTAAAGGGCTTGCTTAAAACATTTTCCTCAAAAAATAGGGTAGGCGGTTCCTTACAGTTTCAGTCTGTCCAGCCCTAAATGCCTGCTGGTGCATAACTAAGAATCCGCCTCACTCTGATTCTAAAATACCTATTAAAAACACCCAAATTTATTTGTGCCTTCCAGAGGCAAATATCTGTTCTTGTTTAAAATCTTCTGTAAGGAAATCTGTGCTACATTATTGTCACATGTCAAATTAGAGGTGTTGGTCTGAGGAGATGTCCCCATCAGTTTTACAGCACAAGTACACTGCACTACACTCCCTGCTTACAGATAGGCACCAAACAAATCAAAGTAATTAGGAATTAAGAATGATCTATTTGAGACCACAACCATTTGAGATTTCAAAGTACACACCTTGCCTCACTACTACTGCTATTCTGGCTGGTTTTTACCTCTTCAACTGAGTTAGCATGACAAGGATGTGATAGCAAAGGATGAAACAGCTGGGTCCTTTTCACTCTATGTCAATGATTAACTTTCCTCTGTTTATTGAGGAAGGAATCCACAAGGGTTTATTGTTTGGGGTTTTGGAGGAGTTCGTTGTTTTTCATTCCCTCAAGCTTTTTCAGTAATAGAGTTCACTGCTTTATATTGGATCCTAAGTCATGGTTGGGTTCTAAGAAGGTGAACGGGATCTCTCCTTCCATTTGCAAATCCTTCCTTGTGTAAGGTAGTACTAACTCAATGTTAAACCAATATCTAGTGAACAAAATACCCTAAGAGGTAATCTGTTGGCAAGAGGAAAGGAAAGGACAGCAGGGAGCCATTTTGAGCTTAAATCTGGAAAGTAAGAGCTTGAATTTCTCTTTTTATTTTATATATTTGTTGTTATTCACCCATGCAGTTGTTTTAACACTTACCACAGTTGTTGAAGTGTGTTCTCACTGCCAGTGCAAGTGAATATGTCCTACGCACCTTTCTTTTCCCTTATTTTGCATAAGCACTGTTAAAAGCTCTTCACCCTGGTGCCATGTATGCTAAGCATAAATGTAAATCAGTCTCATGCAATTCAAAGGTAATTCAAAGGAACTCTGAGTACTGCATACTTTTTAATCATCTTCTTGTTACAATTAGCAACAATAATTAGTACTTAGCAACAACTCTGTATCATTTTAATTTGGTAATATCTCCAGATGTGAGGGAATGGGTCAGGGTGCAGAATTTAGAAAAGCAGAAATGCCTGTATGAAAAGAGAGAAAAGTGGTTTTAATATTCAAATTAATTTTGAGTTGGGATGAAATTGAGAAATTCTCAATTGTGCAATGCTTGGATTTATGCATTTAATGCAGAGCAGGCTTGTGAGAGGGCCAGCAGCTGCACCGAGGAAGATGGGTATGAATCTGGCTCTGCATGACTTACCCCAAGATTTTTGCCTGCATTGTCACCTAGAGCCTGGCTAAGGGCCTGGGGCAGCCATCAAACTGGCAAGGAATATCTTAAAGGTGTAATTCAGGAGCAGGCCTAGTAATGCCAATCTCGGAGTTAATCCAGTTGTATTCCAATTCATGGGAGTAAAGCAAGGAGCAAGAAAGCTTTTTGCTGTAAACACTGCAATATTAGTGGACATCAGAGTGATGCACAGAATTTGCACCTCTGGACCATGACTGAATTAACCTTGGTTCTGAGCCTGTTACTCCTCCTCAGATATCTTTGTTTTCATATTTCTCTACTGAAGCTTGAGGTGGGATCTCTTCCACCAGGTCTAGCTCAAAAGCAGTCAAAATACCAGGTGCTTCCAAAGTAGATGCTGTCAAAACCAAGACTTTTGGCTCCCTGCCTTCTGGCTCTACCCATCCTTGCAGGTGCAGAGAGGGGTCTGCTAAACTTTTTACAGTTCCATTCTAGAACATAGGTGGATTTTTAGTTGCCTTCTTTATTAATTTGTTTTATTCCTGGTTTCCCATGCTCTTCAATAACTATTTGCAAAGGCTAGGGCTAACTGTATTAATTCTGCTATTAATAAATAGTCTTACATAAATTAGAAATGTAGAAGTTCTGAGCTGTGTCTGGGCTAGCGAGGCAAGAGCTCTTGGAGCTCCCTGGAAGACAAGTAGCTCCATGCAAGTTTCCATCCCACCTCCCTTGAGCACCTATTTTGGTAGGAGATGAATCACTGGTTTTTCACTCCTTTGAGCAGAAAGAACCTGGATGACTCACACTAGCAAAGGGCATAAATGTTAGATATCCTGGCTAAGCTCATCCTTGAGAACTCTCTCAGGAACTGGCTCAACTGCCTTGTTTTGGAGGAGAACCAGGGCAGGAAGGAGGGTGATTTCTGGCTGCAGTGTCATGGCATCACTGGTCTGACCCTCAGCTGTGCAGTATATTATGGCTGTGCACCACAGCACAAGCTGTGAGTCCTGGGTTACAGTGGCCTCATGCCTGAATCTGGAACTGTTCCAGTCAAGCACAATCTGAGCAGCTGAAAAAAAAAACCCTCTCTAGTCGTAAGGAAGGCTTATGCATGCCTCTGGGATGGCACAGTCAGAAGGCTGCAAAAGGATGGCTCCAATCCCAAGTTATGTTTTCGTTATTGTGTTTTCATTCTGCATATCTTAAACTTGCTGAATTTCCCCAGATGCAGCTGTTGTTATTGCTTATGTCCTTTTAGGTGTGGGTATATTCTGCTAAAACTGTCTGTTCTTCGTATGATTTCTACAGCACTTCTTCTCATAACAATAAATTCCTTTCTCTTACAAATACAGTTAAGATAATTGCTCCTTTTACAACCCACGCTTACCTAAGCAATTTTAGTTAAGAGCTCTGAACAAGCATTTCCACATCCAAAGCAATGGGAATATCCAAGAGTGCTACTGCCAAGAAATGCCTGAGACCCTCTGGGGCAGGACCTGTGCAGGCTCTGCTCACTGAGAAGGTCTTGGAGCCAAGCTCCTCAGCTTTTTCTCGGGCCTAACACAGAATTTCATCACGGATGAACTGCTGTATTTCCAAAGAGCTATGCAGCTTGATAAGCAGATCAATATTTGGCATGGAAGGTTGCGCAGTCTGTTCTTGTCTACTTCACACTCATCATTACTTTTCCTCCATTTGGCATTGGAATAGCTGTCATTCTCCTTGATTAGCTCCCAGATGATGGAAAAGTTGGCAAACTGTTTCTAATGGAAACACAGCAGCCTGTGTCTAGAAGGGGGTTGTTGGAAGTGAATTTAAAATATAATGGATACATTTAGGAAACTATTTACATTTTACTGTGTTTTGGTCCCCTGGCAACTGTGCACAGAGTCTCACTGAGGTGTTACTGAGTAACAACTCTCTGGGAGAGAGAGCTGGCTGAGAATTTCCCATCCAAGCAATTTTCGGAAATTCCCATAAAATAAAATAATTTCCTGGAAGCTCATTTTTATTATGAAAAATAAAAAATTAAATATTTTATGATCATTTTGATGTGTATATTAAGACTTTTGTCAAAATGGCCTGAGGCATTTAATATTGTGTTAGTATTAGCTGGAACTCCCTTACTGCTGTGCTGTGGGTCCATGGAAGCACAACTCAGGACTCTCTGTGTTTACCTGCTTGAGGGCTGATCTATATCCCTCAGCTCTAGGTTGGTTTCTGGCCAGTGTCTATCACTTGTTCTAGAGAGGGACCCATGGCAGGTCTGGACCCAAATGAGGGCAGGAACAGCAGGGCCCTGGAGGTTTCTACACTGTCTCGAACTACACTATTGTGTGTTGAAAATGGCTAAGAGGTTGCACTCTCCAGGGGGTGGAAAATCAACAGGATCAGGCTCAAATGTAGTCTAGTAAGTTATTTAAACTTTTCCAGTGAGTCAGATTACTAATACTTTCTTTTGCTCAGAACAATACCTTTGGAGGATGTTCACTGCAGCACAAAATCTGTTGTACCAAATTAGAGGCATCGTTTCAACAGAGAGAGCAGGCTTGAAAAAGGATGTCTTCTCTGGAGGGGGGAACAAAAGATGCATGACAGCAGTCTGCATTCCCTCAGGAAAATAAACTAAATTCATTTCAGCTTGTAAAAAAATAAAATATTGAATTCTCAAACTGTTTTGGTTATTTTATCCTGATCACTGCACTCTGTGTGCCTCTGCACTGCAAGTTAGCATTTGCTGTCTGTAATCTCTCTGTCAAACCAATTGCATTGATTTATACCTCTGCTCTTGTCCAGCTTATCTCCCTTATGACAAAGAAGGCAGTTGTGCTGTTGTGACTTTTTCATTATTGGAATTTATTTTGAGGCTGTGACTGTAGTGCAGAGCATGCTCACTGCCTCTCTGAATGAAGAGCATGCTGCATTTTGACACAGCTCTGGGAGGAACAGTGCTTCCCTCTCCCTGCCCTGGGAGCCTGATGCCATGCAAAGCACGAAGAGTGACTTCAGAACTCCCTGGGAAACTCTGTTTCCACTGAATCAGAGTTTAAGAATGCAAACATGAAGAAGAAAGTGATAGAAATAACGGCCCAGGAGACAGTACTCCCTTTTGATAGGTTTTATTAAGTGACAGCTCTTTTATTGGGAATAGGGGCTCCTGCCACGCTGCCGCCCCCCCAGAGGTCGAGGACAAGAAGGAGGAGGAGCAGTCTTGTCACTACTGACAAGGCTGGAGGTCTCAACCCTCACAGGAATCCTCAGAGACCTGCTGTTGTCTTCGTCGTCCAGGGGAGTCACTCTACTCGTGTGCTATTATGGTTATGGTGAGGGCAGGATCTGGCTCCAGTTGGGGTCCTCTGCCTCCCCGGGCCCCCACCGCCTCGTGGGTGTTGTTTTCGGTCAGTTTCGATGGTCACTCGCCACCCCGGGTCAGCTGAAATTTGCCGGACACCTTCGCTAATTAGCATGGAGACTCGCAAGTCATGCTGGTCCCGCAGGCACTCTCGGAGGTCCGCAGTGCGTTCACAAGCCGTGCTGGAAGCTTTGAGGACCGTGGCACGTTCAAAGCCCTAGGAGCCGCATGGTACTGGGTGCCACGCGGCATGGGGGGAAGCCCCACGCGGCACTGGGTCCCCGTGCCCACGGTGGGAAGCCTCGCGTGGCTCCGGGTCGGGGACGGGGCACCAGCAAAAGGGGAGAAGGGAGTGAACTGGGGTTACATGAAAAGCAGTGGAGGGAAACTGGGTAATACAATCGAACCTGAAAGAACAAAACTGATACAGTTTTAAACAGCAACTTCAAAACCGGAACTTGTGCCATGGTAAGTGACCTTTCTCTTTATTAATAACAGAAAGCATTTTTCTTATCATGGCAGATCAATTCAAGTTGTACCCAACTGCATAATGCTCTAGATGCTATTTTTAATGAAAATATTTTAATCTCTGTGGCAGGCTAAATGTTCCTGATAGACTGTATATACTGTCTCTGACTTCTGTGGATAAAATAATTTTACTGTTACCATCAGTAATTCTCTCTGTCTCCACTAAAAGTGCTTCAGTATTATTCCTGGTAATTGAAACACAGACCCAGACATGGCACACATTGCTATGAATGGGAGCCGAGCTCCTGCTCTGGCCATGGGGTCAGCTCTTGGGGTCCTAGGGAAGTGAGAGTCACCCTCAAGGGGTGGTGTCTTGGAGGAGCTGCGTCCCATATGCAAGGAGTTGTAAAGTGGGGGGTTATCCTTTACTGATCCCTGCTCTACAGGACTCAGTCTTTCGTGGAGTCAGCTCAGCTGGTAGCAAAGATGGAGAAGGCACACCTAGGGAAAAGATACCCTGAACTGCTTGAAAAAGCTCCTGACACTTCAAAATACTTCCATGTGACCCAGGTGTTACTATTCTTTTAGTCACTTTCCCATCTGGATAGCGGAGAACAATTGGTGAGGTTTCTGAGTTAAAAGGATCCTAATTCTTGTGTTTCACTATGAAAATGGGGAGAGCCAAGCCTGAAAAAACACTTGTAAAATGATACCTGGGAGAGTAGAGCCTTGCTCCCAGGACTGGATACAAACCTCTGGCAGGGGTATGGGGTCACCTGACTGTGGCTTTAGATGGTTTTAAATCCCTTCACAAACCTGCACAGGTCATCATCCATTTATTACAACACTGAAACTGAAGTTCAGGAGCTGCTGCCAGGTGGCACTGGCACTGCATGGGCACGAAGTGGCAAAATTCAGCCCTGTGCAGTAAACCACCCAGTGCTGGTTTGGCTGCAGCTGTAGGGTTGGGAGCCATTGGCAGACACCTGAATTCCTGCTCCTGGTTCCTGAAGGTGTTCTAGCTGAGGTTGGGCCACCCTGCACTGTAGATCTGTCTATCTGTAACAGAAGCCAAATGTTCAGTTTGGACACTGAAAAACACATCTAAGAAGCCCTCTGTTAATGGTTGACACTATATCACTTCTCCGCACCCAAAATCACATCAGATGAGAGCATTAGAGATAATGAATTGCACTAAGCTTTTTTTTTTCTTTAACATGTACCTCTTTATCACTTGGGTTTATTACAGGTTTTGTTACTTTCTTTTGTCACAAGCTATTGATTTGACCAAATCTTTTGGTAAGCAGGAAAATGTAAATTTTGTAGCAGTATTGTTACCCTGAATTAAAAAAACCAACCACAGGCATGGAGCAGGAGGCAAGGATTTGCTGTGTTTGTCTCTATTTGCTGAGTGAACTGGAATTTTGCATGGTGTGTTCAGCAGCAGCATCCTCCTCAGCATCACTTGGGAGATTGTAACTGGGGACATTCCTCCTGCCGGATGTACAGCCTGCTCTCACAGCAGCGGCTCTCTTTCAAAATCCTTACATCTGTCTATGGGTGTAAGACCTTGTGTTCTTAATTCTTGTATGGCTCTTTTGGAACAGTGTTGGTTTTGGGGGTGTCCCCAAGAGCCGTGAGAGCACAAGTGTCTCCAAAGGAAGTGGCAGCCCAGTGTGGCCTTGGGGACATGGGACAGATTCACTGCAAAGCGTTGAGGAGGTTGATTTGGACCCCAGCACCTCCAGGCCTGCTGCTTGCAAAGTAACAATGTGTGGGCACCATCCCCTCTCACCCAGCCTGTGGCCACCATGGGCTTGCAGAGCACCCGAGGATATTGGGGAACTGAATGTCCCCTGCTGCGGGAGCAGGCACTGGGGTGGCAGCAGCTCGGGGTGCCTTCCTCCAGGGTCTTGGACATTTCTATGCAGGAGAAGGTGGCCTGGGTACAGCTGACATCCTTCTCCCCCCAGTCCCTGAGCCTTCAACAGAGCCACGGAGGAGGGAGGAGGGATCTGGGGGCTGTCAGGGTCAGGGCTGGAGCAGGGTTGGGAGGGGGCTGGCACAGGCTTCAGGGCAGGGAAAAAGGGCACAGCAGGCTGAAGTCTGACTCAGAAGAAAATCCCATAATGTCAGTCACTGATGGCTTATGTTTATTGATGAGAGAGAGCCAGAGGTGGTCTCTCTGAGCTTGGTGGAGAGTTCCATGGTTGTCCAGTGACTGAGCTGGTGAAGCTATTCCTTGCCATGGGTTTTTCTCGTGAGTAATCACTCACGGAGGAAAAAGCCTTGAGTGCTGCCCAGATGAGGTGATTTGTGTGTTACTAGCATGTTAGTAACATGCATTTCCAGCAATGCTATACTTTCTGTTAGAGCCCCCTGTGCTCACAAGGCATCCATGGCCTGACCTCTGCTGCTTACAGGTTAATGCTCCAGCCTTGCAGACTTGGCACTGCCACTTCTCCCATGATCAGGGACTCTGACAAAAACAGTGCCCTGATTGCAGATAAAAGCCTGATAAATTACAGCTCCTCAGGTCTGGAGTACAGTGACATGTTATGCAAAGAAAAAGAGTGAGAGACCATTTCAGAGCCTTTTATGGTGATTCATCTGGGAAATTATCTGGGAGCAGATAATTTAATGCTAATGGCTTTTTTTTTCCCCAGTGTCATTGTCAGATGATATTCCAGCATCCTCTCTCCATGCAAAATGGGCAAGGATTTGCTTTGAAATTCATCAGCTACACAGCCAGTGAGATGAGTAATGAGCAACAAAGATCAGGAAATATTTTGAGGAGGATTATGGGGCCTCCCAGAAACTGAATTTTTTCCTTACTGTTATAGGGCAAAATCATAGTCTAGGGACTAAATACATGGTTGGTGTTAGGTGTTCTAACTACAGTGAGCTTAAAGAATGGGACTTTATGGGATCTGTAGATGCAGCAAAGGCCATGTGTGCAGAGAACAAGCAGGAAAAGTACTTGAAAGATGGGAGGCAGAGGATGGGCAGAGGAGGGGGAATGGTTTATTTCAATTGGTTTACTGGAAATGCTGGAATTGTTAATTTGCCATGTAAACAATGTTTAATTTTCGAGCCTGTATCAGTGTGATGTAGAGGCAGGTGCTTTATTAGCATGTAGTGGCAGAAGCCCATTAGGCAAGTGATTAGAACATTTGGTGGGGGGAGGGGGGAGCCTGATTCCACCTCATCTCTGCAACACCAGCATGCCCTCGCTGCTGGCTCTCTGATTTTTATTTCCTCCTCTTGACACATCTAGCTTGCATGACCAGACATCCAGCTGGCCCAGACTCTTCTTGGAGATATGGGAGAGCTTCATCCAATTCCTAACTCCAAACTGGGCTGGCAATGAGCAATTCTTCATCCAGGTGCAGAATGTACTTATTTTTCTCCTCAAAGTTTCTAGAATGTTCCTAGACCATGTACGAACCTAAGACTGCTCTCCATGCTACCATTCCCTGCCACTGCTGAAGAGCCCACAATTTCTGACATTCGTACTTAGAAAAAGATGCCCTTTCAGAGTTCAAACGAAGCATTTCCATATTATTGCACAGTCTCCAACACATGCTTCTACCATCTCCAGTTCCAGTTATTTTATGGGCAATAATTGAAACCAACTGTATTCTAAGACTTGGTATATAATAGAAATAGCCTGAAACAAAGTGAAGGAAAATGCATTTGAGATCAAAACGACTCCAAAGTGTAATGTGTCCTTGTTGTTGCCATATCTTACAATGAGTGGCCATACAGGCACACAGCTGAGATGTTGAGACACGCTGACAAGAAGTTTCCTTCGTGTCAAAAAGTGATGCTAAATCACACCTGTTATTTTCATGCCAGATGGACTAAAACACCCCAAGTGTGAAACCTCTATCTGCAGAGTAAACATTACATCCAGCTAAACACAGAATTTGCAAGGTCATGACTTTTTTCTGCACTTTTCACTAATTTATTTCAATTTTTTATACCTCTTAGAGAACTTTGCTTCTTTATCTTTTTTTAGGTGTGCAAACGTCCTGATGGAGAGCATTGTAATTTTGTATCTCTATGCATAGTTTTGTTGCATTATTTTGTTTTCTTAAATCCTTTAAAACCTTTTTTTTCCATATTCTTACTCCCTTGTGATACAAAGAGAAAGTCAACATTATAATTTCATAGCAAAAAAAGTAAATTCATAAAATCTTTGGCAGTGAAATTCAGGGAAATACCTTCCCCCCGTCCTGGTTTAGGGCAATTTCAGGAGAAAATCCTCTAAAGGGGTTTTCTCTAGAAAGCAAATTCAAGCTGCCCCTCCCCTGACTGGTTTGGGAAAAAATATTTCATTGGAGAAAAGTGGAAAAAACTGTTTATTTAACAGCTGTTATTTAACTGTTTATTCACCAG
This sequence comes from Leptocoma aspasia, assembly GCA_013399835.1. Lineage (NCBI taxonomy): Eukaryota > Metazoa > Chordata > Aves > Passeriformes > Nectariniidae > Leptocoma > Leptocoma aspasia. The sequence goes on along the minus strand of VXAX01006751.1, from coordinate 20,975 downwards.
CACGAAAAGAAAATTGAACAATATTAAACAATAAAACTCTTGCCACTCCAGAAGAGATGACAAAACTCGGAGAGTCCCAGGCTGGTATCAGTTCCTCTGGCACTGGAAATGCTGTGGCCCGGGCCTGGCCCAGTGGGCCACAGGTGTGTGAGCTCCCAGTCCTCTTCTGGGTGTTCAGTCCAGAGCAGGGTTAAACAAGTCCAAAGAAAAAGGAAGAACCGCAGTCCAAAGAACTTCTCTGCCGCAGCTAGCTAAAACTAACTAAAAACCAAAAGAGAACTCTGTCCTGCTGCAGACACCCTGTCCTGCAGAAGGGATGTGGAGGAGGAAAGAACAAAGTGTGAAAACAAGCTGTGGGCTTCATCGTCCCCCCTCTTCGCTCTCAGAATTAATCTTAAAGGTGCAAAAACTTATTTTCTGAGCTACACAGACAAATGGGGATAACGAGCCTCATAAAGTCAACCCAGGACATCCCACCCCCCCCTTTTTTTTAACAAGTTTAAAAGTGTTTAAACAAGAGGGAAATGGGAAAATGCATAAGAGCTGTTTTTTAATAAACCTGTCTTCAAAACAGGAATCAGTTTCATGCTAAAGCCTTCCTGGTTTTTATTTTATGGCTCTTGTGATCTTAATTAAATAAAATTTAAAATGACAGATGTGAAAGCCTGCAGAATAATTGCTGTGAGGGTAAAAAGCAGGTGATGGATTTGATGCTGATCTGTGATTTTTCTAGAGACATTTTTGAAAGCCTGGCTGATAGCCTATATCTCTTTTTTCTGCTATTTTACTATGTACTTGTAGACATTGAAATGTGCTTTGAAAAGAATAGTATCCTGTGATTGTTTAACAAGAAAGTAGAATTTTACTGCTGCTCAGGGAGCACCTTGGGCCTCGTGCAGAGCTGTAGTGCAGCAGTGGGTGCAAGTTGTGGCCTCTCGCACTGGGGATGCTGTGGACTCATGGGAGGGCCAGAAGCCACGAGGAGTGGATGTGGCAGAGCTTCAGACTTTCTGTCCTCAGTTTTTCTGCAAACACCCTCAGTGCAGCAGCTGGTGCGCTTTTTGTTGATTTCATGCTCCAGGGGCAGATTTCCGTCTTTCCCCCAGAGTGAATCCTGTGGGAAGGGCTGCCACTCCTGGGCAGATGCTCTGCCAGGGGTTCTTGTCCATTCTCTCAAATCTTCAAAACCTCAGCATCCAGAGACAGAGTGTATAAGAATAATATAGCACAAATATTACAGATATGAGCATTAAGCAGAGTGGTACTTTAAGGTAATGTGCAGCAGCTGGTTAGTCCCAAACAAAAAAAAAAAAGATGGGCCCCATGGCTGAGACAGGTTGCTGTCATTTATTCCACCATGCAGTTGCTGTGTTCCTCATCTTGGTGTGATGTGGCTGGGGTCAGTTGTTCAGGGCCCAACGATGCTGAGTGACTCGAGACACTCAGAGGTTGTCTAAGCACTGGGTGTGACCAACATTTCTGCTCTGGTATTTCCTCAGAGTAGGAACCAGAGAAACACCTGCTGCTTGCATGAACCTGTTGGTCCTTTGAGGCCTATGCAACTTGTGCTGCACACAAGTAACACATGTGTGTTATCGAATTTGGTGAAATTGAGAAGTTTGGCAGTATGTTCTGGCATGGTTTATGCAAAATTCTGTGATAGTTTTCCTTAAGTTTTTTGCCTTCATCTTACACTACTCTTTGTTACAGTGATTTGGTGGAAGGCTACAGTGAGCAATAAGAATTAGCTGGGGTTTACATTAGCATCTGTAACAAAACTGGAGATGAAAGAATTTTCAGTGAGTCACTGGAATACCTGTGCTGTGGTGCATATGGGTGAGGGCTTGACTAGGGCTGCACTAGCCCTGGAGTTCTCTGGAGACAGATGCTATCCACCAGGTGCAGGGCTTCCCAGCCCAGCAAATTGATGTTTGAATCTAACACACTGAAAAAGACTTAGGCAGCTCTTCTGCAATGCCAGATCCCACAGATCCAGTCAATCAGTGTTTAAGATACCCCATTGCTTCTGCAAAGTCAGGGACTGTGGACAGTTCAAGCAGTGAAACTTGCCCCTGGTTTCAGCACAGGCTTCAGACGTGCCTTGTGGGAGGGCATCGGGGATGTTGGAGAGCCTTCGTTGCTCAGGGTGGGATGAGATGGGATGAGATGGATGGGATGGGATGGGATGGGATGGGATGGGATGGGATGGGATGGGATCAGTTGGGAGCACTGCAGTGTGCAGGCATATGCTTGCTCTGAGGAAAAAAAAACAGTACCTGTGAGTTAAACATTCAAAGGCAGCTCCTTTGACCAGTTTGGAGAGGAGTTCAAGCTGTAGAAGGTACACCCTGCACCTTCTAAACCACATGTCATTACATGAGACTCTGTGTTAAGTTTTAATGTCTGTTTTGACAACCAGTTTGTTTGGCTGCTTCAAACAATAAATAATTCAGCATTCCCCCCAAATGTTTTTTTACAATTAATAAAATTGTGTTTATGACATTGAAATAAAATATTGAAGACAGAGTAAGATGACTGTGAGTAACACAGCCGTGAATCTCTTTCACAGCTCTGCAATCTGCAGTTCAGCAATGCTTCTTTCACTGCCTCTTGTTAGTTGTGTGTTTGCAAACTGCTTTGATAATATCGGGGAAGCACAGAGCCTTTGTCTGGGCCAGGACAGGGTGAGGGCCCTGGTGCAGCCCTTGACCAGTGCCAAGCTGTTACTGGCCTTAAGCAGGGCTACAGGGCAAACTCTGGCTCCTGGGTGAGAAGTGCTACTTCACTGCATTGTGTCCTGGGCTGAAGGAGATACTCACCCCCAGCAGACCATTTTCTCCCTCAGGCGTGACTTCTCCTCAGGAACTTGTGTGCTGCTGGATGGATTGTATTTAGGTGGCGTTGTAGAAAAGAACAATATTGAAAATACTTTGAAATTATTTTTGCTGTGGTTTGTTTTTCCAAATGTAAGGAGTAACTAGGTTGTGGCTGTTGGTGAACGCAGACGTTTAGAAAGGTTATTTTTGTCACCCATCTTGTAGCTTGGCTTATGTACACTTTGCTTTACCCTGATTCCCAGTGTGATATTCAGCTTGTTCCTCTTCCTCACCCCAGGCAGCACAAAGGAAGTGGCCACATCCCATGGCTGTATGCAGGTTCAGAAGAGCATTTCCCAGTGTCCAAAACCGAGTGCCTTTTTTAGGGGAGCCTTTGCAGAGGTGGGTTTTGATTTCAGACACTTCTCCAAGGCTGTCCTCACAATGTGTATCATAGCTCACTCCCTGGGCCTGAGCTCATGGGAACTGCTTCAAGGAAATCCCATGGCATTTGTCATAAAAAGGCAGTGGGAACAAGTGAGATGAAATTTCTACTTTTTCTCTGGCACCATATAGCTGTTTAGCTTCCTAGGGATGAAGTGATGCATATTTATATGTTCCCCATGCTATGATGGTTCCTTCTGTCAATGACAGGGTCTAGCAGACAGGGAAGAAGAGCAGCTGGGCTTATAAATGTAAAAGCCTGAATGCTGAAGGGAAGCATTCACAGCAGTTTTCCTGAGCAGTCCTNGGCCTCGCCTCACAAACCCTGTGGTAGCAGACCTCGGTCTCCTCAGCAGGACTTTTAGAAGTAGTAAGTTGTGCTGGTTAGTAGGNTCTGCTAGGGAAGGCAGGAAAAGCTTTTCTTGGAATGGAGAATATAAACTCTTTCTTTCTAAATTATTAGAATTTTGAAATTAAGGGGCTTTTAGGTAAAGATATGGTGATAGGAATAACAGTTCTTTGCTAGCATATATGATGAAACAAACAAACAACAACAGCTACACCATTACCAACAAACAGAAGCCGAACCCAGTGACGCCGCTCGGCTGCGGCGCTGTCCCTGCGCTGCAGTTCCGCTCACGGCCAGCAGGGGCGCTGGCAGCTCCCGGTGCTCAGGGCAGGTGCGGTGATCCCCACGGGGCTGCAGGGGGCGCTGCGGCGCGGGCTCGGGCAGCGCGGGGCGATGGCGGCTGGGCCGAAACAGGGAGGGATGGAGGAGAGGCCTCGGTTCACAAACCCTGGGGCAGTGATCCTGGGGAGGGATGGGAGAGAGGCCTTGCCTCACAAACCCTGGGGCAGTGATCCCAGGGAGGGATGGGAGAGAGGCCTCACTTCACAAACCCTGTGGTAGCAGACCTCGGTCTCCTCAGCAGGACTTTTAGAAGTAGTAAGTTGTGCTGGTTAGTAGGTGGGGTGAGGGGGCTCCCAGGGGGCTCCCAGCAGGGCAGGGAGAGCTGAGTTCAGGATTTCAAGCACTTGAGCTGAGTTCAGGATTTCAAGCACTTGAGCGGTGACAGGTCTCTTTTAGTGAGGTGGGTGTTAGTAAGGTAGTGGCTGCTCTTACGAGCAGAGGCTCACCTCGTGGTATAAGGAGTAACTCTGGGCTGGACTTTGGTAGCGGCAGTGAAAGTTTCTCTTCTTGAGCAGTGACTCTGACTGTCTCCTTCTGAAAAACTGAGAGAGAGCCTGGAACCGCCCCCCCCGCTCCAAATCTCTGGGGTCTCTACCCCCACCCTGGCACTGGGACTACAGGTGTGGTGCTCAAACCATCAATTCCATTAGCAGCCCAATGGGAAGAAAATTCTACACAAATGGTGAGGAGAGAACAGGAAAGAGAAAAAAAAAAAGCCCAAAACCAACTCCTAACACCTTCTTTAAGGCTAACAGTATCTATAGATTCCTGTGGCATTTCCACTGTGTTGATCTGCAGCATGTGATGCTTGGTCTTGACAGACTGCATGCAGTTTATCTGAAGTAAGGAGCAGTCTGTGTTTGTGCTCTAAAGGCCTGACTCAACAATCTTTCAGCCTTCCCTTATCCTTGGTTTTATTGGGAAAGTGCTCTTCCTTCATCATTGTGAGCTGTGCTTTAGCTGTATTACCTAAATAAGGAGGGTGGTTTACACTTCTCCTTACCTGTCACTGGTTCTAGTAGAGAGTGGCTTTCTTGATCTTCCGTCCTATGCAGGCAGGTCCTTCCCATCAGCAGAGTACAAATGTGGCCAAGTTAAGCACTCAAAACACACTGATGCTAGGGTGGAAAGTTTCTGTGCAAAATGAACCTGCATCCTGGCTGTAAATCCTGAGAATGTAGGTCTAATGGGGAGAAATACATCCGTATCCAAGGGAAAGGAAAGCCTAGGTTCAGCAACCAGAGAAATTGTCCAGTTATTGTAATAAAACACAAAAACCCAGGTGATTTTCTGCAGTTTCACCTACTAAACCAACTGAGTTGCTATGGCCAAATTTCCAAAAAGAAAAAAATTTATTAGGCTGAAAAAATTTTCCCATTATGTAAAGTTTTAGCTTAGACTAGTGAGGAGAGGATGTTGCAGCAGGCAGTGTCAGCTAGCAGTGCTAACAGACTGCTCCTGCTCCCACATATGCTTCCTAAGTAAGTTAATTTCAAAGATTTAATCCATGATGTAGTTGAGTGTCTGTGTGATTTATATTTTCATGACATATGTCATCTAATGTCTTCTGAGTTTGTCCTTAGTGCTCCATTGTTAATTTTCTGAGTGTGACTGAAGTTACCTTGGCACAGGGATGAGCTGTCACAGGCACTCTGCTCTACCAGCAGTAAAACATTACAGAATGAAGTGGCAGTGCACAACCCACTTTAAGAAAAGCCTCCCTTGTTTTCTCTGCCACAGTAGCTTCCATTGATTGATTTCACAAAGTTGATCATGTTTTAAAGAACAGGGCCATCAGTCACGTACTTCTGGCTGTCCCAGGCACAGGGTATATTTGTGACAATCTGAACACAAACGTGTTGCCAAAACATCCATCCCCATACATGTGTGGTATAGCAAGATAAGAGATGAAGAATATTATTTGTTCGAACTGGGAGAAGTTTCAGATCTCTTGAAACATGTTGTCTGGAAGAAAACAACAGAGAAATTAAGGCATTATCAATTAAATCTAATTTCAAAGTGTTAATTGATAGTTGCTAGATATCAGATGAATCTGATAATTTATCAGTCAATCATAAAAGCAAAGTATTGGCACAGTGGTACCACCAGATGTCTATTGTAGTTCACCAGGGGATTAAACATGAGAGGAATGCAAGTACGGTGGGTCCTCTCTCCTTATTTTCTTTCTCTTTGGTTAGCTTTGTGTTTATTTGCCTGCACAGAATGAATGGCTGTTAACTACTTTCTCTGAAGCACCTTGTTACCTTCCATTCAAAAACATTCCCAACAAAAGGGAAAGCAAAAGGATAAACAGGGAAAACCTGCAGAAAGCCTTGTTTTCATTTCACAGACAAGACATATAGAAAAGGTGATAATTCAGGTGTTTGCATTTAGAAGAATATGAAAGGAAACTCAGAGGTGAACAAATCTGATTTCTGCATGCTGTTGCTATTTTCTGTACATCTGTTAAACAAGAGAAATAGTGAAATAATAAAATATTCCCTTGCAGCCTGTAAACATGCCCAGCACAGGGAATTCTGCTCAATCCCAACTAACATTGGTATTTCTTTTGGCAGAGTGATTGTAGTTTATTGCCTTTGTCAAAAACGGGCCAGGAGACCTTCTGCTCCTTTAAAAATGCCTTTATTAAGGAGATCAGCTCGTGGAGGGGGCTCGGGGGTTCCCACCGCCGCTCCCATGTGTTTAGCGCAGAGAAGGACTCCAGCAGCTCAGTCCAGGGGGCTGAGCTGGGGCTTCCAGCCTTACAGGCAGGGTGCAGGAAGACGTTTTAGCTAGGTTGCTGCTCGAGGGTCCTGTCTCTTTAATACTTGAAATGTTATGGCGAGGGTCAGGAGGGCTCCCACCAGCTCTGTGGAAGAGTCCCTCTGCTGCTGTGTTGTCCATTTCGNATTGCGAAAGGCGCTGGCGGGCCCCACTGACCCGGCGGGGGAGGCCCTGGCGCGGGGAAGGGAATACCAGTGATACAGAGATAAAAACATGGTGCGGGGTGTAAACAGATTAATTACAGAGGGCAGTAATTTAACAAAAACGAACAATAACATTAACAATGAATAAATAGTAACTTAATTAACTTATGACAACATTGTAACAACGGTAGAATTCACATTGGAACTGGGGATGTGGGTGGCACAGACCCAGAGTTTTGTTCATAACACCTTGATTTCATTTTAGCTGCTGTTTGAGCTTAAAGTTTCACTAACAATGCAAAAGCACTTCTGGAAATCAGCCACATGCCTGGGTGCTTGCTCCATCCTTGCAGTGGCTGGGGCAGCATGTACCCCTGAGCCTTTGCCTGCCACTGGGCCAAGATGAGGAAAAAGAAAGAAACTGATTGTTTTACTCTGTGTTATTTTTATTTCCCACTCTTAATGGTGAACAGATATTTTGTCCTGCTGTCCACCTCTCCTATAAGTCTTCCAGCTATTCTGAGTACATGAAACACTCCCCTTATTAAAATAGAAGGGAAGGAAAAAAGGGAGGGGAATAAAACCCACTGTTGATTGTGGGTGGGGTTAGCCAAATCCCATCCCCACAGTACTAAAAAAATCTTCCACATTGTCTTCCCTGTGCTTTGTTCCCTGAGAAGCTGTAGTGCTGAAACTGGTGCAAGCCCTGGTGTTCCAGGTACCACACTATTTGCCCTACTGGGGCTGTCAGGAGCTCCACAGTGTTATGGCAGAAGCTGGACTCACTGGCTTGTTCTGTGCTGAGCTCACTGGTTAGAGGTAATGAGCCCTCCAAACCAGCTTCTCTGATGGGAGTGTCAGTGCTTTATCTTGCCCTGTGTTACACAGGATGAGTTGAGCTCCTGATTGGCACATTATGTATTAATAGATTGCCTTTAGGGATTTGTTGGTGAATAAATTGCCAACTTGCAATTACAGCAATTGGACTGCCTTCCTGCTTCCCAGAGCACAGCTTTCTGCTTTAACCAGGTGAAGCTTCGAAGGGACACATGCCCAAGCCTCACCATGCAGCCATGTGCTACGAGCATTGTAAAAGCCCCTGAGCAGGACCGAGGTACCAGAGGAGCTTAGGTGCTGGATGCAACCTGCTGCCTCCTCACAACTGGCCGCCCCATGGGGCTTGGCACGCTCAGGTACAGATATGACAAATCAGAAAACACTTCTCAGGCAGTTGGGCAGGGATCTGCAGTAGGGCAGGTTCTTCACCATCTGTTTATCTGGATTTACTCAGTTGTTCAGAAACTAATGCAATTGCAAAGTCTCTTGAGCTCAGGATTACACTTGCCAGTAGAACGGAGGGAAAGTATTGGACAACACAGGAATATGGTATAGTGTTATGGCTGTGTTTTTCTTGGGCAGAGGGTAAATATTAATGCTGTCCAATTTCTTTGAGAAAGGCAGCTGGCAGATGTTGTATCAGACTGTTTTCCCTAATTTGTTGTGTGTCAAGAGCTGCCGCCACAGTGGAGCCATGCTGAGGAATGGGGGGTGGGGGTGAGCGGGGCAGCTCTGGCAGCACTCGCCCATGCACAGGCATGGCACTGATGCACAGGACATTATCTGTCTCCCTGTTGGCACAGAGGTTGTCTGCTTTTTTCCAGTGGCTACCACAATTAATACACTGTGTGCAATGAAATAAATTGCTGGCCAGGTAGGATGTTCTGACAGTCACACTGCTGAATATCACAGATGCTTTGAACTCAGTACCCAGAGAGGATAAAACTGGGCTACTCCTGATGCACTGTAACAGCCAGGACCTTCCCATACCTGTGGTGTTGTGTAGGATCTCTTTCAGTTGTTCACTGGCATTGCATTTGTTAGGATGGTTTGGTAGGGATAGTTCCCGTCTCCTTCATTGTGGGTTTTATGAGTAACTGGGCATCAGGAACAGTGTACACCTTCCACTTCCATCATGGCAGGATATATGCCTGCAAACAGAGTTTATGGGAAACTCAAATACAAGCATTTACATAGAAATTTGACTGACTTTTCAAAGAATTGCCTTATTTGATATGCAAGGTTTTTATTTAAATCTGACTTTTCCATGTGTAGAGGAAATCAGGGCAAACATTTAGCACTAAATAAATTAGATCAGCAATGAACTGTGTTTCATCTGCCAGAATTACTCATCACTAACATTTCATTAACGTTAAGTGCTCATCAATAGGTTTACAAATTAAAGTGGTCTAAGAACTTTCTAGGCCCAAGGGCATGGAGAGCAGCTGGACAGCCTCTGTTGAGTGTCAGCATAGCAAACTGCAGTGACTGGGCCAGTCTTGCTGCTGACTCAGTGGGCTTGTCCAGCAGCTACCCAAAGGGATGCTGGAGTTGTTTCTCCTATGAAGTGAATCCATTCATGCAGGTTTATTACTGGCTGTTCTTAAGGAAAACCCCAAATGAAGCTGTAAACCATATTCAACCAACATAATGCTTTTCCTTACTCCTGCCTGTATTGGGCTCGCATGGCCGAGCTGTGGTAGCAAGTGGGCTACAGGGGTGGCTTCTGTGAGAAACTGCTGGAAGCTATCTCCAGTGTGGCAGAGCCAATCTCTGGCAGCTCTGAAGATGGACATGCCGCTGTCCAAGGCTGGGACAATTAGAAATGGTTGTAACACCTCTGGGATAACAGAGGCGTTTTTTTTATTAAGATATTTTAAACAAAACTTTTCCTTTTCAAAGACATGTCTGGAAAACAGCTAGGCAGCAGTTTTTTGCAGTTTAATGCTGTTTGGATATGAATGTGCCCTAGCCTTAATATAATAGAAGATAGTTGGGCACTTCAGGACACATGAAGAAGAATATGGCTTCACAAAAACAACATTAGGAGCTAATCGCAAGACCAGTGGGTTAGAACAACACTAAGCTGCCAAAAATCCCTGGATAGTTATTTATTCATGGTGAAATGAAATCTAGCAATTGAGTGGGGAAATGTGGCTGTAATAAAAATCATGCCTGGAATATTTATAGAGAAGTTTATCAAACGGAGTTCAATGAAAAATATAGTATTAACATTTATAGGCCTTCAAGACAATCTCCTAATTTCACTTTGAGCTACATAATTTTACGCAGCACCAAGTTCATTTCAGCACGCCATGTTCATTAAAGAAAAACAAAAAAAGAGTGGTTAAATAGAAACATATTTAATGGAATCCCAGGCTGGGGCAGGACAAATACCTACAGAATACTTAGGTTGTGTTTTCTCTTCTTTGGCTCATACACTTCTGACAGTAGGCAGGACTGTTTAGAAGGCTTCACCTCTGATGTTTGCTACAGAGGACTGGAAATAGTTTACTCTTTTCCTAGACAAGATTTAAAGGAGAAATATTTGGGAAATGTTTCTGAATATATTTTTTCTTCCAAGAACATGTTTGTCTTGCATAGAAAGCAAAAAAAAGCAAAGAGGAATGCCCATCTTCTGTTCTGAAAACTGGTAATCTTGTGTTCAGCCTGTAGCTATAAGGAGCTATGGAAGATGGAACATTCCACAAAGTTCTTATTTCATTCACAGAAACATGTATTCCTGACAAGTTGAAAGACACTTTCACCACCTCTTCTTGCATTGTGCATGTAGGTGGTTCAGCTCCCAAATATGTCTATGGTGCATCTGGAAAAGGTTTCAAATGTAAGTATTTATCATCACCCACAGAACTTTGGTCCTCCTTCCCTACCTTATTGATGCTTTCAGCATCAGTAGGGTAGGGAAGCCTTTCTGAGCCTTTGCCTCATAGTTATTGGAACAGTGTTGCATACTTGGTAGTGTCTGTGGACCCCCAAATCCTGGGATCAGGTCTTCCAGATGCTTCTCACTGATGTGAATCTGTTGGGAAGACCCACTGTGAAAGGCTGAAATGCTGCCTACCAGCCAATCTGCCTGAAACTTCTCCTTTCTGACAAATTCCATTCAATTTTGTCCTGTTTAATATCTGCATTAGAGCAGAGGCTTCCTTTTTGCTTTTTGAGGTTTAATAAATGATTCAGGGCAGGGTGGTTCTTTTGTCATGAAGGGAAAGCCACCACAGCTAACAGACAGTGTCAAATGCTGCTTTGATGCCAGTATGCAGGCAGAATCACCTTTCTTTGCTTTCATCCATTCCTTTGCTCCTTTTCTTCATTCCCCATTCAGTCTCCTAACCTCAGTGTCACAAGTCGTGCAGCTACAGTGTTTTTATGGTCAGGTTCCTGTGGCTTTAAAGAATGTATGAAACAGGATTTTGTTGCACACAGGCTCACCAAGCACATCATCAGCTAAACAGCAAATTCAGTTAATGAACAGTAAAGACTGATGGGGGCTCATGAGGATCATTAAAGGCTGTGACTGAAGTCTGTTTTCTCCAGGTGATGCTTAATCTGATAATTCAAAAGGATCCATCCGTTTTCTGTGTTCTGCGAGAGGATACTGCCGAGCTCAGCACTGCCTGATGTGCCCACTGACCGTTGTTCATGTATCAATACATACCCTGAGGAATGCAGGCTTTTTCAAGACTTAAGGTGTTTTGCATATGGTTTAAGGAGATTTTTTTCTTCCTGCCCTGAGTGAACCCGGTTGCTGCCCTTCTGGCTCAGTTACAGTTGCCCACCACTGTTACCAACTGGTACATGTGGAGAAGGAGGGAAAACAAATCCAGCCAGTAAAACACTGCCTTTTGCTGTATGTATACTGTGACAACTGAAATCTAATGAAAAATTGGACTTCTGTTCTAGACAGCAATCTATAGACTAATAAACCCCTGTTATGACTCACTTTAAAACTGGAGAACATGCTGGACGATCAGAACACCAGTAGTAATAAAGCAGCTTCTAGTGCCATTACTTAAGATGATCCAAGTGGACAAAGTTTGACCGGAGCAGTCTCATGTTTTATTAGACCAACCAATGTAACCAGCAAACAAGGCAGAGCCCAGAGGCTCCAGCACTGGAATCCCTGTGGGTTGCAGCCGGTGTGCTCAGCTCCCAGGCTTATCCCATGCAGCCACTGCAGGCTGTGTTTTCTAGGGAGCTTCTCACCATTTGTTTGGAGGCACAAACATTGCTATCATGTTTTTTGCAGTGAGTAAACAGCATTTTCATTTTATGGAAACGAAAATGTCTTCAAAACCTAGAATATCTCATATCACTTAGTTGTTGTTGTTTCTTGTGCTTCTTTGAGTATTTTTCATTATAGTTGCTGTTTCTTAAATATTCCCTGCCAAATGGTTGTGAAAGAGAACTGCTGCAATTATTGATTTCAGATTTAGGCCCCTTTTTTTTCTGTCTTCATGTTGTTTTGTGAATCAGTTCTGATTTCAGTGAAATCAGTTGTTTATTCCTAAGCATTCACAAGAGAGATTTTTAGATCGTGAATGTTTGCTTTAGAGTGCTTGCTGCAATTATGGGTCATTTAATTACCTGTAAATGTCTGTTCTGGTTGCACGGGGCTCTGCAATCTTAGGTTGCATCAGTGGAGAGGTAACAGTAAAGCAGTTTTCAGTGTGAAATTGTGGGGGAGGGGGCATTCATTCATGCAAGACAGAAATTCGTGAGTATTCTCCAAAATACTCAACCAGTGACTAATGTCCCAGTGAGTAAGAACACTCCTGTAGTGTTTAAGCAAGCCATGATTGTTTTATTTCATCAGTATCACAGTTATTACAAAGAATTTTTCAAAATCTGAAATCTTGAACTTCTCCTTGAAAACCTGATCAAAAGGTTTTCACATCAGTTTGGCCTCTTGTTTTTCATCGCAAAACCCTCCCGTGCATTTCTCCCCTTCCAAACCCCATCAAGCAGTGGGATTTCTCCAGCTTCCTCTTCTGTGTCCCTTGTAACTGTCAGCTTTCAGGTATTTGTATGGTTGTAGTCTCTTACTCAAAACCTCAACATTTCTCACCCCTTGATGAGAAATTGGTTCAGACAATCAGTTTTGTATTTTCTAGCAGCTGGATTTTCTGTATGCACAAAAATGAAGGGAGGATTTTTTCAAGGGCAATGACATGCTTATGTAGCCTTAACGCTAGGGAGCTGGCCATGGAATTCCTGTAAGCAAGAGGCACCAAAATTTCAAATCTTTTTATGCTGACCTTTGGGTAATAACCTCTCTGCTGCTTTGGGGGAGGAATGTGACCTTATATCTGCAGGCAGGTCTGTGCCTGGTACCAGTTACAAATTTTGCTGAGGATACTGAGAATATAAATATCCAGCCTAAGCTAAGATCTTAATGAGACTGTCTTATACTTGAAGTTTAATTAGCCTGGAAGAGACCAAATTAACATAGATAAGAATTTGCCTGAATAAGCCATGGAGTAAAGTTCTATAAAAAATGCATGAAAGACTCCTTGTCCTCCTATGTCTTAGCAAGAGCTACAACAGCTCTGTAGTGGTGCTTGCTGGGGAAGAGGCATTGCTGTGATGGGATTATATGGAAATCACAGAGCTCAAGCATGTAATGGTGTAAAAATAGTATGTGTTCTTTTCTTTCCACTCCTAAAATATCAAACTAGATCTTTTTTTCTGGAATGCTGATATTCTCAACCAAATCTCTACTTCATTTTCTCACTCCCTTTTTTGTGTTCGTTCTGTAAAGATGTTACACAACCGAATTTGCAGTGGTAGCTGCTGGAATCAGACTCTCTCATCAGGGAAGCCCAGTTAAGGGCTGGGCTAATTCATACCTTATCACCATATCTTTCAATTATTCAATTTCTTCAGATTTCTGTGAGTTTTTCATGGAAGCTCTCCACAAGCTTTGGTTCTTCAGATTAGCCAGGCATTTGTCCTCCAGTAATTCTGATTGTGTTGAGATAAGCCTGACCTTCAGGGTTGATGTTGAGCCCTTTTATATCCTGCTTTATGTACATCTTTTATAAATCTGTTCTGTCTTCAAGGAAAACTAGTCAAGGAAATAGCACTTCTGACAGCATTGCTGGCAGCATGGCACCAGCTGTAGGAACAAGAGACCCTAACTACTGCTTCTGCCAGGATGTACTGCTCTGGACCAGGACTTAAGTCCCTCCTGGGAAAGGTAAAAAAGCTAATGTAAAGGGAAAAATAATATCTGAAATTAACACACAGGGAATGTAGTCCTGGCGAGGCACAGCTGGACACAGCTGAAATGCCATCTTTCTCATTGCTCCAGTTACCAATACTCTAATGTGTCAAATTGTTCAGAAAAAATGTGTCCTCTGTCATTCAGGTTTGTGTGTAACAAACAGGGCTGTAGTTTTGCTTGCTTGTTCTTCTGTGCTCTCACTTTGTTCTGTAATTCCATGGCTTTTCCATTTTTGTGCAATTCTTTATGTTTCATGCAGACTGCTTTTTCTTCTTCATGCTTGTAACAGATCTTAGACATCTTACTGTTAAGAACAGTTTTCTTAATCCATTTTTAGTTTTTCCATTGTTAAGTAAACCAGTCTTGTACAGCAATTCAGGAGGGTCTTTGCTCCATTTCATATTAAACTCTAATTGAATGGCAACACATTGTAAAAGAAAAACCTGGTGAGCATCTTTCAAATGACTTCAGTGTTTTAATCTAGCAGTGCTTGATGTAGGGCTGATTGCAGGAGGGCTGCAGTGAGAGGTGCTTGCTCTCTTTCTTGTCACATGCCATCAGCTGCCATCCTGCTGCTCCCAGGTGCAGGCTGCTCCCATTTCGGCAGAGCTTGCATTTGTCTTCTGCCTCGGGTGTTTTCCCAAATCGAACTCCATCACCAGAGCTGATCCAATAACTCGTGAGTTTATCCAATTTCTCCATGAGTTCTAGCACTGAGTGCTGCTGAGGGTGCTGGGTTGGTGAGGGACCTCCCAGATGCTCTCCCCATCCCACTCCTGAGGCTCTGTCTTGCTCCTGCCCCACTGCCGACTTGGGGCATTTCTCCTTCTTGCTCTTGTTTGCGCTGTGTAACTTCCCAGGCGCTGCTGTAAGCTCACATAAAGAGTATGAAGACTTCAGGGCATTAAGAATATATTTTCTTTACTGTGAATCTCTGTGGGAAGCAAGAGCAGGTATTTAAATTTTGGCAGTGGCTGCTGGATGTTTCAGCTCACAGCCACATTAACTGTCCCCATATTAGAATAAATCTCTTGAATGAGAGATCTGAGATTGGTATTAAACCTTGGTCTGAGCAGCCCTAAGGCTAAGAGTCGCCTCATCCAGTCAGACCACTTACTAATTTTAGTCTTGAGCTGAATTCTCCAAACTGGATGAAGTCTGTGAGTAATGGAACTCTGTGTGGAGCTGCACCAGGCTGGTTGGGGGCTTGGCCACTCCCCTGCGGGTTCCAGGCTGTCACTGCTTAGGGTAAATGGGTTGCCTGGCTGACTGTGTGTTCTAGGTAGCCTCTTCCTAGAGCAAAACCACCCCATTTTAACACTGCACTCACAAAATGAACTCTGCAAAACTTGCCAATCCCTTAGTGCATGATGCAATTATCTCTATTTTTTCATTCTATTTTTCTGACCTCAAAAGATATGAACAATCCTATTTAAACCTGCACTAGCTCTGTATCCTCCTGGATTTTCTCCCTCAAGTGACAGATCATCATTTCGCAGAGACGATCACCACAGAGGGGACACGTGCCTGAGATGAGAATATTTTAATGTTTGTTTTTAAATTATTCTGGTCAAGTGGGTCTACATATCAATTGTTTAACTAATTAGCTCTTAAAAATATACTCTGTGGAAGGTAAAAGGAAACTTGGTTTAGCCTGAAGAATGGTAGAGCGGTGTGACTCATCCCTCAGGGATAAAATTTTTCTTTTCAGTCATGAATGGATGCACTGTAGGTCAGGCAGGAAAGTGAGCCAGAGCAGTATATGGCAAAAATATTTAACTCAGAAAAATGTTCTTGTATTGGCAGCACAAATTATATATAAGCATTCTGTTTTAAATTAGTACTTTCTTTAAAGGAATAAGGATTTTGTTTTAAATTAGTACTTTCTTTAAAGGAATTAATGGCTCAGGAAAATCTCTTTGGTTAGAAGTTTTCCTATTTTATGAACAGATCTGCTTCTTTTTACCAGCGTGTCACAACCATTCCCTCTAGCTAACACAGAAAGATGCTTGCAATTAAAGGAGCTATCAGCTCCTTAATGCTAAGGATTTAAATTCGGCTGCTTCTAAGACATGCCATGAATAGAAATCACAAGGTCCTCAACCCCTTCTGCACAGATTGTAATTGCAAGTGAAACTTCAGCAGCTAGTTCACAAGCTGGTCTTCTTTAAGGTCCTGGATGTCTTCAGTGGCCTTGGGGAGATCTGCAAGGAGCTCTCTGGCAGGCTGAGGTTTCTGCTGGCAGAAAGCTGTGGAAATGAAACCCTCTGTGCCATGCCAGGGTTCAGCTGTGCTCCTGGAGTAGCTGCCCTGTGCAGAGCCTGGGGCAGTGTTGTGCCCGAGCTCTGCTCTGCAGGGCAGAGACAACCCAGCCCTGTCCCACGGGGCAGGAACAGCCCAGCTCTGCGTGCCTGCGGGTGCCATGCAGCCTGCCCGGGGTGCTGCCTCGCTGGCACTGCTGCCACCAGCCTCCTGCCTGCAGGGAATCATGGCAGGGTTACCTGGCTGCAGGACTTCTCTTGCTGTCTTTTAGTCACTTAGTTAAGACAAAAAGACACAAAATATGAAATATGATCACTAAGCAAAAAACATCTTAATCTATATATCAAGAATGATTGATCCTTGTTATTTCTTTCACATTTGCCATTACAGTTTGATTTCATTCTGCAGCTGTTTACCTAGAAATACAGGTTTTTTTTAAATACCTCTGGTTTTTTTCATTCTACAGCAGGACCAAAAATGCATCCCCTCACTGCTAGACTGCAAGAGACTTCTGTGTTGCTACATCCAATAAATATTTTAATACAGTTCCATCTCTTCCAGACTTTCTGAAACAGTTAAGAGCCGTATTTGAATTCTGAGCCATGCTTGCAAGATGGCATTAATGCCCATGTCTTAATGAAAAAGGTTTGCCCATGTTAAGGGAGGAAATAAATTACATTTACCCTGATGGGGATTTCATTTTTAAATATCTTTGAAAATGGCAATCTGTATCAAGAGCTTAATTTTGTACATGACTTGAGGCTTCCCTGGGCTGCCAGTGCCAGTGGCTCCAGGAACAGCAGGGAAACACTCTGGCCCAGCTGGCTGCCACAATTAGCACAGGCACATGCTGCCTTCCCCTAATTACTGTGCAGTCACTGTGGTCCTGGAGTGATCCTTCTGCATGTGCTTCATGTGCTGCAGACATTGAACAGCCTTGCTCCAGTGGTCCTTCCTCCCACTCTCCTCTGGGTGCCACAGATCAGTGAAACAGAAACAGATTTCAGTAAATAATTTAGATGACCAGGTTTTCAGTTTTCTGAATTTTCCATCTGTTTTCACACTGGGTTTCATAGTGATTGTATCATCCTTTGCTTGCTGATAGCTACGGGTAGCAATTGTTACTAAGCAGGTTTAAAGCAATCTGTCTTAGATTTTGGTGTAGGGGAGTTGACTGATTTTAGTTGAGACACACTGAACCCAGATTTTCACAAGCCTGAAAGCCTCTGGGCACTCTTGGCATCAACATGAATTTGAGTGAGAGTTGCAGAACCCTCCCCATGTCCAGGGCTGCATTTATATTTGCCAAAGATCTATCAGCCCTACTTCTCGGTGCAAGCTGATGCTCTGTATACAGTCCCATATGGTGTTCACTTTATCTTGAGAAAAGTCGACACTTACAGTCACCTACATGAGTGTTTGGTACTATGTGCTCTCTGCCTGTGCTGCTGGAAGGTCCCTCCCTCTTATTATTCATTAGTGAGTGTCGTTGTTGAGCTCCACGTAGCGCAAAGCACCAAGGCTCAGTCAGAAGGCTGTTAGACTTATTTATTTAAGCAACATGTTGCTTTTATAGTTTTACAAGATGCTTATATTCACTTAACAAACACATACACTGCCCATTGATTGTAAAGGGAAAACAGAACTTTCAATAGGTGAAAGGAGCCATGCCACTGTGTGAGCCAGTCAAAGTCCAGGTCTTGTTTACTCTTTTCTCTCTCTCTCATTCCTCGAATTGTCATGGTGATGGCCTTGACGAATTCCTTGAGAGAGATATGAGGCTTTCCTTATCTTTGGGAAGCCTTCGCTGGCTCACAAGAACAGCACAGAAATGTCTTTCCCACAATTCCCCCTTTTTGTATTTGACCCACAAACACAACTGGTAAGGACTTCTGCAGGGCCCTTGCAAAACTCCAAGCAGAGAGGGGATCCATTCTTCATTCACTTAAAAATAACCAACTTCTACCAAATCCACACAACACACCCCCTCACAATCTTAACATTTATATACAAACAAGGCACACAGAAAATGGATCTTCAAATACTGTTATAGACCTCACAATTTCCAGATGACACATTTGTAGCAGAATGATACCTTCACCTCTAGTCAAATAAATTTCTCCCACACAGAGTCAGAGACCAAGTCATCTGCTTAGTCACCACTTAGAACACAGTAACATCCACTTAACTTTACAACTGGTTGCTGCTATCATAATGGGCAATCAACCTAGTTGCTCAAAGTGTGGACTTTAGCTACTAATTCAACCCCTATGCAAATGCAACACTTCTCCCTTAGGTACATCAAATTCCCCTATTTTGGGACCATTGGTGCCCTGCAAAAGGAAATGGTACAAGACACATTTCTCAGTACTACCAACCTCTCTGCAAAAGAATTCAAAAAACAGAAGCAAAAGTAACACCTACTAACTTAAATTTAGGTTTTCAGCATAAGTCAATAACTTACTCTGCCTTGAATTACCATCTTTACCACACATTCTTTGAGGGTCCATGCTTCCATCCACCTAATACCCAATGCAATTACCTACTCATTTTGCTTCAGCTGTGGAACCACCCATCCTGTTCCTTCCTGTGTGCTCCAGATAAGGTTTAATGCGACAAGCAGAGACTCAACGAGGGCCATTCTCTGATAAAATACATCCATATCCTCTTCCCATGTTACTAATTCCACTGGGCCAGTCAACCTTTCCATGATTAAATCTTTTACCCATACTTTAATACCTTTCTGGAAGTTTGGCTGTTTCAAATTCAAAGACGGAAAATGATAGAATATATGAGACAATTTCAAGTCAGGTAAAGGATGCAGAAAGTTTAACACATAAACAGCTTTATCTAATCTCACTTGAGGCGACTCCCTCTGCTTTCCCCCTTTTGTTGTTTTTGTACCTGATGCTTTAACACATCATGAGCACGTTCAATAATTGCTTGGCCTGTTGAGGCATGAGAAATACCAGTGGAATGATCAACACCCCAGGCACAAAAAAACACCTGCAATTTCTTTGAAACATACGCTGGGCCGCTACCCATCTTTACATGTGATGGGACGCCTAAGATGGAAAAGGCATGGCAATGGTGACGAATAACATCCCCAGCTGCTTCACCTGCCAATGCTGAGGCACCCATGGCATGAGAAAATGTGTCAATTGTAACATGAAGATACTTTAGATGGCCAAATTCAGGCATTTTTTTGACATCTGTTTGCCATTCTTGCAAAGGGAGTAAGCCTCTAGGATTAGTACTGTAATATTGTGAAACATGAGACATATGACAATCAGGACAAGAAGAAATAATTGATTTGTCTGAAAAAAGCTCATAAAGATCTGGAGCGGTTTTTCGGGACCTGAAAGATAGAAATATCCATTTCAAAATATGCAATTTGTCTTCCCATTTATCATTCAATTGACACAACAATCCGCATGGTATTTCATCATCTCTCAAAATAAATAATTACACATCAATAGAAATATCTATCCTGGCAACAAATTTAGATGTCAAGGCCAATTCACCTTCTTCTACAGCCTGTTTTGTTGCAGCAGTCAAATGTCTCTCATCAGTAGAGGAAGTAATCCCTGACAATAAGTCAAACAAAGGTTGCATGATTAGTTATCCCCAAGTATGGCCTAAGCCAACCTATTGCACCAACCAATTTCTGTACATCAGCAACAGTTTTAACTTCAATGTCCAATTTTACAAGTTGAGGCACAATTTGAGTATTGTTGATTATCAACCCCAAATATTTCCAGGGCATCTGTTTCTGAACTTTCTCTGGCATGATAACAAAACCAAAGGCTTTTAAATTTGTAACAGCACATTGTTCAAGAAACTGTAACTGTTGTTTATTTTCGGATGCCAACAAGATATCATCCATATAATGATAGCAATAACAATTGCTAAATTGCTCTCGGACCTTTGATAAAACCTGTGCCACAAACCATTGACAAATAGTTGGAGAATTTCTCATTTCTTTGAGGCAGAACTGTCCACTGATATCTTTGGTCCAATTCATCACAGTTTAAAGAAGGCACAGTAAAGGTGAATTTTTCCTTATCCTGGTCAGCCAATGGAATTGTAAAAAAGCAATCTTTCAAATTGATGATAATTATTTTCCATCCTTGTGGAATCATTGTGGGTGTTGGAAGACCTGATTGTAAAGCACCCATTGCAGCCATCACAGCATTTATCCATTGCAAATTGTGTAAAAGTCTCCATTTACCTGATTTCTTTTTTATTACAAAAACAGGAGTATTCCATGGGTTAAATGACTTCAATAACTCCAGCTTGCAATTGTTCTCCTACCAAGGAGGGCAAGAAGCTTTTCAGTAGACAGGGGTCACTGATCAATCCAGACAGGTTTATCTGTCAACCATGTCAAGGATACAACTGGACGTTTAAGCCCTGCATCACAGCGGCCCCCANAAAATGTCCAAATTTATCACAACAATAACAAGGTGACTTGTTGGTTCCAAATTATCCTAGAGTGTACAAGTCGTCCAGCAGTTTGAGGGCATTGTGCCTTCACATGCTGTGATTCTCCACAAGCAGAACATCTGGGTGAAGACTTCAAGACCATTGCCAGAGCAGCAGCCATTTTATGCTCAACTGAACCAACCTTTGAGCAAGCAACTACAATATCAGACAGCGAGGGATCTCCCGGTAAAGAATCAATAATTCTCCTGCAATCCTCATTCGCATTGTCCCGGGCTAACTGTTTGCATAAAATTTGCCTCAACTTG